>CM031961.1:21236107-21688607 GCA_018749465.1 Paracanthobrama guichenoti | reverse complement strand
TAACACCATGATGTTGCTCAGTGAGGGTTTTATGGCAGCGGGGCAAACAAAGCACCACGTCCTGGGATGCCCTCCTGAGGTTGGCACGATCTCGTCAGATTTCAGAGGTGTTTATGCCAGGCCACACTCCTGACTCATGCACTGGGAGACAAATTGGACAGCTGGGCGGTGAACACCGAGACTGCACATTATTAACTCTCGAGACTGCACTTCTACAGACCGACACAAACCATGTGACTTCAGAGATCCTGAACTTGTGCTGTAACATATGCTGATCTTAAAAGAGAATGCTCCCTGTGGGAAACCAGCTAAAAGTAGTGCAACATGAGTACAATGGGGTCTAGTTGGTCCAAACTGGTTATTTATGGCCATTGGCTGGCCAAGGTGATTGGATTTTCAGTCAGTTTACAGAGTTAAACCAGTATGAAGCACCCGGAGCACCCTGGTTCTCAGCTAATATGGTCCAAAATCTATTAACTTATTTTTTTTTTTTTTTTTTTGCTTTAGGGACGAGATCAGTTTTAAAGATACTGCTATTTACAATGCACAAAGCACACAGCATTTAAGTTAAAGGCACAAATGTAAGAATTTTGGATTAAAATAACCAAACATCCAGAGAAATAAGCCATTTTAACCAGGACACAGACCGTGCATCACCTATCAATGACACCTATGATACCCACGTTACCCTCGATTTCTGGTTTTATATTGTAGAAACCATGAGAACACCAAAGACGCTTTAAGATATTATGTGTTTTATTAGACAGGTGAGCAACTGTTTGGACACATTCATAATTCAGAAAACGAAAATCACTGTTATATAGCGCAACACAGTTAGTCTTATTGTTTAAATCTCAGTTTTAGGATTTACTGCGAGGACCATGTTTTACCATGCCTAATATCAAGCTAGCTTACTGCCGTGTGCAACAAGTGTCTCATAGTAGCCACTGAGCGAACGTACAGAGCAGATTAACATAACTTTCACACTCAAATCTGAGTATCTAATACAGGGGTCGGGAACCTTTTTTGACCAAAGAGCCATTTTTTCATTTCTGGCTAATGCATTTTATCAAAAGAGCCACAGTAAAAAATATAAAATTATTACTAAAAAACATGCTTTTTTTCCCTCAACTAAAATTTCAACAGTAGTAATTATTAGGTCCATAACTAAAAACAAACAAATATGCAGCAAACAATAAATAAATTGCAATATGGAATTAACTGTGCAGGGCTTTCACTGTGCACTCTCAGAAAAAAAGGTGCATTGCTGTCACTGGGGCGGTACCCTAAGGTACAAAACCTAAAAGGTACTAATACGCTCTTAACGTACTGATATGTACCTTTTAAGGTACTAATATGTACCATTTAGGGGTGAGTAAGGTACAAAGATGTACCTTTTAACTTTTGTACCTTAGGGTACCGCCCCAGTGACAGCACTGTACCTTTTTTTCTGGCAGTGTGAGGTTGAGTTATAAATCATCTTCAGGAGTGCTTAACTGTGTTTATGTGAATACTCGACTTGGCATTTTGATATATATTTGTGTTTATTTGGCTGTGCAGAACCGTTACTTCGGAACCGAAGACAAAGGCTACTGCGCTTGCCCGTGTTGCGCTCGGAGCGTGCACACAGCATCCCGTCAGTTGTCTTCCATTACTTTCGTCAACTGAAACCTGCGTGGATTATCATAAATACGACATTTATTTATCACAAGGGTCTCTGTAGCAAAAGCTAAGGTGCCAGCGGGTAAAATGTTTCTTTGCACAGCAAAGCACCAGTTTCAATAAAAGGATAGGCCTATATTAAAGTTTTTATAGCCTACTTTTACATTTTTGCTGCCGTTCTAAAAATTGTTTTCGGTTACCTTGAATAAGCTGCAGCTGCTTAAATCCCAGTGCAGAGCTGTTACCACAGAAACGTAAGTGCTTAGTTGATTGCTGTCGCGATTCGTGACACTCGCAAACAGCACTGAATATGCGCGGCAGGTACAACTTGAATATTATCATCATAAACTATTCATTAACTTCAGTAGGCTGTACAACAAGGGAATTGTAATTGGCTGGTTTTTTTTTTCTGCAGAGAGCGGATCTGTTTTTGTTTTTTTTTAATCGATCATTTGTTGGTAAAGGGTGAGAGACCTGGTGAGCTAATAAGCTAACCCAGCCCTGGTGAGCTAATCTAATATGGTAAAACAGCGATGCGTGCGAATGACCGGAAAAAGTGGATGCAGTTGCCTGCGGAATAATAAAAGCTCTGCGAAATCTACGCCTTTGTTTTGAATAAGCGACCTCCAGCGACCCCTAAATTACATAATGTGGCTTTAAATTGAATAGTTTAGTGAAAAAAAAAATAGGACATGACTTGCTTTTATTCATCAGGATTTGAGCGGATCATAATTGTTATGTTATGGTTGTTACATTACGCGGTGCGTTATGTTATCCTATGTTTTGGGTTAACCACACAGCCTTAGTTACGTCAGTAGAAAAGTCGTGCATATGTATATGCGTAAACTGATGGTACCTTTTGATTAAATTGAGAGCCAGTTGTGGCAGAACCTTCAAAAATAAACAGCTTGAGGTTGTCTTTCCACACAAGAACAAAATAAATAAATAAATCAAATAGGGTCACAAACAGCACCAGGTCTATTTGCTCAACCATAAACATTAAAGATGCACTAAGAAGTCCAGCCCATCCCAGAGAAACATTATGCCAACCTTCCAGCCCTCTCTCTGAACAGATACTTCCTCTCTCTCACCTCCATTTTCTCTCTCACTCCACCTTTAACAAGCTTCATAAATATACATCAGCTCTGTTATTTGGACACCTTGGCAGAGCGAGTGGTGCTTTAACTGTCAGGGAGTAACAAGCGATCCCTTCAGGAGCGTTTCCCCGCTTCATTACCTACATGCCTGGCACGCCGTATCACACCGGGCCACATGTCAATCACAAGACAAAGAAGAGGGCAACTCGGCCTGGCGTCGGAGGCACCGAAAACACCCTTCTCTTTATGGAGGAAACATTACACCTTCAAGACATGCAGCAAACATACAGGAGACAAGGATAAATGCGAGCAATATATCAGTTAGGGTGAATTAGAGCTGTGCGGTAGAGTAGAAATGTGTCGTTAGAGAATCAGCTATACTGTTTATAAAGCATTACATTCATTCTCAGTCTTCTCATTCATTTGTGATTAAAAATATTGGTTTGTGTTCATGAAAATAATTTTTTTGTTATTAAATGAATTAAAATTAATAATTCAAATAATTGCAAAGCAAAAAATAGAATAATAATAAATAAATCTAAAATAAATGCACAAATAAATGAGATGAATTCCATGTAACTAGACATTACGATACTGTTATGTAATATACAACATTTGAGGGTTGAATTTTCAGCAAAAAAAATTGTGATATAACATTTCTTGATGTGATAAAGGTCATAGCACCCACAGGCCCATATTAATATTAAACTGTCAGCAGATTTACTCATTTTTTGGATTGCATGAGTAAATACAAAATGCAGATTAAATATAAAATTAATTTCAGAAATGACATTAATATTTAACTCTTACTATTAATAACTTGTATTATATATACTGAATACAAAATACACAAGATATATGGGAATTATATCAGCCATCACCCATACTGCTCTGCACCAGCATCAGCCATTGAAAAATTCATATTGGTGTAACAACGACGGGACACTGTTGTCAGAACGGTTATTATCCACCAATAAATACACAATGGACACCTTACACAAATATTACCTCACTGACATGCTAATTACTTTATTAGCCTTACCAATAATTAAAAGGAGGATCATCTTCACTCCATGACCTCCATTTTAAATGCAAATGAGTCTACTTTATGTGATAGTTACAGCTGCCACAGAAGTGTTTTACAATGCAGGACTACAGTGTCGTTGAATAACCCGCACAATATGTGGTAGGTTAAACCGTTATGATCTTAGTCACAGACGTCTGAGATCAACTAACCTTTCCCGTTCCCTTTAGTTAACCTGCGAGTGCCGTAATTGAATCCAACATGTATGCACACACTCCATAACCACATCTAGGCCCTCCATTCTGTCCTTTACGAGTGATGTAATTAAATTCTCTCCTGCCCCATCAACCCAGCGCAGGTCAGACAGCAGAAGCGCCAGTCAGATCCTGGAGAGTTCATGTGTGCTGCGCACACACACATACAGATATGAAGCATTTCCTGACTAACACACATGCTAGCAGCATCTATTATTCACCCTGGATACATATGGGCCAGCATTAATTGAGACCAACAGGGGTCGAGGTAAACATATGTCGGCCACAAAACACACACACTAATAAAAACAATCTGGGGAAAGACTGAATACACATTTAAATCTTAAATCTAAACACATACACGCACGCACGCACGCACGCACACACGCACACACGCACACACACACGCACACACGCACATGCAATACAACCTTTACAATGATGTTGTGGGCAACTAGTGATTTCATAACTATTAATACAGTTGACGTCAAGCATCCCAGACTGCAACGAACCAAAAATATTATTGACCTGAACATAAATACGGCTGAATAGAGCAAATTAACAATTTTACGAGAGAAACACGCCAACATAAAAAGGCTCATACTGGGTGAGTGGGGGCACAAAGCAGCAGCTGTGTGCTTCATATATCGCCGCTGAGGCCATTTTATTATCACAAACCAAAGAGATGGCTTTATTCTCTCTGACATAACAACCCAATTTCAGTCCAATAGAAAATGAAATCTGCCTCGCTCCAGTATTGTGGCTTTTTCGTTCATCTATTAAATTGTCAAAGTAAGCGGGTAGTTACAAGACATGACAAAACAAATTCACAGCATGCCAAAGGCTGCAAGATATAACGCTATGTGCAGAAGCACATGGGGAGAAGGATTTGAGGAAGGCACGAGGAAAGGAAAGCGAGAGGATTGTCCCCGCTGGGTGTGAAGTCTGACACGTGTCTGGTAGTTACAGTAAGGCTAATTTAAACTCTACTTTAAATTTAAATGTTTAAACTCAACAAGCTTGGTAAAAGGCCATACTACAAGTTCAATATAACATGAAATGACTTCTTTCTGAGCGAAATCACACATTTGGCAGGAAACTATTTAAAAGGGGCATCCATCATTTTTATTAGAGACCACCACCACTTTTATGTAAATTGACAAACTGTGTACAACATAATGGACATTTAAGACAAGACACTACAGGCAAGCACCTTTTTCATGCACTGGTCAATTGTGAGATTTTGTGTTATTTGGCTGTTTATAATGTGTTTTTGAAGACTAGTAGAAAGAAAACATGCAAAATACACTAAGTGTTTATTGTATTGCACTTTTTCAGTTGGTGTCTGTAGATCTCAGTTACAATTCATATCTTTAAAGGCCATTTTCTCAATTTTTTTTTTTTTTTTTTTCTAATGCACCAAGTCAGAAATCTCTACTTCAGTAGCACTTATACTTAAATAAGTGCACTTATATAGCATACATATACCAAACTTTTACGGTTTTATTCCCATCTATATTTTGAAAGTTTTTACTAAGGGGGTTGTTCATATATCATTTGCCTGGGTTTTTATCAATGTTTTAATCATAAAAATAAATAAAATAATTGCTTTGACTCTAATAAGTCAACAAAATGACAAAAGTTTTGAACCTGGCTTTATCCAATGGTCAGATTCCAGTTATGAAAATGTATGAAAATTTTATTATTATACAATACCACATTCACATATTTAAACTAGTGCTGTCAAATCATGAAGTCATGATAATATATGGGTGTACTGTGTATAATGATGTATATTTGAATACACAAACATATACATACATACGTGTGTGTGTACATACATACATACATACATGTTTGTTTACGTATGTATTTTGGATGTGATTAAATCGCAATTAATCAATTTGACAGTACTAATTTAAACATTTCAGAAAAATGTAAAATAAAATGTTTGCAATTCTTATTGTGAATCAAATCAACTGGGATTGTAGTGATATCTACTGGTTACATTTTTTACCCCATTCACCTGAGGTGTCTTGCCTTAAGAAAACAAATAGGGTCAATTTTCATTTCATGCAGACTTTTACTGCACAAGAATTTTAGCACCGGGTGTTTCCTGTTCATTCATTCACTGGAAACCTATCAAACGATCTGTACATTTACTTAAGCAAATATGTTTGCGAACAAAGCATGATTAAGCAGGGAGGAAGTAGCAGTCACGCTCGTGTTGGGGTGTCCATGCGTGGGTGTGAGGGGTCAGGGCAGCCAGGTGGTCCTGGTGTTAGAGGTCACGCCCACCAGACAGCTTGCGGCGAATGGCTAAGCTCCAGTGCTCAAAGAGCCTGTCAATCAAGATTGATTATGAGGAGTGGGTGAATTTGCCCCTCCACTCCGGGCTGATCTCACCCCCCGCGGCCCTCTCTTCATCCCCCGCTAAAGAAAAGAGCCTTTGCATGACAAAGTGGTGTGGATTTCATGAAGAAAGAAAGAAAAGAAAGAGAAAATGAAATAAAGAATCCCTTTGGGGTCCCTCAATCCCCCCATACATCCCAAAAGGATGGACTTTGGGAATAAAAGAAAGGTTCGGAAAGGTTACCCCTATCCGCCCTTTAATCTATAGAGTTCCCCCCACAACATTTATCCAATATATTACGTGGTCGCATTCAGCCTTCAAATGTCAGAAAAAGTCACAGCACTGCTTTTTAATAAATCACAACGGCATTTGTTGATTTTCAGAAGCAAAACGAGGAGGATCCAACGGTCTCAGCGGAGGGGTGCAATCACCAGCGCTGCAGGTGTCAACTTCAACTAAGTATTCAGAGAGGGGGAAATCAGCACCTTTAGAAAAACAACTACAGTGAAAAAATGTGGTGCAAATGTGTGATTAGCATATGACACGCACACACACGTTGCTTGGCGCTCTCTCTCGCACTCTACTACTGAACCAATTACAATAACACTGAGTTTGAATTGTGTCGAAGCCCCCCTGACAAGAGCGATTACGCTCACCTTGTTTAAACAACGGCGCTTAATTAATACCAGTGTGTGAGGGCAAACCAGACCTGATTCAGATTCCGTTAGCCACTTCCCTGCTAATAGGAGAAATAGCTGTGCTCAGAGGATTTCCTGGGAGCTGCAATTCAGGTTTTACTGAAGAACAAATGGCCATACTGACGGTATGCTGCCAAACTGTGTTTTTGTTGAATATACATACAATCAACTACAAGCTCACATTTTCTTTGCTATGCAAATTATAGGAGTGCTAAAGGCCCACACTGAAGTGCCTTAAAACATGCAGCGTTATTCAATGTGTTGAAGTAATTTCCACTGAAACATGAAGACAGGGCGGGACATATCGATAAGCTACTCTATTTTTAGTTGAGCTTGGTAAAGCAGCACTTTCCTCCTAATCTCTAACCGTTTTTCTCCTCCATATCACTTTAAAACATAGCATTCTATGCAGAATTCAAATGGGTCCGATATGTTTACTGGTCTGTGCCAAGTCACGCATATGACCCGCTCCGTGCACGCTGCGGCAGTTCACGTGAAACCAGACTTAATTCGCCCTGAAGCAGATTTACACGGTCTGAATCATTTCCTATCCCCTATATAGTGCACAATGTGCCATTCACCATGTAGAAAATAGTAAATGTGTGAACAAATGACTGATTTCAGCCCCAGCTTCAGCATCTATTTATAGTGTAGGGGGCAGGTAGCTTTCAATTCTAGAGAGCATTTGATTGGACAGAAAATCTAATGAGAAGCTGAAGTGCAAAGTGATGTCATCAAAACCACTGATCCATATTGGTGGAAGTGAGAGACTAAGTTTTGAATGCTAATATCTTGCACATTTTGTCATTGTTTTGGAGTACACTAGCTTATAGATAACAGTAAGGCTGTTGACACTAAACATATTTACACTAAAAGAAAAGAAAAAAATGATATATAAAAAAATATATATATCCTCCTTCCCTATTGTGACGTAACAGTGAAATGGCTTCTTGAACAAGAATTTTTTTTTAGGGCAGGACTTGATTTTGTTTATCAGGAATTGATTGGATCATTGAATCATTGTGGTTTGCTATTGCTGTGATGTCATGTGACAGGTTGTCCCACCCTCGGGCCCGTAAACGCATCATCAGAGAAGAGTATGAAGTATGTTGCAAGTATGAGGGGGAAGATATTTTGATTACGGATTACAAAAGCACAAAGATACTGTGCACGGATAAATCATTTATTATAAATGGTGCAATATTCAATAAAAAAAGCCATGGTGACTAAGCAAACGTTGAAAGTAGTGAACACTTTAAAAAGTAATGCCTCTCTTCAGTGAGTTGCATGATGAGGTATCCTTCAGGTCTATCTGCTGAGGTTTAGTATGAGTAATGGTAATAGTGACGCTTGCCTTAGTGCTGTTAACTCAAAAAGTTGACTTATTTTGGATAGAGCTCTCATTCACTGCATCAATAACCGAACAGGACATTGATGCCAGGTTCTGATGGTTATGAATGACTGGCGGTGAAGACCTTGACTTCCTCTGTCTGAGGTTCTTCTGGAAAAAAGCCCTACCAAACAACATCCTTTCCAACATGTGGCGGAAAGAGCCAGTGAATACAAAAATGATATAGTCGACAATGACCCGAATGTGCCAGACTTCATAATTCATTTCATTTTTTTCTCTCCTTCCTCAAGGGTGCAAGAAGAGACTCCTTCCGTGTCATTCTATCTCACATGACCTCTGACCCCTCTTATCTGGAGCCAAGCATTGAGTGATGATCTGTGTCAAAGCTTAAACATTCCACATTTAAACAATACTTACACCTTAGTGTGTAGTTTAAAAAGAGTTTGTGAGCAAATAAACTATTTACATAACTATCTTTGGAAATGAAATATCCTGACGCCAACGCCTTGGTAACCACCCACAATACCCTAAAATGTACAAAACTAACTATAGATTCCAGCAAATAAGCTTTTAAATTTGAAACCCTTCTTCATTCTTTCTCAGAGACTCTCACTGTGTGTCCCTTTCTCTCAGTTTCACACTGGCATTATTCCACAGCAGTGGCTGCTGGCAGCAGGGCAAAGCCAGTAGCAGGATAAGCAGGCCACGGCCGTACCAGCGTGCTTTCCACTCGCTCGCAGGTGTCGTGCATGGCTGCCATCTTTTTCACAACGGGGAAGGCTGAAAGCCTGCAGTGTTCAAGAAGAAAATGAGGCTGTCAATATCTGGTCACTCAGAGTCACATCTTTTCTGGGTCTTGCGTCTCTTAAGCCAGTGAGAATGCTTATTTTAAATGGCTGGGCTGATGCACAAAGCATTTGTAAATCACTTAAAATGTAAGGAATAAAGTTGGACCTAAACAAATAAAATAACGAAATTATGCAAGCAACTAACCCTAAACATATAAATAAATGAACAATCAGACGTCAATGCATTCCTTCGACCTTTAACCAAAAAAAAAAAAAAAAAAAAAAAAAAAAAAAAATTCTCTCTTTCTGTATGTGCACTTGGAGAGACTGATACAAACCGGACCCTGCAGAGCAGACAGGACTTCAAAGCACCGAGCCACATCTCTGCTGCCACGTCCTTCATTCTGATGCGTGTTTGTGCAGCTGCGGATTCTTCGGCTTTAACTTAAAACCAGTGGAAAAGAGCTTTCCAAACTCTGACAGGCAGGATCTCAAACAGAAACTCTAAAGTGTATCTATACAGGTGATCCAATGGACATGATTGGACAATCAACGTCGATTGCACCAAATGTCAATGTATAGAAGTTGACGATCCCGGTTTCCCTGTTACAGGGGAGTGAATACTCAACACACCTTAATTATGTAAACAACCTGACAAACCAGTCCGGGCATAAGCTCAATGTCAAGGGAAACTGGGAAAATCTGACCACGTGCACAAATAAATTATCTAGTAATTCCAAAAGGAATTAAATTAAAACAATAACAGTCTCAAACATGTTTCTTCCAAATACTCCCACGTCTGCTGTTGGTTGAACAAACAGATAGCCTAGCCACAAACTCATGTCATTGGTTAAACTAATGTTGCCATGTTGGGCTGGTCATGATGCTCAAAACAAAAAGGAACACATTTCTGCAGTAATAATCTATGAATGGAGTGATAAAGTTGCTGTACAGAAACTGTATAAACACTGAGTTATGCATCTGCACTACCACTTTAACTTGTCAAACCAGTATAGCCTACTACTGATGTAGCAAAACTACTCCTTGTCACTACACGTCTGTGCGTCACTGTAAACTGTGAACAGTGTAGCACATGGGTGAAGCACATGCCATTCCTATTAAATTCACACGTTAGCGGTTGGAACGCCTCGGTGTGACGTGACATGTTGATTTATGAGCGCAGTGCAAGCCAAACGTTGCGGACGAGGCCAGCACCTGTCAGCTGAAATCCTACAGGGCCTGGTCCGTGCATGCTGGGTACACACCGGCCTCCACAATGCTCTCGGTCATGGAGAGGAGTCTACTTCAGAAATAAACAGATCAGAAAAGTTGGCCTGAAATGAACGGATGAAGTGAATGTGTTTTGAGTTTATGTGATCATGGCTGTTGGAATTGCAACAAATGGTTTACATCTCTGCTTTAAGCAGGGGCGATTCTAGGATTTTCATTTTAAGGGGGCTCAGCCCCCAGTGAGGGTATGAAAAAAACAAAACAGGAACACTTTAGTTTAGGGTCCAATTCTCACTATTAACTAGTAGCTTATTAGCATGCATATTAGGATATTAGCTGTTTATTATTACTTATACTTATAAAGCAAAAATGAATGCCTTAATCTGCATGGCCATATTGTACATCCCTTAATCATACCCAGGAATATAGGCAGGTTTATAATCACTGAGATTCCAAATGTGAGTTAAGAAAATTGATAATTACAATAACACTGAATTGATAACAATAGCTTAAACCATGTCAGTGGGCATATATGACTGATATAGTTTTTCCATTTTCGTCAGTGAAGAACATATGGTTAACTGATATTTATATGTTTTATGAATCTTTTCATAGACACCTTAATTTACTGAAGGCTACCAGGAAAGCTAGGTAACTAAGTTTATTAAATTAATTCACAATATGCACACATTCATTACTAATCTTATGCCCAATACAGGCTGAAAAAGCTGAGCTTTTTTATTTACTGAAGGCTACAAATTATATTAATTTACAATATGTAGCCTACACATTCATTATTAATCTTAGGCTATGCCTAATCTGAAGAAAACAGCTTTGTTAATATTTCTGGTTTGTTAATTGCATTATGAATAACGTTACATAGGCAATGTATGAATTAGACAAAATGATTAATTTGCCTTAATATTTTTGTCATTTGTTTAACATTTCTGACTTGAAGCAGCTGACAAATATGAAATGTTTAGTTTAGCTACTTGCATATCTTGCACTTGACGTAGAGTCGCGCTGCTAAAATTCGTGCTCAGCCTCAGCAACTGTGTGAACATAAAGCCCGCCTACTCTGATTTGATTGGTTCTCTCAAATATTTTGACATTGACGAGCGGTGACAGACCAATGAGGCTCAGATGAACGCACACACCTCTTCTGATGCTTCTGATGTGCGCTTTGCTCGGCGCCGCTGCGGATTGAAGAACAAGCTGATTAACGCGGACTAAAAAACAGGACAAAGCTGAAGCCTCCCGCCAGTTTCATATGTTTTACAGGTTAATCACATATTTTTTAGGAGGGGATGAGCAGAAGTTAAAGCTGAAGTCCCCCTTAAAAAGGGCCTAGTGACACCCATGGCTTTAAAGGATTGGAGAAAGTAATTCAACTTCAACCGAAGGTAAAGCTAAAAACTAATATTTATCTAGATGATTATTTAAATAATCATTGCCATATGTACTGTACATACATTAGTATGGTACTATGGGGCAAACTGCTATAGGCTTAAAATGCAGGCGGACCTACTCTATTACTACAGGACCTGAAAAAGGTGCAAGACTCTTGTTGTAGATTAAATGTAATGTTCATTAACAACTAATGATGTTTAGTGCCCTATCTAGTAAATCGTAGCCAGCAGTGTTCATGAGTCAGAGGTGTATAATTGTACTCTATGAGTCTTTAATTCAAATCCAGTCTTTTAAAATTCGTTCGACATGATTTATTGCTTACCATAAAACAATTTAATTTCCTTTTTTCCTGTAACCAAACTTTGCTATAACTTCCCTTTGTTCACGAACTGAGCTCACAGTAGTTACAGGCACATATTTTTAGTACAGCATATAAGAAGAAATGTCTTGGGGGAAAATTGTACACCAGGCTATATATAATCCATCTTTGTTCGTGCAGTAAAAAAAAAAAAAAAAAAAGAAAGAAATATGACAAGCATTCAGTACCCGCAAAGCAGAGTCATGCTGGTAGCTTGTCAATTTCAATTACAGAAAGATTAGCTGTTAAGACAGCTGGTGCCAAGAAAAAAAAAAAAAAAAAAAAAAAAGACTGTTTACTCCTGAAGAGAACATGCTGCCGTCCACAGACGTTTTTCATGGAGGATCCGTGAAAGCAACCTCTTAGCACTAATGTCATTTTTTTAGGATTTGAAGGAACTAGCAGAGCATCTTTGACATTAATGCACTCTATAGTCTGAGCACTGTCCGCTTTTTCAGCGCTATTGATTCCGTTTTTTCACATTCATTTTTTCCTTAAGGATTTGAGAAAAAAAAAAAAAGTCATAAGCCATAAACCAAACCAACATTAGAAACTTTCATTTGAAGCAAAAAAACTATCTGAAAATTGGACAAAGACAAAGGTATAAAGACTGTGGACTCAATTTTAATAGGGAACTACAAATGATATGCATCATGGTAAAGTAATACATAACCATTTATTCATCAAGTAGATAAAATTTATAGAAACTATAGGCCTACATTTTAGTTCATTGCAATAAATAAACAAACAAATAAATAAATAAATATTGAAGTATTTTGACAGCATATATAGAAGACTGACTCGATTACATCATTAAAAGGGGTTTCATAGGAGATGGTGCTCTGACACGTGGAATTTTCCTTAAAGCATCATGGGTAATGTAGTTTGAAGTTGTTAAACTATTTCAACTTAATTTTAAAATAATGCAAACTGATGGCTTCAACAAAAGCATATACAAATCAATTTAGGTCTGTCTTTATAGGTTTATAAGTTAAAAAATAAAATAAAATAAAAAATTTTCAGAACCCGACTGTTGTTGTCTCTCAACATTGGTAGCAAGATATCAATGAGGTGAAATTGACACAAATATTAAAACACCATTTAGAAGTGAAACATCTTTGAAGACTCCAAATGAACAACAAACCAACACTGGTTTTTAATGGGTCAGTCACACTCCCGGTTAAACTGCGGCCTAACCATAAACCAGCCCTAACAAGCCTAGAAACACTATTTACACTGATGGTTTTGTACAAGTCAAAGCTCCTCCCCTTTCCCACAATGCTCTACTGTGCCAGACATCATCCCACAGGGGTCACATGGGACACTCGACTCCCAGATTTCCTGTCCACAATTAAGCCAGCCAATAATGTAGCCGGCGCCTGCCAGGTCTGTAGGCGCTCCCGCTCTCTCTGTCCTGCCAGTCTTTTACAGAGTGCTGTTCTGCTGATGGTGCACTGGGGTGAGAGGAGGGTACTTAAGAAAAACAGCCATCCATTCAGCACGGCCAGGAGACAAGGTCTAATGAGTTTACGGAGACCAGGAGAAAACACACATAACTCAGCATACACATCTACTGTGATGGGATGGAAGGATTGGGCTGTTATAAGAATGAAAGCGGTCCACTGCCTTGCTTTTGACATGGCACATTTCAGCTCAGTGTTATAAATGATTGAGACACTGTTAAAACCGAAGAGACGGACAGACAAAAAGGGGAAATATGAGTTTATCCTTCTTGCCACTCAAACAGAGGAACTTAGCCTGTGAGAAGGCCTGGTTGAAGCTTGAATCAGACGGAGGTCATCAAGCCACATCCTCTCTAGTACATATCAGTTTGTGCCAATATATCTGTAATTCCCAGAATGCTCTAATTTCCACTTCCAAATGAGGATCATGTGCAGACAAATCAATTTTATTCAATTTAAAACTGCCATTGCAGGGACAATGAATGAAGCTCGAAAGAAAAGAGCTGGGTATGATGCCGCATGATGCTACATGATGCTGGGTATAGAAGGATGGGAAAAAAAATTCTTTGTATTGTATAATCATTTAAATTTGTGAAGCGCTTTGTCCGATTGATAAAACCATGGGCGTCGGAAGCAAAAAAAATGTGGGTGGGCCCTGTCCCAGAAAAATTGTACTGGAGTAGATGCCATTTACAATAAGTACAAATATATTGCCCCGCTTACTAAACTTCTGGACAGACAAAATTACAGAAAACACAGAATTATTTACAGCAGCCATAGTGTAGGGGTAAGATGCCATCAAGCTGACGCGAACTTGCTCCACTCCCTTTTCACATGAAAACATTAGAAAAGTGGAAATAAAGCGTCTAACGTGTGTTTAATAATGAAGTGTTTATTGGTTAAGGGTAGGTGAACAGAATTATAGACGGTAAAAGTGAGTGGGTCCAGTATCATTGGTCTTAAAGTACAATGGTTCATACAATGGTTCCGACGCCCATGGATAAAACTGACTAAAAAGAACCACTTGATGACAAATAATATTACGTAAAGTAGATTCTGAAAAAGAGAACATAGGAATCTAAAGGCCATTGGAAAACCAAAAGTGAATTAATTCTACAGTTCAAAAGTTTGAGGTCAGTAAGGAATTAATACTTTAATTCAGCAAGGATGCATTAAATTGATCAGTAAAGTGACAGTAAAATGAATTTAGTCTCAAACTAAAACGGTTTATATAAATCAAAGAATTCCTGAAGTGTTTTTTTTTAAATATTATATATATATATATAAAATAAATAAAATAAATAAAATAATAATAATAATAGGGTTTCCACAAAAATAAAGCAGCACAACTGTTTTCAACATTGATGATAAAAATATTTTTTTAAATTGAGCATCACATCAGCATATTAGAATGATTTCTAAAGGATCGTGTGAAACTGAAGAATGGAGTAATGATGCTGAAAACAGCTTTCCCATCACAAGAAAGAGGGAAAAAAAAAAAATTAAATAGAAAACAATTAGGCCGATTTGAAATTGTAATATTTCAGAATATTACTGTATTTTTGATCAAATAAATGCAGTCTTGGTGAGCATAAAATGCTTCTTTCAAAAACATTTAAACAGAAGTGAACATTAAAGCCACAATTATTCAGTTATCAATATAGTGCATCTTACAATTATCAATAACTAAATTGGTCTGGTCCAAACTGAAACAAGCCCTTGTTGATGCGAGTCAAGTAATGACAGACAAGACCCTGAGCATGAAATGGAGAGTTAACAGAGAGACAGCAGGTACAGAAAGCAAAGTGCTTTATTAGCCCTCCTTTCTCTCTCACACACACACACACACACACACACACACACCTAATTTAGCCCAAGGATGACAGCACGTCAGTCTGCAAGAGAGGAAAGAGGGGCTGAAGGAAAGACAGGGAGAGAGACAACTGCAGGTCATAAGACAGGCGCACCAGTCCCATTAATGAAGGACAAGGAGGAAAGGGATGGTTCACCCAAAAATGAGAATTCTGTCATTATTTACTCCTTCACACCATGCTGTGAAACTGTGCATGAATCAAATGTGTGTGTACAATTTGTTCAGTCTGATTTGTAAACTGGATCAAATCACTATATTGGGGGGGAAGGGGGTAATTCATTAGCTAACTTTGACTGACTGAAATGATTATCAGTTAATGATATTTACGTTTCAGTATTTTCCCCTGACAAAAACCTATGGCCTTAGAAGACTAATAAAGAACATGAGGATTCATACTGAAAAAAAGCTGCATGCATAAAGATTATGAGAGAGAGAGAGAGAGAGAGAGAGAGAGAGAGAGAGAGAGAGAGAGAGAGAGAGAGAGAGAGAGAGAGAGAGAGAGAGAGAGAGAGAGAGAGAGAGAGAGAGAGAGAGAGAGAGAGAGAGAGAGAGAGAGAGAGAGAGAGAGAGAGAGAGAGAGAGAGAGACTTGAAATAAGTCAATACTTTATTTAGGTGAGCGTGCAGAAAATCTAGAGAGAAAACCATGAGACGCAGTGAAGAAAAGGCTGAGGTAAGAAAAGAAATACTTCGAAGTCAGGAAGAACCATAAGTCAAAACAAAAACAAACACTACGGTGGAGACAATATAGGACAAAAACATGAGAAAATAAAAAGGACAGGGAGAGGGAGGTCAGGCTAGAACACATCTCCTCCAGTACACACAGTCACTGTGACCTAATCAAAGCCTCTTAAAATAGCTGCACTGTTATTTTGCAGAGCGTCTGGCAACCTTTCCCTCACAAAAATCACTTCTCTTCCGGCACGTCCTGCGTCGCACACTAACTGAGAAACACCTCTGTGGTCAGTGCTAGCTGTGCACAGCTGATCAATGACGCCGATACGCGAACAGGATTAAAGTCTGTCCCTTAAACCCAGAAGGTCACCGCAAATAATCTGCCATCGATTATTCTTTATATCCCGGCTGAGCTGGCGGGAACAGTAGTGCTAATGTCAGCTGATTAAGGTGCATGGACACGTCCCATCCTGTCCCGTGCTACTCGATACTCAATCGGGTTGAATCAACAACAGCCGCCGACACCCGCATCTCACACAGACCTCAGCCTGAGGTGAAAGATATATTGAAACAGCACATAAAACAGAGAGAAAGTGATATTAAATGGACCAAATTTGTAAATTAATAGATGTTCTGCTAATGCTAATGTAACAGTTTATGCAATGGCTTCATGGAAGGCTTCGGCTGTTTGTCAGAGAATGCTGTTAATCTGCTGATTTCAAAAGGGAGTGGTGCGTCACAAGGCAATAACTCTGTTAGTGTTAATGGTTATAAAATCAGCAAACAATATAATGCTGTTAATGCTAAAAAGCTTGATATTACTTTAAAAGGACACACAGAAAACGTATTACAGAACTATGAGAGTTCTCCTTTTTCTTTCACTCGTCATCAGTGTCTCACGAGATGGGCGTCTGAAAATCTTCAGAACACAAACAGCATCACATAAACCCGCTAAACTGCCAGGAATCTTGTAGAAACAAAACCGCTTCAAAAAGCACAGCCACAATTCCATTAAGATGAAAGAAAGCGTGTAATTATATTCTCTGCTTCAGTTTGGAAACCCTGCTTTGATTACGCACTCAAAGATATGGGCAGGGTGTGTCCCCAGTGCCACAACATACGCAAACACACATTAAGACATTAGTCTGCCAGGATGTGTACATATAGACATGTGCATATGAGAGTGTGTGTGTACAGACAAGCCAATACAGGCAGAAGTGCTCCCGATGCATAGCAAAGCAAAATGAGGATACATCAAAATAGCAGCAGTATTGTAAATTATGGAAGAATCCAATAGCTCTACAATTATGATATGAGCTGACATGGAACACTTCCGCTCTTACTGACCTACATTACACAAAAACACTTCAGTGTCTCTTGCACAAACAAACACATACATGAAGAGACATATTTAAGCACTGTTAAAATATTAATCATTTGTAAAATTCTTTGATCACCAAAATGACATATTTAAATGTTTTTTTCCTATGAAAATAAAATTTGTCATGCCTTAAAATAGTTTGAATGTAACTCTACACCCTTGCTTCATTTGGTATACGTGGATCCATGAATATGCAAATTAGCCCCGCCTCCACTCACACCAGCTCAGAGATCCACTCGGTCAACTTTTACTCAAGTTACTGTAGTAAATGCTGCACAAAAGGTATCGCTCTTTACAATGTCGGACACATAACGGTAATTAACTTGAGCACGTTATCAAACGGCTAATAATGTGTTGCTAATAACCATGTTCCAATACACCATCTCAGAGTCAGACAGCTGCCTTCTAAAAATCAGCATCCTTAGAAACACTTTGAACATCATAGAATGTCAGTGGAGAAAGGCATATAGTTCATCATAGCATCATAATAACAATTCACCCACTATATTGCTAAATGTACACAATTTTTCACATCAACAGAAAAATATGGCTTCTCTAAAAAGACACCCAGCTTCGCAGCATAGCAATTATGATATGCTAAAGCCTGCCCACATGTTGACGTGATTGGTTACAAGGTAGTTTGACATCAGAAACACCAGCGATTTCAAACTGCATTTTTGAGACCGTCTTTGGTTCACTGGACTTTTAAGGACAAAATACTCAGCAATGGTGTTGCACATAGTTTGTCTGAAAGCATATTAAAAACACCACATAAACATATAAACAAAATTAAAAACTTGTTTTTCACCACAGGGGACCTTTAACAGTTTCCTATGTGTCCCCCAGTAAAAATAATTTCAACTCATTTTGCTCATGAAATAGGCCATGCCACTGGTTGAGATTAGGGCTCAGGCTGATCTGAGAACAATGACATACACCGACTCTAAAACAAGCCTTTAGAGATACGGCTCACTCAGTAAAACACAGACAGACACTCTAAAAGCCTCAATCCAGTGAGCATCTAATGGGGGAAAGATGTCCTCCGAGGAGTGAGCACTGGCCCAATGCATCGGATCAACTCACCCTAAACATGCAGTTACACAGCATGTAATAAAGACAGTTTATGTGCCTACACTCTTGAAAGAATTTCTTGTGTGGTGAAGGGGGACGACTGTGGGGATAAACGTGTTCATACAACTGGTTAACACCGCTTAGCTCATGTCCCAGTGTACAATGATGTTTGTCCTCACAGATCTCATCGATTTCATCTCTTCAAATGCAAAACAAAACAGGTCACTATACTGAAGGTTGGGGCTTTTTCCTCTCTCCTAGAACTTTTTTATGCAATCCGTTCAAAATGGGATGCAAGACAACATTAAACATGGTGTGAGTTGTTCTCTACAGTTATACGACCTCAAATGGGCCTCGTCAAAATCCTCCTCATCTGCAGACGTTCAGAATAAGGAGAAGTAGTGAGGTTTTAGGGAATGGTTAACCACACACAGAAATAATGAGGAGAACATCTCAGTTCTCACCACTCTCTCACATTACCCAGCCCTCTGTGGTCTTCGGCTGGACCTGACAAAAAGGGGCCATGGAAGAAATAAAACACATGAAAGAAAGAATAATAAATGAGAACAAGGAAGAGTGATGGAGAACTAAAAGACAACAGAGGAGAATGAGGAAAACCAGAAAAAGAGGAGGACAATGGGAGAATGATGGATTGGAGAATGAAGTAGTACAGAAGAGAATGTGGAATAGTGGAGATCAGAGAATAATGGAGAAAAGGGTTGATTAGGGGAATAAACGAGAGAGAAGGAAGGAAGGAGAGTAAGAATATGATATATTGAAGGAGAATGGCAAGTAGAGCTCGTCCATAACCTCATACTTGCTCTTCACTATCAAGTGCCAGTCAAAACATATCTAGCTTGCCCATTTCCAGAACCATCTGAAGCTGCTTTTCTCGCGGAGGAGGTATCTTGGACAAGCTCCTGTCCACAGTCATGTTGGCTGAATATGTACAGGATGCACTTTCTAAAATACATCTGAGCTCAAAACATCCTCTGCTCACTTTTCACTGAACCCAAGCCGACAGCTCTGCCATACTGCACTGCTACTGTGTGGAGCTGTCATGGCGAAACCACTGTGTGGGCTTAAATATACATTCACTCATCACAGGGGGCCTTTTTCAGTGGGGTAAGTAAATAAATGACTGTGATTAAGTGGAACACTGTCTCCAGGAGGCCATGGGTGGTTTGAATCTGCTCACTCACTGTGCACATGACCAGTATGGTTTTTGGCATGACATGTCACCATTCAAGATTAGCCAGGCTTTTGTCCAATTGGTACCACCATCTGACTCGTCTCCTCAGTCCTTTTCCCAACTCTATAATTCTGCCTACCCAGACGCCTTTCTCCCAGTCACCCTTACTCGAGCTTCACCACAACCTGGGACCAAGCCACCCAGGGACAGTGTACGGGAGGTCTACCCGGTTGCTTCGTGCAGACTTCCCCCTTATAAACAAGTGGAGACACTAGCAGTAATGAAGTCATAGCCTCAAACCCTGAACCACATCACACAAGTCATTTCTATGCTACTAATGAGTCATATCATTGTAGAGGACATGAAAGAATTTTTTTGATGAGTCAAAGAACAGTAGTAGTAGTTTGTGTCTGAATGCACAGAAAAACATCATCCAGTTGATGATGTCATGGAGCAGTCAATTACATTAGAAGGCTCCATATCTGGAAACACATTTCCCCACTTTTGCTAACAAGTACAGACACAAGAATTTAACTAAGGGTGGACTTTGTTTGAGAAACATCTAATAGTTTAAATCAATTTCAAGAAAGTCAACCAAAAATGCAAATGACTCATAAACATCAATTTTCATCACACAGCCCTGGAAGAGAAGGAAATTATTCCCCATTTGAAATGGGGCATTTAGTGGATTTAACATCTTTAACCTTTATGATTCAGAAGGGAGCTTATGAGTGCCCCCATGTAGCTGCTATGATGCCTCGATCCACCATTTTGCTGAGTGTGCACTGGTGTGGACTTCACAAAGAAAAACTACCTGACAGGCCATGCAGCATTACATCACCAGTAAGTGAGAACTTGAAAGAGGATTGCAAGGGCTGAGAGTGACCATTTGGAATAAGACCTTTATGACGGACCTCGATTGTATCTTGTTGGGGAGACAGCTCACACGTGAAGAACTGTCTAAAAAAAAAAAAAAAAAAAAAAAAAAAAAAAAAAATGAACGTCCTAGTTTTAACATGACTGTACATCTAGCAACCAGATACGCAGGATTTGACAGGCAACCTCAAAGAAGTGATAACATTTCCAACCTCTGCCTCAAGTGACTTTAGCTTTAACAATACCTTGGAAAAGTCTTAGATAAGTACATTAAACTAAATATCATGTGTGCTTCCTTTCCATTTCCGACCATTGTCCACTTGATAGGAACACTTCAGAGCTTTCAGACGTTTTTTACTGCTGGCCTGCATCCACACCATCTTCCCAAAGGGTGGAGTTTGGCCACTCATCCAACTCTAACTTCCCTAAATCACACACTGCCTTATCTCAACAAACATTCCTCCCTCCCTGTCCCCACCGGACATCTAAGTCCCTGTTTTTATTCTCGTTCTGTCCTGGCAATGTGTTGATTGGGACAACTCATGTTTCAAGGTCCCGACAGGTTGCTAACCAGGTCTGAGTGGAACCAGATCTAGAACATTCACACAACTGCTTGGGGTTGGAATTGGACTCCAAACATTGGCCTTATCTCCAAGCAACCAGAAAGGCAGCAGTAAAACTGCTGATCGGAATCTGTTAACATAGAATTCTAATTAAGAATCAGTTTCCAGAGCTGTATTCCTCTAGGTTTAAAGACTCCATGCCTACACAAAGGTGTCAGCTTGGCGGTCAAAGCAGCACTAATATACTGTAGCCTCAGGTGAGAAAGACACTTTATTAATTCTTTTAGCACATAACTTCCAGTGAAAATACAGTTGCACATGACTTGTTCACATAACACCTTAAGATGTAAATCAAAATTATCACCATTAAGACAGACCATTAAAAGGTTCATTAATATCTGGCAAATTTACTTATTACTGGGCTAAAAATATGCTGTGCCACTAACTAAGGGGCTTGAGGAAGCTATTTTTAAATCATTCATGAGGTCATGGGTAACATCCCATAGAATTCTTGAGGTTATGCCGACACGCTCCAAACTCTCATTCCAGACATTCCTAAAGTCAGACATAGCCTTTGAACGCCGACTAGCATCAAACACCAAAAAGTGAAAATGTAACGTTGAACAATGTGTGACTAGCACATTTTCTGCTGTGTAAACTGGCACAATGACACTGGAGGTGTGATAAAAGTTGGTTGAAGAAATAACGCCATCAATGTGGTGTCTTGACTAATTGGATTATTTTCTCACAAGCTCTCCTTTCGACCTCTCCCCTGCACATGTACATTAAAACACATCTCACACCATTGGTACCAGACAGTCTGCTGTTTTGAGGTAAACTGAGAACGAGGGATCCATTACCTACTGAATAAGGTAACAGGAGCCATGTTTCATGCAGTTGCTTCTGAGGGTCAGCTCTATCTGCCAACATGACACGAAATTAAAATTGATCAAGTTTAATTTCTTAATGCATATTCCTAGTATTACATATAATTACTTGTAATTAGATGCACCACTTCTGAAACAACATTGCTTTTTGGCTGATTTCACCAAGTCATCTCACAATTCAGCAAACAACTAGCCTCCAAAATAAAAAAAATAAAAAAAATGTTTTAAGAAAGGGTTTATAGATATGTTGTGCATGCTTGCTTGTTCTGTGTTGATCTGGCATCACCGGACATTCACACAAAGCACAATAAAGGGCTGAACAATTGTTCTCTTCAAACACCAAATCTCTAAAATGGGATGGTAAACCAGACTGCTTGAGATAGCAGTCCAGAGAAGCAGCAGTGGTGAGATCTGGCCAAACATCTGTTGTCTTGAGAGCATTCATTAATCTCTGCCACTGTTTTACAGGAACCAGAGGACACAGCCTGGGATTTCAGATGTCCAGATATGCTGGTCACATGGTTGGCTTGCATACACAGCTCTCAGAAAAGTATTTATAGTACTCCCTGGCTGCTCTACTGAAGTGCCAAAGCCTCAAAGTCCCAACCCTCAAACACATTTTTCTCACTATAACTCAAAGCTTGCTGTGAAGTGCAGGATAAGATTAAGACTTCGGAAGATTCTAACAAGTCACAACTTGCAGCTCAATTTTCAAGGCTCAAGCATAAGATGCAACACTGGTGCAAGAAGAGAATAGGTCTGTAATGCACCGAAATGCAAGTCAGACTGATGGAATTGCAAAACAGCCGGCTTTCTCACCAAAGACACAGCGCTATTCAGCAAGCCGAGCCGGGGGAGGAATGGATCACACGCATCAGCCAGCCTTCCCATCCAGATCTCTCCCTCCTTCAGCAGCAGGAACTACTGAGTTCTCTGCTGGGAACCGAGCCTACAGTGTTCCCATTGTAAGGGCCGGTCACCCACATGTGATTGAGGAAGAAACTTGACACAAATGCTCCCATTCTGCAAGGATGTGGAAAGAAAAGAATGATGGGGATGTGGGGGGTAAACGGATGCGCCGTCACCACTCGCTGAACCTCTGGACCTTAAGTGGGAGGTAGATGGCCACGGTACGAGAGCAATTGTGGGAAAGATACTGACGTTTAAGGCAGCAAGGGGTCAATAACCAACATCCTTTACAGCAACTGAATTTGGAAAGAACATGACAACGTCACTTCTGATCAGCCCTGAGTGGGATACTTGTAATAGAAGAACAGAAAGCTTGTGTGTGCAAAATACAAAATATAGAAATGGAACAGTTTCAAAAAGGAACATCCTATTCCAAACATAACGACTCAAATGAGAAGCCTTAGAGCCTTAACATTTAAAAACCAAAAGTTTACTCAACCTCAGTCGGAAACTGCATTACGCACACAGAGATCCATTTAGACATTTCCCCCAACGTGGGCCTCCAAGAAAATCAATGAAACGCCAGGAAGCGGTGCTGATTAGATTCCGCGATTCAGCTGCGTGCATGAGCCTTTCATCATGTTTACTCCTACTCACTTCCACCTAAACATGTGTAACTGTACTTTTTAATCAGCTAATACACAGTGGCAATGAAAGCTTCCATGAGAGGTTTTGAAACTTCACAAACCACCCACAATCATCCATGGTGAATAGCAACAATGGCCAACAAAAAAAAAAGTATCAAAGTAAAAATGTTACAAAAATATCCAGTAAGCTCTGTAACGTTACAGTTGGCATGGTGCCTTTTAACATTTTCCAGTCTAACATTTTATGCCATTTAATTGTATACATGAACAGAAACCCATGACATGGTTCAATAAGACTGTGATTAAACTAAACCCAATAAAACTAATACAATATTGGTGTATACGGGAATATTAGTTTTAATTAGTAATTTGTTTTGCTTTGATCAACAAAAACAAAATGGAAACTCGTGTTTCTAGACTACAGCCTGTTCAACAAAACTGATTTCTGCACAACTCTTCACCTGTGATCTACATATATTTACAATCCGTACAAGTCAAAATGAAACTGATCTCAGAACAGACAACATTGACTTCCTGGTAAATGTCACTGGCAGGGAAGCACAAAGGGAAACCCCATTTCCTTAGCACAGCTAAAAGCAGACTAACCTTAAACACGCATACCCTTCACTCCACATACACTCAACACTTGAGGTGCAGAATTTACAAGGAACCACAGACTAATTTTAGCAAAGTCAATCATAATAGAGGATTAAAAACAACTTCTACAATATCCCCTACCCCATTTTCCAGAGTTCTATAGGAGGAGCAAATGGGCTAGAATGCATTTCAGTGAAGGCTAGGTTATTAGATTAACATCTGAAACATCTAGCTCAGGATCCCAACATGCTTCAGTGATAACAATGAGGCGAGGCACAATAACATCTCAATACAAGGATGGGGAGGGTACTACAGGAAACACAAGATGTTTCTCCCTAATTACAGGCAATTGCAACTGCTAATGCCAGTCTGAATTTAAATATCCAGGTTAAGCAGAGCGTTCATTCAGGTGCAGGTGACTCAGACACTTTCACTGAGAGGAAACAGTGACTGTAATAGAAGAGCAGATTGAAAATAGAGGGAGGGGGAAACACAGATCATCAATGCTCAGAATTTATCATCATTCTCCACTCTCTCCTTTAACAGTAGTTAAGTCATGACAGAAAAAAGGAAGAAATCAGAAGTTTTTCCTGAGGTATGAACAGGTATGTTTTCTGCTGAAAACACAAGTGACCATTGCCTGTGCAAAAGTAGTCATCATGATGCTAGGGTGTTACTATGTGGTTTATACAGTGTTCTGGGTGATTTGTTAAAATGTTGCAAAAATTCTTGGTGGTTGCTAGGGTGTTAATACAAGGTTACTTCAGTCGAGCCAAAAGACCTTCCCTTTCAAATGTGTAGATAAGGCTTGGGTCCCTCCTTCAAAAGTAAATATGTCTTTGGAATGTTCCTGTTTTTATTATTAAAGTGAATTGCAACGTCAAGCTTCTGCATGTTAAAAAGTGTCACTCGCTCACTCTCTCTACATATAGAGCCTTTGATTTGGGTGCATTTATAGCTTCCGTTACCACTGCGTGAAGATAAGTGTTTTTATTGGAGTCAAATGAACTGAATGAACAATGTTTATGGAGGTTTAAAGAAAATTTCAACAAATGGCAGATGGATTGGCATGGGGGAAAAGTGTTGAGTGTCAGAAAAAAAAGACAAAGCAAGAAAGCAAAATTAATTTTTTGTTAGTTGCTAACAGTGAGGCCAAAAAAAAAGACAATTTTGCAAAATGTAAATTGGCAGGAATTTCAAAGTTTGCTACGGCATTCAGCTCAGCGAAAATAAGATGCTGAAAATGGCATCGCTTCAAATAATCCCTCAATCCTTGTCAAATAAGGAACAGTACATGCTAAGAGGGAGATTTATTTTAAGGGCCAAAACACTGTTCTTGGATTGAGCACCTGTACATTTACCGCTTTTTTGTTCAAAATGACATACTGCACAGTATATACAGAATATGACCATCTATAACTTGAAATATATATATTTCTATAATTTATGTTAATCTGTGGTTATTATTTTTTGTCTCCATCTGCTTGTTTGATTGTAATAAACAGACTGCCTGTTACTTTGTCAACTGATTGTACCATTTTGTGAAGCAACCTCGGTTCTTGAAAGGCACTATAAAAATAAACGTATTATATTATTATCCATTTTAACAATGCATATTATTGAATAATAAACATTTCAAACAGCTACACTGTGGTTACTTGAACTCATATTGTTGCAAGTTTAATTCGGTGATTGGTGCCCAGTTAAAATAAATATTTTGCATAATCTAATAAAAAGTATTAAAATTGACTTTGACCATCTCAAAAATCACAATTGACTGTTTTTGGATCATTGGATCAAATGGAAGGTCAAGACAAGTGCATTTGACAGTAAACTTTGGTTCTGTACTCCACATTGTATTCAGAATATTTGCATACTTTCCATAGTATACATACTGTACGCAGCAAGAAAATGGTAGCATTTCAAACAATTACCACAGCAATGCTAGGGCCTCTTAGCAGCCGGCTAATGGCAGGACAATGCCCCCCTCCCCCCAGAGCCCCATTAGACCGAGGGATGTGCAGCATACCCATCAAAAGTACTTTGTTCTCCTAACGTAGTGCCAGCCAATCAGAGGCCCTCTAGAGACCGCAAGCGACCACAGACTTGGCCAGGCATCTTCATAGCTCCACCTACCTCTCTCCCCCTCCTACACCCCAACAACAGCAGCATGCTGCTCGCTTTCACAGCCATTCATTTGGTCGCTCGCACACTCTCCCTCACGGCTGCGTGAGTAGTTAACTCTTTACAGCGCAGCGACTCTTCTTCCTAACCTCTCTGAGCTTTATGTTTACTCACAGGAGGAAACCAGCCATGCGGCGACAGAAATTTACACACAAGAGACGAGGGACTCAGAATGAATGGCTTCAAACGCACACACTCAACGGATACACAAATAACACACGCTCTGCCTCCTGGCCGTCTGGCTAATATGGCAGCAGCCGTGGGAGGTCAGGCTGGTAAAGTAAGCAAGTAAAACATGTTCTCTCTTCTATTAACAATTAAACAAGTCCTGAATTTAACTGACATTTAAAAACACCCTTGAAAGACAAAAAAAAAAAAAAAAAAAAATGCTAGCTGATTAGAGAAGTCAACTAGTCAAACTAGATTTAGTTCATTTTGATATTTTTAGTGGAAGCATAATGTAAAACCCTCTCGGAAAGTTGAATCTTTAAATGCATCTCCTTTAAAAGAAAATATCAATTAAAAAAAGGAGTCATTTTTAAGCACCTCAAGACTACTGCCCTCCTGTTCCCTGCTGCATGTCTAGCCATTTTTTAAACATACTAATGTAAATGGACCCTAAAAAATGCATTCAATGAGGGACAAAAGAAGCCCAAACAAGCCTAAATATATCAGCTGTGGTCAACTAGCCGTTCAGACAACCCACTGACTAATCAGTTTTGAAATTGTCATTTTGCACTTCCTTAGTATACACACACACACATAGGTCTGAAAAAGGAAAAAACTATCACTTCCATGTTGTTGGACATGAGCCGATGTATCATTCTGCAGAAGTGTGGGTTTGGGTGGAGTGATGGGCCTGTCATCATGGCTGTTATCGCTTCAGGCTCTGTATTCTCCTTCCACTATTTCTTTTTCTCTTGGTGAGCTGCAACAAAGAAAGCCCCCGCGCCCCCTATGAGCAGGGGAGAGGTGTTAACAACAGCCTGACAGGAAGAGAGCCTTCAGAGGCCATCTTAAATTCAGCTCTGACTACAGGCGACAACTATATGTATTCATGTAGGCAAATGAATCATTTATAAAGTGGATCCTTGTACTTAGATTCATACTCAGATTTTTTTTTTTTTTTTTTTTTAGTAATACGCATTACTCCCCACATATTATTTTCCTCAGGAAATGGTTTATGGCACATTTGTGCATCAGTGCTTCTGATTTTTCAGAGGGACCTTAAATGGGTCAAGTTAGGAGCAAACACACACTCGCTCATTCAGGGAAATTAAACACGTTTCATATTTTCTGGCCTTAATCATTATGCATGCTAATGTTCCTATAAAAATAAAAAAATAAATAAAAAAATAAATAAAAAGGCATTATGCCATCTACAGTGGTTAAAGCATGTGCTCCAATACATTGAGCCATGGTGCTCATGAAGGTAATCCAAGTTTGAATACAGCTTGCAACAATTCCTGACCATGTTTTTTTTTTTTTTTTTGGCCAATCTCTGTTCTGGTCTTATACACAAACTGCATTGCAATCATTTCCCAAAATGTCATTTGTGTGGAAATATTACAAAATCTGTAAATGGGACATTAACAGAGGTCGGACGCACTGAAGACCGGCACAAAGAGGAGATAAAGGTTTAAAAATTCTCATTAACCTGATACAACACAGCAACTAGCAAAATCCAGGTACTTCCCAACCCATGAATACGATCTGTCCAGGAATTGATTTCTTGTCATTACCAATGACGCCTGAAAACCGATAGCGTTCAATGTCCATGATATTAACCACGGTAGTTTCCATCATAACCGGTACCGTTCTATGATGCTAACGGTAAGAGCGATAGCATGATTGAGGCTCTCACGTTACAGGATGTCTCGACACAGTCATGCACGGTTGACCTGACAGTTAAGCCGCCCCACCTGTGAATGCAGATACCACCGCTTAGACCTACCAGATTGCCTCACAACAGCAAAGAAAAGCAGAGCTGGCTTGTGCATGTTCTCTCTTATTTTAGCAATACCACTTCCCTTAATGTAGAAGTCATGGGAAAACATTAAGAATTAGTGCAATCTGTCCAATTTTCCTTGACAGACGAAAAACAAGCAGGCCCTGAATGTGTGCCAGTCATCTCCCAGAAGAGCCCGTCAAGTAAAAACCTCAAAACCTCCTCACTCTATTTTCTTCTGCTATAGGCCTCAATTTAGCCATCAGTAAAAATACACTGAAAGGAAGACTTTATGACTTTTCTTCAAAACAGACCTTCAGTGTGTCATCCTAACTGCAATGATCTGGTCTCCCGCCAAGAGAACAGCATATGAACAGTACATGAGCGTGTACAAAACTCACATTTACAAACCTTGGTCAAACTTCACATCTGAGGTAAATATTCAAAAGAATAATCAGCAGTTATTCATAAAAACACATAGCACATTATTTTCACCCATACTTAGGTTTGGGGAATTCAGTCCCTTAAACCTAGGCATTAAACTTAAATGCATAACTCATAACTTGCGCAATTTGTGCCAAATATAGGAATTTTACCTACATATTGTTGAGAAGTGTGCTACTTAATTTCTTTGTGAGTGACCAGATGATATTTTGCCTGGTGGATGATAAACTGAAAGAAAAAAAAAAAAAAAAAAAAAAAAAAAAAAAAATTTTATAGTCTGGATGCCAGCCGAGCTTAGCCCCGCTCACAACATTTGAGGTCGGGAAGTTCGGTCTGGACTTGATCCGTTGTGGAGCAACTATGCTCGATTGTCAGGGCAGGCAGGACAGATGATCAACAGTAACATAATCATCCACATCACCAAAGAGCGCTTGGGTTGAATTCGTTTGAATCAGAGTATGACGACATCAGGGTGAAGTACTCTGTGTATCCTAAAATTATTTTTACAACACTGACAAATATCGTTTACACTTTTCTTCTTCTACTTCTTCCAGTGTGCGTGCAGTTGAGTTCTGTTGACAACTATGCGTCGCACAACAATACGTTACTTACTCCATTGCTCTGATTGGTTGTAGGTCTATCCAAATTGAGTGCAGAGGCATTTTCTTTCCTGGTTTGGTTGAACCACGTCCCGTAATCACAGCCCAATGGATCAGTATCAGACTAGAATCTGAGTATGACAACGTCAGGCTAATAATTTTACTTGTGTCATTGCAAACCTGTATGATTTACTTTCATTTGTGGAACACAAAAGAAAATGCTGAAAAATGTCTCAGTGTTCTTTTCCATTCAATGAAAGGCAACGTCTCTTTTGTTTGGTCCCCACTGACTTTGACTGTATGAACAAAAACATCATTTAAATTGAAGGAGAGGCCCAAACATCATAGACACAGTGACCAAGACTTCCCAGGGTATGGAGAACACCTACTCCTCTACACACAGTTCCCACTCTACCTCCATTTCCCATAATGCAACATTGTGCCAGCCAGGCCATAATGTGGCTAGAAAGCAAGAGAGCGTTAAGTTAATCTAAACTAATGTTTCTCAAAGGTAAACACCCACTAAAAGGTCAACTAGTTCAAAGGTACCAACCCAACACTTTTCCAGGAACCGTGATAACGTGATCGCTCAGCACAAATTCGATTTGCACTTTTCAGGCACTTCGTCAAGCATGAAAGATCAAGCCATTGTGACCATTTGTGTCACCACAGTGCCTGGTAGATTTACGGTCCTTCCCCCATGAGAGGGGTTGACGGTTTGCGCACTGCGCACGTTATGCAATCATCAGTTTGTGACAACAGCCACTGTCTATGTGAGCCAACGACAGCATTCATTCGTATCTCAAGAACAGGCAGAGAAAGTTGACCATTCTCCCAGAGACATCATTATTACATTACACCATATAACACAGGACAATCTGCTGGGATAATACAGAGCCAAAAAGAGTTAGGATGAAAACCGATCTCAGGTTTGGAAGGGGCTCTCCTCTATGGGATTTCAATGCCACTGGTCTGTGGCTGACAAACCACTAGCGATTAGCTAGCCTGCTATTAGTTGACCATCTTTATTTTAAGGACTGTAAAAAGCATCAGTACAATTAAAAAAAAAAAAAAACACAGCAAGAGGGTTTTTTTTTTTTTTTGCTTTGCATGTTTCCAAAAATACACTCTGAGAGATATTTTATTAGCATTAGCGTCACATGAGCAGCTAGCTTGCCAAATGCAAGACAAAAAAAGAGAACATCTCTAATTTAAAATCAATAGCTTTGATTGTACGCTAGCGTATAATTTAAAAGGACAACCCTATAAAAACAGTTCATCTAAACTGGTTTAATCTGGTTTATCTGATTTAAAAGGACATCCCTGCTGACAAAATAGCTAAAACCAGACTAAGATGGTTAGCTAGTCTTAACTGGTTTAGCCTGGTTTCTTTGAAATGCCCAAAACTCCTCAAATGAGTCAGCAGACTTGCTAAGCTTGGTTTTAGTTTTTTTCAGTAGAGACTGCTGACTGTATCAAAATGATTTTGTATTTCTAAACAGGCATTGATTACGGTTAGGGTTTATTATTGTCATTAATGGATTTTTATATATATTATATTACATTATATTATATTATATAAAAATTATTTAAAATTATTTTTTTTTAAATGTTTCCTGACAGAAGCTCTAAAACCGGATTTGATGAGCTATGTTTCAAATGGTTATACAGTAGCCAGTCATAAAATTTTTTGATTATTGTTATTAAAAGTGCACTGTCTTTCCTTGTATTGTAATTGATTTAGAAAAACAATAAGCCATTCATTCAAAGCAATACATTACAGTGAATTTACCATGGTTAAGTCCTGTACCTGCCTATTAACTGTGGTAACTGCAGTAAAATAATAGTTAATACACAGCCCCTTGTGGTTAATTGCTTTATAATCCCTATTAGACCAGTACAAACAGTGAGTCAGAGCAGCAGAGCTGGATTTATTAGTGCATAAACTGTCAAAAGAATAATAAGGTCAAATATGGGAGTTCAACGCATGTTCATTTTATCAATCTTTCTTCGCAAGACAGAGGGGAGGTGACAGATTGGCGGCAGCTTGAGGTTCGAGGGGTTAAAGGGGGCTCAGAAGGCAGGCAGAGAGTAAGGCGAACTGACAGTGAGATAAGATTACCAGTTACTTCGGTGCTGAAGGATGCAACCACAGCAGAAAGTGACAGTTGACAGGAGCACAGCGGCCGGGTGACCACAGACAGGCACTGCGCAAGACCTGCTGTCTCTCCGCCACACTGAAATAGAAATTGTGTAGCATGCAAAAAAAAAATAAAAAAAATAAAAAAGGAGCTCTCCTTCTCTGGACTCATCCGTCTCAATTTTTCCTCTTTTCATACCTCTTCATATTCTACAGGAACAGCTCACAAAGACTTCAGCAGATTAGTAGTTGACATTAACATCTGACCTAGTTACAGTTAAAATGACATTATTATTAATAATAATAATAATAATAATAATAATTAGTAGTAGTAGTCGTCAATTAATACACTACCATTAAAAAAATTTGGAGACTAAATCTTTTCACACACACAAAAAAAAAAAAAAAAAAAAAAAAAAGTACAATAACTGTACCATAAAACATTTTTAAACGGAGCATAGAATGTCACACTATAGTGCAAATTGCTTGAAATGTGAATTCAACTGCCCCCAGATGGCAGTAAAAAAATAAAATAAAAATTATATATATTATATATATATAAAAAATAAAAAACACTGATGATTACAAGGAGAGTAAAGGGGGAAAAAAAATCATTTGAAATGGTGACTGGTGTCTGTGAGCAAGTTCTGAACATGTGTGCCATTAAGGCGAGTTAAATTAATAGAAGAGCACGAGACAATATTCTACACATTAGCCATTAATTATCACACCGCAGAGCAAAAAAGAAAAAGAAAATCCATACTGTCTGAGAGGAAAATAGATCATAATGTGCAAGCCTCCCATTTAACACATACGCTACAGCCAAACAAAGCATTTTCCTCCTACCAAACCTGCTTTTTTTGGGGCCCGATTATGCAGTGTGGGCCTCAGACAGGCAGCCATGTGTTAGAAGCACGCTCAGGGCGTTTTTCAGATCAAACTAAACCCATTCTCACAAGCAGGTCACTGTCTAAATCGCAGCAATTAAGAAATGATTTTCACCTCATGGATTGTGGTTACTTTTTTGCAGATGATTCCCTTCCCAGCCTGTCAGCAGAGAGGTACTGGAAATGGCAGCTAACTCAAAACAGAAATAGAAAAAAAAACAATAAAAGGATAATAAAAAAAAATATGGTGAGCAGGAAAGTAGGCTAGTAGAGCAATCAGGGTATGTAAAAAATGATTATGTGCAAAATGAAAAAGATTTCTGACAGGTGGGAGGGAGAAGAAAACAATAACAAATCCAGCGTTCACTTGTGAAGAAGGCTCATTGTGGAGAGGGAGAGGTTTAGCTTTTTTTTCTTTTTCACTCAATGCAAAAACAAATCCACAAAAAGGTGAATAGCTGAGCACTTGCATCCCTCATTTCAAATACAACACAAATAGCTGCTGACTTGTATTATTCAAGGCCAAAAACGAGGTGATTTCCCCACATCTGTGCATGAATGAGGCTGCATAAAAACAGAAGTCGTTCTTATTCTCCTCGCCTGCCACAGAGACTTTCCACAGGAAGAAGCCAGCGGAGAATCTCAGGCCCTTCACAGACACTAAATACGAGACTATGACTAATTTGACGCTTCAGCAAAATATTCGCAAGAAATTGAGACCGTTCATTCCAGCTAAATTACAGCAGTTGAAATTAACGGCTGACTAAATCTGTAATTTCTACCTTGTGTGTGTACATTAAAACATGCTTACTGGAAACATGATGCCTTCACTCAATATTACTGCATTTACTGTGACAGGAGTGACATCCTAGAATACGTTTGCTCATAAATCTGTCAGTGCATATGCGAGGCAACTTCACCTCAGCTCCTGCCAGTCTGTCTGAATTGTATTATAATTTTTAATAGAGTTAACTTTCCAACAGGTAATGTTTTGGATTGAGGTTCATGTAATGCAGCCAAATTGTCTTTGGTGCATCATGCAGAGCAAATTTTTACAATCTTAAAACCATAAACTGTATAAAAAAAAATTAAAAGTTGCTGCCTTAAAGGGGCACTGTAAATTTTAGAGACCTCTTGCAGTGAGGTTGGGAATTGCAACCGCCTACTGCTCACCCCTCCCTTTCGAAGCACACAGAGAAGCTACCGTGGCCAACACAGGACAAATATGTCGTCTGAGACTGCAAAGAGTAGATAATAAAGCAGTTTATCCGTTTAGGGCTACTACAGAAACATGGCGGCGCAAAAATGTTGACGTCACTGTAAGGGGACCCACGGTGTATGTAGATAGAAATGGCTCGGTCTAAGGTAATAAAAACATAACAGTTCATTATGTACCACTGAAAACATATGTATGTATATTATACTGCATTTCTGTCAATAGATCCTCAAATATTACACACTGCACCTTTAAATTAAGTATAAATCAGCTTGGATGTTTAAGTCATTCCAACTTAAATGACATTAAACCGACTTAAAAATAAATCTTGTATAATTTATTTAGATAAGTTAAGCCATTTTCAACTTTTTGAGTTAAAGCAATGTAAAAACACGTTGTCAACTTATTGATCATATAATTTTTACTGTGCACTTTATCATATTTTAAACCACGCATAGGCTACATGTATACCAAGTCGCATGAAAAAAAAAAAGACACTTTCTAAATAAGATTTAAGCAAATTAAATGTTGCAAATGTAATGCAAATTAAATGTTAAATATAAAATAAAACAGTACTTTTGTTTTGATTTCCTTCAGGAAGGGTTCATTAAAAGTCCAATGTTGTTTCAGGCCCAAATGATTTCTATTGGATCAATGAAAAAGGCTGAAACTAATTTCAAAATACCTCCTTGCGTTTCATAGAAGAACAAGTCATACAGGTTTGAAAACGTGAGGGTGAGTCAATGACATCAGAATTATTCCTTTAATTATGGCAGTCAGATCCCTACAACCCACGTAATTTGTACCCTGATTGGCAGGCAGCTGTAGAAGTGGCTACATGAGCCTTCAAACGCAAAGTTGCAGAGACCAATAACGATAAGTACAAGTATATATCCAATGAGTGCGACACTGATTCAAGTGCTGCTCTTAGTGGCCAGTAGAGCAGCAATGAGACGATATAATAAAAAAAAACCCGGCAAAGACAGGAAGAGCAAAGGAGCTTGCAGCTCACGTCTGCCAGCAGACAAACAGCTAACAGACGCTGCCATTAACCACAAGTCTGGACTAAAGCACCACTTATCAGCAACAGAATCAATATCAGCCCAGCCTTGCTGTTGAGTACCTGCATAAAAACAGACGGCATTATGCACGCATTTAGTGCTAACATGCACGTGTGCATTTGTGTGTGAATGGGCCCCATTAAACCGAACCTCAGTCGGTCTGGTCAGTTGAGCGCCTGGGCTTTTCTGGCTAGGAGTGTTTTTCTTCTTTCACATGTTGCAAAAAAAAAAAAGCACTTGTGGATTTGTTGAAAATATCTGATTTATGAGTGAGCAGTTAAGAAGCTTGTTCTGTCTCCCCCGGAGCAGCCAGAGCTCATTATGAGCTCTCAGCATCCGCAGAGCACCACTATTTTCAGACACTCAAGTGGCGATTCAAAAAAAAAAAAAAAAAGGGGGTGGGGGTGTTGGTTTGGGGGCAGAGACGCCGTGTTCTGGCACCGGGGTGGTTACTATGGAAACATAGTGGCTAGGCTCTTCTTGTGGCAAAGTGCATGTGTGATCAATGTTCCTTTTTTCCAAGACACTGTTTTTAGTTACTGTGGAAACATTCAATTATACTTTCAATTCTATTTACTCCTAAAGTGATTGTTTGTTCCATGTTAATTAATTTGAAACTTCTGTCTTGAAATAACAGTAAGTAGCTCATTTAAAAAAAGCTCATTTCCAACCTGACAATAAATGTGACAACTGGAAAAGTTGCACATAAATGCTATAATGTTGTATACGGCTGCCTGCCAAGAGGACTGGAGCTGATGACTTTGATGAGCTTATTGTGGTGTAAAAAGTGATTTAAATTCAGATCACTTTACAGAGCTAACAGCACCATTAGTCGCCATGGCTGAAACTCTATCTGGAACTGGATTTAATGATATTATCTGGATCCTGTCAGATTTGTCCTTGACTATCAAAAGGTTTTGTGGGTTAAACAAGAGACTGTCATTAAATCCATGGACAGGTTTGCCTTTCAGCGCCTCAAACAGTGTTAAACAGACACCGGAGATCCTTAACATAAGGGTTAGCTTATGCTTAAAAGATATGTAGACGCATCGAGACATGTAACCGGAAAATGGATATATTATAGCTTCTCTAAAATGTCTTTTTGTGCATCCAAAAGGCAGTATGCAAATGCAAAAAAAAAAAATTGTGTCTAGCACAGCGGGATATAATGTATTTTTCCATTAACTTATTAGATATAGAGTATGAATTTATAAATGAAAGAAGCACATGAAATTAAGATCAATCACTTGTAAATTATTGCCATTTACAAACACTAAATTGTTTGCTAAATTGGTGCACCATCAGAAATAAATGTGCAAAAAGTTGTACCTTTAGGAATACAATAGCTTGTTACTGGGGCAGTACCCTTAAAGGGACAACTTTCTACTTTAACTACCTATACTAGTACTTTGTGGCCCGTTTCCACCAAGCAGTACAGTACAGTACGATTCGAGACCGCAAACCCTGATCCGGCTTATGTTTCCACCACTAACAGTACCCTTACTTGGTGTATTCTGGAAAGTAGTGATCAATGTCATTCTCCTGAGAAGAAAGCAACATAGTAAACGGCAATGGAGGACATATCGTTTCTCAACATGTGGCTGTTTGTCACAAGACACTGTAAAACGTGTTGCAACAGTATTGGGTTTCAACTGTATATTTATATAAAAATAAAAAAAAGCCTCGTATTGTCATTCTCCTTGCAGCATGCGCAAGTGACGATTCTCTGTCAACCAATCAACGTTCTGCAGTGAGTCTAGCTCCACCCCTACAGGTACCCCAAAGAAAGGGTCCCAAAAAAGCGGTATGGTACGGTTTGGTATTTTGGTCACAACTTCTGACAATCATAACGGAAATAATTGTGTACCGTACTGTACAATACCGCGCTGCTCTGTGGAAATGAGCCATGTACCTATAAGGAGTGAATAAGGTACAAACAAAGCTCTCCCTTTAAAAAGTACTGTTGCAGTGACAAGCTATTGTACCTCTAAAAAGCTAAAAATTTTGCACAATTCCTCCGAGACTGTAAGGCTAAACATTTTGGAATCCTAAAACAGTAAATTAGACTATTTAAGCACTTTATTTTAGAGACAGCAATCAAGTTAAGTAAAGTAGTTTGTTCAAAAAGGACAAAATAAAATAGCAATGGCCAATTATAATTGCCATGCCATGCCTACCATTTCTCAATTCATAGAAACTTGTTTGACTAGCTAAACTATCCATCTTGCACTTGCTATTTGTTGTCATTTACACTTGGGTCCAAACATTATCTACAACTATTTACTCAGTGTAAATAGCATCTATCTTCTATTAAACTTAGTGTAAATAACTACCGCCCAATATAAAAACCATCAAAGCACCCCGGTCTCTAAAAATAACCTGTCCAAATAACGCAAAAATTTCAAAACAACAGAATCTCTATCTATCTATCTCAGTCACACTAATGTGGAGATGAGGAGGATGAATTCAAATGGGTAAAGCTTTAGCTGCTGGAAGTTTCCTTAGGCACGATAGAAAAAGCAGCCATAGAAAATCACCAGGCCGACAGCAACATCAAGCACAGATGTCTGGCAATCCAGATGAGCCACAAAACAAATGATTAATGCTGCATACAAAGCCGAATGTACACAGTGTAAATAGTTCAATAGTGGTTTCCACTGTGCTGGTGTCTTCACAATAATACAAGAAGATTCTGTGCCGAGCAACACCTCAAACAGATCTCACATCCTTTGGTCTAGAATAGTAGCGCGGTGCAAAATTAAGCACACTCTCTGCCACAGCAAGTCAAACACTACACGACTGCATGTCTTACTAGGGCCCTCAACGGTAAACAAAATGACTAACCCCAGTGTCAGGCCTATGAGAGGCCCCACTGGCCTCTCCTCAAGCAGCTGAACTTGCACAAAAGCAGCCACATGGCTCCCAGTGGCACGCATCTCGCCGGCTAATGAGAGATGCAGCACTGAATTACAAATGTTCTGGCAGGAGCGTTAGCGTACCCAAAGACACTTCCATTACATCGCTCTAACGGGGAGGTCTTCCATCTAAAAGCGCTCTCTCTCACCCGCTTTCGCTTACACGCACACACATATGAAAACCACAGAGGCTGATTTTTAAAAGCCTGAAATGATTACGGTATAAGCCACTTCCTCATTACAGTAAATGTTTTCAATATGGCTGCTTTCACAATGTACTGTCGATCCCAGCCTGCACCTGATCAGCGTATTCGGAACGTATCGGATAATATACTGCAATTCCAACGACTAATGGCACAACGATTCATAAAAGCAGACAGAGAAAAAGACAAAAACACCTCCAGAGAACAGAACGGTCCGTCAGCCTCACAGAGGGTAACACAGTTGTGAAAGGGAAGTACTACTGCCAAGAGTTCTGCCTGTTGCTGCCACATCTTGGCCACATGTCAGCATTCACGACAACATCAGTGAGGTTACCCTGCCTTGAGCCAAGTGCAAGCAAGACAAAATACAAAAGGAACAGAGAGAGCATGTCTGGAAATACAGATTGAAAGAGGAACAAATCATTGTACATTCTTGATGTACCAATTCTGGCGTTTACTAGGCATTAGGATGTAATAAAAATGACCAATACTGAAGAATACTGGTCCACTGAATCTTTGGATCTCGCTATTTCAACTTCCTCTATTGCTTGGATAGTTCAAGAGATATCAATTCCAACACCTTTGGTATTCTGGATTAAAATAAGTGTTTGGAATTCAGTCTGCAGAAAGTCTGTGGGTTTATACAGTCTTTGTAGTAGGGAATTACATTTTGAATTACAACAATAAAAATAACAAAATCTTCAACATTTGTCTCAGATGGCAAAATGATTCCAAAAACGTATAGTGTGACCCTAGCTTAACTTCTGCTCTACAGAAAAATCTAGTTGCACCCCTTTGTCCAGATCTAGTTCAAGACCGAACCCTAAAATCTCTAGACCCAGTCCAATATTAGTTGGACCAATAAAAGGCCGCTTTTATTTAAGCTTCTAAGTAGAAGTTGTAATCCTCTGAAATGGCTCCGGTGAAGGTAATTCTCACCTTTTTCACAGAATTTTTGCAGATGAAAGTCACTTCTATTGTGAGCTGTGCTTCATACATTGCTACACTATAGACACTAGACGGACAATTTTGCAGAATTTTTGCTAATGTGACCGCACCTTCAGTAAGCTGGAAATTGATTGCAACCTTTTAAGAGACCTTATGCCAAGACACAATACTTCACTTTTTTTTGGCCCAAAACAATACATCAATTAAGGAACTGTGGACCAAAGCCAAGTTCATGCAGCCATTCTGCTGATACAGTCTTCCAAAGCCCAAGCCCTCTCCAATGCATGATTTGCATCATCCACCACAGCTCTCTCACCACATTCACTGAGAAAGCCTCCATCTGATATTCTGCCCTCTTATCTCATCATAATACAAAGTACAGGACAGAGGAATGAAAGGAAGGGAGGGAGAACATTCTTTTTGAGCGCAATACTTAAGCCGCACCACTTATCAAAGCGCTGATGCACCTGTTTTTATGTCAGCAGAGCAAATTCCTCACATTACGTGGGCACATCTGTATACGCAACCGCCCGTGCATGTTTGCTGATGTGGGAGTGCGTCCTGTGCAAGCAGTCACACATTGACCAAGGAGCTCTGCACTTGTGATGGTTAGATCACATATGATTGTAAAGGTCGATAAGCAAAAGGTCACATTGCATAATGTACCAAGCTGGTGACGCAACAGCCATAAAGGAGAACAGCAACACTTATCCATGGCTGCACCGGGCTAGATTCTCGTAATGATGTCGTGAGGTGAAGCATTGTCACTTGGCAGAGGACTATGCTTGAGAATTTTCTTCTGAAAAAAATACATGGATAAATATAAAATTAATAAACTGTCAATCGTCCAGCCCTCTAGCTGACCAAGTGATCTAACATTTTACATTAAGATATTCACACATAGCCTCTGCTGACATGCAATTTTGTAAAATTGTTTGAAAATTACCCCGTTGAACGTGAAAGACTGTAAAATACACACACATTTATTCAAATGGATGCACGTTGATGTGCATTATAATTACAATTACAAAAAAAAATATATATATACCTCTGTTTATTAAATATCCCCTAGAATCAATCAAATATGTTTTGGCTTTCCCATGACATTTCAGATTATACCCTTGCAAAAAGGTTTATTTGCAACTAACTTGTGGTTCATTTAAATCGCTTATAATATCAGAAGTAAAAAGGCAGTTTTTCATCATAGCAGGATTTATATTATTTTTATCTATTATGCTTCTATAATTAAGTAACATGTATGCAAAGTAGGTCCAGACTGTTTTAGGATATTAAAAGTGTTGCATCTAGGGTGGTTCATTCAAATACAACCCTCTACTAACAAACTTACAAAATTAACTCCAGTCTTTTATAACAGCTGGCCTCAGGTATGATCCATGAATTTTGCCATGTCATGTCTGAGGAAAATGCAAGGGGGGGGACCCATTTGCATTAAAACAGAGGGTTAAATGAACCACAGTGGCACTAGCGGCAGGCGCTGAAACACAAACATACAATCTCCCACACGCACACACAGAGCTTCGCAGCTTTCTCCTCACAAATGGACGAGGTGCCCGCATTTACATTGTAAAGCTGGAGGACTCGGAGCGGGGGAAGGGGTCAGAGGGAGGGCTTGGTGAGCCTTGGCCCCGCTCTCTATTTTTGTTTCCAGCTTTTTTTGTGCACCACACACTGCAGTGGATTTTTCAACTTGGCCCTCATCAGTTGTACGCCTGATGAAACAAACACTGACAGCTTCTTTACATTTGTAAAGGCCCCTACAGCAGCTGTGCCTATCTCACCACACGTCTATGAATCAGGGCCCGACCCCAGCTGGGCCTGCAGGGAGAGAGGGAGAGAGGGAGAGAGGGAGAGAGGGAGAGAGAGGGAGAGAGGGAGAGAGGGAGAGAGAGAGGAAGAATAGCCATGGGTAACCCCCCGTTCCCCCCACACCATGTGCCATGTTCACTTCAACAGAACAGGAACACAAACGCGAGCTCTGGCTGCATTCATTAGCTGAAGTCTGAAATCAAAACCAGCGTAACTCTTCGCTCTAAAAACAGCCCTCAAAAATAATTATACAGAGAAGTTGTTTCAGAGAGTGTCAGGACGGCCTGAAAGCCATTAAAAGGAGCTTGTCTGAAAGCAGAAGTGCATACTTGCCGCCCCACCTCCCCCCCCCTTCTGCTTTTCACACACGTCTATCAATCAGGGACGGTCTAATTGCATTTCCTTGTTTGCTCTTATTAACATCTATTATCATATTTTTTCTCCCTCTCTCGATTTCCACTAAATGAATTTTAATAATATTCACAGCACATGTGAAGGAAAATGGGGTAATACAAGAATTGAAGAAAAAAAAAAAAAAAACCTTGCACTCATGTTCCAGGGGATATGGTTAAGCCAAGCATGTATAATTGTCTTACGCTAATTAAGGAGAGGCTGAATCCAGGAGGCCAAGAGTTGTGCAGGCCCGGGGGACAGATCCTTCAGGTTGTTTTTGTTGTTTGCCTGACCAGATTTTAGCACAGCCTGCACTGCACAGATGTGACATGATCAGCCATGTTCTGAACGGTTCAGGTCCATTCCACACATCCAAACCCTAACAGAGGCTCCTGACCATACAAACGTGTGGTCACTATGAGATGGAGCAGATCCTTGGCAGACATGCAACCATACAAAAATCAAATGAACTTCAAATGGTTCAAATGAATCCTGGCTTTGTTAATGACAACAATACAAAATGGGCAAAATGCCTAAACACAGTTCACACACGCTTTTGACCAACACATTTCCTTAATCTCAGTCACTCGACATGTTAAACCATGGAAATTTGAGAAATTATTTTATTCACTTCTAAGACATGGCCAGATTTCCATGACAGTGACATCCCTGTATACAATTTTTTTTTTTTTTTTTTTTTATAATATTGGTAATACAACAGATAACTAATGCATTTAGAATACAAAACATGTCTACACACACATATATATATATATATATATATATATATATATATATATATATATATATATATATATATATATATATATATATATATATATATAAATAAATAAATAAATAAAAAGACAAGTTATACAAGGAAAGCTTGTACAGTGGGTTTAACTGAACCATATTTCTCGGGGAAAACAAGTCACCACGTGGTATAATAGTCTACTTTTGTCATAACTTTAATTTCCCTTATCAATCAGCAAAGTAATTGTCTCACTTTTGTGAGCTACCGTTGTACTACACGTTTAACAAAAGTACAAAGTTAGACCATTTCCATCACCTTTATGGAAAGCGATAAGATGTCATGGAGCTCGAGCCCTGCCGATAATGTGCGTGGAAACTGCCCCCGTGGTGCGTCACCATAACCTATACCCTCCCAATGTTTGTTTCATTTTTAACCTGTTGCTGATGAACTGAAATAAAAAAAGATCCCCAAAACATACATTTAACGAGCAACAAGGTAATTTCCATGTAGCCATTCAGTTCAAAACATGGCTTTTTGAAGAAGAAGAAAAAAAAAGGGAAAAAAAAAAAGTTTAATATGAGAGCACGTGACAAGCCTACTTCACGCGGCAGACAAAATCGGTTGCACGAGCTAACCCTTTCACTCGCCACCAGGAAATTATTTCTCGGCGCTGGCTTGGTTTGAGAAAAAACTAAAGGAAGGACGTTGGCAGTGAGAGATGTAACAACAGTCTCACAAACTCTTATAAAAGAAACTTCTCCTCAACTGCCAAGTAAAGCGCCCGGAAAACTCGGGTTAACAGTCAGTCAGTTCTTTGAGGGTTAACTAATACGAGGTTTGGTCGGCTGTCTCCGAGGAGACTCGGGTTTTTGTTATGGTAGCCTTGCTTAATTCCGCTCATGAGGAGAGTAAATCACCATCCAGAAAAGTTCAAGCCCTATATGTAGTCCCCCGTTCTCCAATATACCACGACAAGCTCGCCGGTTCACTAACCATCGTACCGGTGGAGATAGTAAAATGGTCGGTTTCCTTTGCACGCGAACCTCTGCAATGCGACTGTATCTATTCCACTATAAACGACATTCCCTGCGCTTAATCTAATCAGTTGTGTAATATCACGACCCGTTAACATTCAAGGTTTACTCTGCTTAAACAACAAAACGTGCAAAAACTCTCAGAGGGAAAAGCAGACAGAAAGAGAAGAGTTTCGGGCACAGTGATACCCACAATGCTGGCTGCTGTACAAGCTTGTGTTTTCTAGTTCGGCGTTTGCACTTAAAATTGTAAAGACTGAGGACAATCCACTCTTCCGAATCTTAAATAAAATGCCTACATCTGCCATCAATTTCGAGCATTCTCAGTTGTCAAGTTCCTCACGCAGTTACTTTAAAAACATTAAAGAGCCCATTGCTTACACTTGAAGACGAACGAGTTACGTCCGAGATAAACAAATCAAAGATGCCAGGGGGAGTTGGGATAGTTGCATTAATGATTCGTACGTTATTCCTGCAGATTTCAGTTCGGGAGAACAAATCAGAATAAAAGAAGGCGATATGGTTGTCCTTGCGGCTTTGAGGCGGAAAGCAATGAAGAGCAAACAAAGCCATTCTAAACACAATTGTGACTTAACACTGGAGTTTGTGTACCAACTACATTCAGCCCCTAACAAAACACGTCCAGGTTTATAAACGAGTTCTGTAAGCTAACATCTGTCGTGCAAAACATAAGCACTCCCAACGAGGATACCAAAGCAAAAGCGAGACAAATATATACATATACACATTTAAGTGTTGTGAACATAGTGGGATGCATTTACGCCGTGCTTTAAATCCAGACTAAACACAACAAGAGCCACCCGTGATCAAAGTTTACGCATTTAACATCGACACAAGCGCGAGACCATCGAGCAAACTTAAGGTCAACCGCATACAAACGATCAATACTTACGTATTTCTTCTGAATGATATTCCTCTTAGGTCTTTCCTTGCTCATTCTGCAATCCAAAATGATTTACTGTTAAGGAGAGAATCGCCACATGAATTTTCTTCCTGCTTCTTTTCTTTTTCCCGGAGCAATGCGATTTAAATCCCCTGTAGTTTGCTTGGCTGTGTAGAATTCCCTCTTCGATCGGTGATGATTCCTAGTAGAAATGTGGAATTACCGATACTCCCAAAATTAGGGATCCAGCGCCAAGGGTAAGGGGCAAAATAAACAATCGCATCTGCATACCATAGTTAAAACCATTCGCCACAATAACTTCCATCAGTGATGTTCATCCCGGTTCTTTAAAACACGTAGGTTTATTCAAGTAAGGATGTAAATGTTCGGTGCTGAGTTACATCTTGTTTTTAAAAGGCTTATCCGATGATAGGATGAAATAAATAAAAATGTAAAAAACGAAAAGGGTTCGTGGTCCGTTTTGGCTGGAGCTAGCAGACGGTGAGTGAACTCTCCAGCAGCACCACGGGCTCATCTGAACACAAGGCGAAGCTTCTTTCTTTAAACAGCCTATCACACCCGACAGCACGCTCAGCGCTAACTTTAAAAGGACTGCCGCTTCAGGGAGCGTCACAAAATACCCTGCGCGCAGAGGCACGTAAACGAACACCACTTCAAAGTTACCGAATCAAACAATGAGTGATTCAATCAACATGGGTTCGATATGGACAGGGAAAAGACTTCAAACATTTTCCAGCTCCGATGGATTTAAGACAGTCGATAGATGCAGTTTTTGTTTTTGGGGTCGTTTTAAATTACTGGAATAATTCTCACGACGCCCCTTGGAAGATTTTCATCTGCTCTCTAGAAATGTTTGTGTTTATCGTGGGGGGAATTGAAGCACGCGGTCCATTTTTTTTTTCCTTCCATGCTAGGCCCGTTTTCATATTTAAACAGGTTTGGCTAATTGTTACAGAACACCTTAGAATTGAGAGCAATATTTACCCACCAGTTAACTCTACTGGGCAGTGTTACTGGTAAAACTCCCTAAAGTAGTATTTTATTTATAGTAAGTATATAAGTATAGTATTTTAGTATTTATTTTTTTACACTTTACAACTAGTCTATTGACAGTGTCATAATGATTTTGTAGTTGCCTAACAAAGTCCTATATTAGTTGTAATGATTTTGTAAATTAAACACTAACTAGTATTTTCCCTGAGTTTTAGTTTTAGCTTATTAATTATAATTTTGACTGTATGCACACATTGTCAGCATGCACACAGTTTCCGGTTTTTGTCATCGGTGTGTACTTTGAACAATTAGACTTTAAGCAATATCAAAATCATTATTTATTCTAGTTGGTTTTGCACTGATTTTTAAAGAACATGAGCCAAAAAGTATAGATGAAGTCATGGGCAGTAATTTGATGTATTTAGTTATTTTATTTTATTTATTTACCCCTTTATATTTGCACCCAGTTCAAATGTAGTTTGCACCCTAGTGTGTTCTTTTCTCTCACAATTTCATTAACTGTTGCTCATTATTACTCTTTTGCTAGTCTGGACAGTATGTGCACCTTGGTCAGTAAAAAATAAAAATGTAAATGCATTTTTCTGTGACTGCTTGAAGCCTGTGTCACAAGTACACATAAGAACATTTCATCACTTTGAGATTTGGCTATAATCTGGTGGTCACAAACTGAAAAAAATGCAAAGTCTAAAAGCTTTTAAGTGTGCACTATCAGGCCCGGTTTCACAGACAGGGTTTAGATTAAGCCAGGATTAAGGCATTCAGTAACTTGAATAAATGTGCCATAGGAAAAAGAAAACATTACTGGTGTGCATCATGAGACAAAGCAATGGCAATTACATGTTTTAGGATAGTGCAAGTTGCATTCAGTCAAATGCATTTTACTATGAGACTAGTTTAGGCCTTGTCTGTGAAACCGGGGGCAAGTGTATTATACTAAAACACTTCTGGTAATCGGACGAAAGCGAAATGAATCTCTAGAAATGAGTCACAATCAGACATTGAAACAATGACAGGAATCTGAAAGAACTGCGTAAGTGATTCACAAAAACAAGTTTGTCACACCAAACGGAATATTCACATTTTTCGTCATCATGGGTGACGGTGGAATAACCCTTGCTTGGGAACAAAAACATGACAGATGAAGAAAAACCTCCTGGCCTTTATAAAGATATAGCATTTAGTGCATTAGTGCAAGATGCTAGCCTACAGCTCCCTCCATGCTATGATGATGCCTAAATGTGTGTGTGTTTATTTATTTATTTTGGTGCATACATGAATTCAGTCTGAGAGCGTGTGTTTGGTCCGTATTAGTAAAAGAGCAGTTTATTGATCATCTTAGATCTCATTTAGAGTTTCTCTTGTTGATAGTATAAATGTTGTCTGTGTTGGTGTAGCTTTATCGTCCATATAGAAGCATGATTCATGCTGTAGATTTGTTTTACAAATCCTGCTGATCAAAGCCTCAACTTACCCATGAATTGCATGAACAGGGATCATGGTAGATCAATTCATAAAATATAAATAATATAATTTCAGCCTGGTGTTTTACATATATCATGTAACGCATTGCATCGCCTAGCCTCCCAAATTCAAATGGAGCACATTTAATGGTGTTGGCAGCACACCGCCATGTTTAATCAATAATAAATTGTAATAAATTGTAGGGGGAGCATTAATTACACAAATAGTTCTGTTAATTTTTATTTGGAAACGACACCAAATACAAGGATAAGACAGTGAAAATGTGAAACATAAGCACTTCCTTGTCATGCAGCAGCTGCATTTTTTTTTTTTTTTTTTTGGCCAGTGCATGCATCTTGATAAGTTCTTATTAACTGTATTGTTTTGTTGTTGTTGTTGTTGTTGTTGTTGTTGTTGTTTATCTATCAATATAAAAGACCTAGCAAAGATTAGGGCCACACTTTGATTTCATAACAGCTTCAGGAACTTTGGTTTGTTCTGTGCACTTCAGAAGCTCTTAAAAAAAAGTTAAGATATTTGTCTGTTTTGACTTGGATGGGACTAGACTCTTGATATTCTTGACATTTTTATGACTGCAGGCTGTTTGACATGGGTATGAGTCTGAGTTTTTACAGCACTTTAAAGAGCCATCAATTATTAGCCCTAGGGTGCGTTTTCTGCACTTTACAATGCATTCGGCCATGTTAGCAGAAATTCCAAATTGGGAAATAGTATATCACATCAAAGGAAATTTAACCACTAGTCATTGCACATGAGTACTACACAAAGTTGTTATAAGTCTTTATAGTGGTGTTTTGCTGTAGTGACCCCTGCAACATGACCATTACGCATCCTTCAATGTCCAATCAACAATTAGCAACAGACAATGTCTTTTGTCTCATCAATATTCTTTTTTTATTGCATAATATAAGGGTACAGGTTATCCTTAAAAGTTGATACTTGCTGCCAGCTGTCAGTCAGCTTGTGACAACTACATATTGTTAGTCCAGTGGTAAAATCCTTTTAAATCATTAGGTATTTTATTGATTTATTGATTGTGTTTGTCATATCACTTTTTAAACCCACTGTAAACGTTTCTCTTTGTGAGCTCTGGTTAGAGGTGGCTGAAATATAACTTTACGCACAAATGCCAGCCTGCATGGAAAGGTTCCCCAGAGACATCAGCAGCTTCAATACCTGTTTGCTGCTCAACACTGGCTTTTTATAGCTATCCTTGTAATACAATAATTTTTTATACAGGAACTTTCCTTAATAAGCTATTATCTGACCAAGTTCTCTTGTGCTGTAAATTACTCACAAATCTTATGATAGTATGATAATTTCCATTCAGTTTTCACATAATATTGGTTGTCTTCATGCCTTTTTGCAGAACATTGCACCATTTCATGCTTTTCATCTTCATATTGCATGAGATACTTGCTTAATATTGTGGGAGTAGGGATTCCATTTACCTATAAAGTAGACCTGGCAAACTATTTATCAAACCTGTCTTATATCGATGCCAGTTATATAAAAATATATGGAGAAAAAAAAAAACACTTTCTTTGAAAAACAAAAATCTAAATGTTTATTGTACTGAAATCCTGTTGATACACTATACTGCCAAAAGTTTTGGGACGCCTGCCTTTACATGCACATGGACTTTGATGACATCCCATTCTTAATCCGTAGAGTTTAATATGGAGTTGGCTTACCCTTTGCAGTTATAACAGCTTCAACTCTTCTGGGAAGGCTTTCTGTAGTGTTCAGGAGTGTGTTTATGGGAATTTTCGACCATTCTTCTAGAAGCGCATTTGTGAGGTCAGGCACTGATGTTGGACGAGAAGGACTGGCTCGCAGTCTCCGCTTTAATTCATCCCAAAGGTGTTCTATTGGGTTGAGCCATCCCCAAACTGTTCCCACAAAGTTGGGAGCATGAAATTGTCCAAAATGTCTTGGTATGCTGATGCATTAAGAGTTCCTTTCACTGGAACTAAGGGGCCAAGCCCAACCCCTGAAAAACAATCCTACACCATAATCTCCCCTCCACCAAACTTTACACTTGGCACAGTGCAGTCAGGCAAGTACTGTCCTCCTGGCAACCGCCAAACCCAGACTCGTCCATCAGATTGCCAAACAGAGAAGTGTGATTCGTCACGCCAGAGAACATGTCTCTACTGCTTTTCACCACTGCATCCCACGCTTTGCATTGCACTTGGTGATGTAAGGCTGGATGCAGCTGCTCGGCCATGGAAACCCATTCCATGAAGCTCTCTACACACTGTTCTTGAGCTAATCTGACGGCCACACGAAGTTTGGAGGTCTGTAGCTATTGACTCTGCAGAAAGTTGGCGACTTCTGTGCACTGTGTGCCTCAGCATGCGCTGACCCCGCTCTGTGATTTTACATGGCCTACCACATCGTGGCTGAGTTGCTGTTGTTCCCAATTGCTTCCACTTTGTTATAATACCACTAACAGTTGACCGTGGAATATTTAGTATGTAAATATTTAGTAAATGTTTGTAGAAGCAGTCTGCATGCTTAGGTGCTTGATTTTAAACACATTTAGCCATGGAAGTAATTGGAACACCTGAATGCAATAATTTGGAGGGGTGTCCCAATACTTTGGGTAATATAGTGTATGACACTTGCATAATAATTTGGAACACAGTGTAGTTCGAGTAACATGTTGTAATGTAAGCCCAACATAGAAATATCCAATACAACCACAATGAGGACAACTGTCATGTGAAAAAAACCCTACAGTGTAGTACTCAGCAAAAAAATGAGTCTCAAATGCCCTTGAGGTGACTGTCAGCATTACATTTAAATAAAAGGCAAAACATTCACATGATGATTATAATTACTCATGAATCATGACCTATAAACAAATTTAGGCAATATTCAGTGGTTTTCTAGCTGGTAAAGGGGGTAGTTAATTAAAAGACATGAAAGATAATATTAGACTAAATTACTGGCCCAGACAACTGTGATGGCTTCATTTTGATTCTCATGGGAATGTATTTAAGTGGGAGAATTTTAGATGTCTTTTAAAGAGAAATGAGTTATGGCTTGGGTAAACCATTAAAATGACTTTGTTTCAAGAAAACACATCACCCTGATCTCATTTAAAATAGTTACATTTTAAAATGTTAAAATAATTTAACTTTTTGGAAAAGTTTAATTTGAAAACATAATGTAACTTTTTGTGCTGTTTTCTAACAGTTTGGACTTGAATAAAGAGAGTAAACTTGCATTTTGTTTTTATAGTTAGATATCGTGATGTATCATTATAGGATATATTGATTATCACAGAATTGCTGTATTGTGATATTATCGTTACCGTGTGCTATGTATCGTGTATCGTGAGGTACCCTGTGATTCCCACCCCATATCACAGCAATCGTCTCTTTTTAAGCTCCCTTAATTCTTAGGGACGTTTGTTAAGAGCAAATATTACAGTATCATACTAAATGGCACCATATCTAAGAAAACTAGTCAAATATCAAATGCACATTGAAAATTAAGTTTTTCTGCCCATCGCCTTTGTCACAGCAAAGAGAACAGTTGTTTTCGAAGGAACACCAATGTCATTTTCTCCCCCTTTTGTTGCTTGTAGTTTGCTGTGGTCTCTAGGGCTGCCCAGACTGTGTTGTGAGTGACATTTAAACCCAACTGAATCAATGAGACAGACTGCTTTGGGGCTCCCAGGTACCGCTGCGACAGAGCCAGCTACACACGCACACACATAGTCCCACCCAGAGGAGTTTACTACCAGCATTCTGTTTGCAGCACATTGCACCCTTTTTTGTCTTATCAAAAGTTGCCACCATGACACTGCACAGACTTGGTAATCCAAAGCTTAAGAGCGGTGTTGTTGCCTGTATGTGTGTTTACGGTGGCTGTAGCCACAGGGCTCAGTGAAGGACAAGCTAGCCATTGATTAAAGCTTTCACTCTTGATAGAACTAATTGTACGGTGAGGCTGAGCAGACTGGCTAATTCAGGTTGATGTTCACTGACCGGGAGCAGGGCGAATTACAGTGACTGAATCAAGATTGATTTATGAGCTAAGCAGAAAATCTATATTCATGTTAAAAGATTAAATTGAAATAAATTGCGGCATAAATCAGGCTCTCCTTGAAGCACAACTTTTTGTAGGGAAATATGTCATCAGTATTGGTGGCTGTCTGTAATTAGACAGTAAATTTTAATTTACAAAAATGGCATTATGCAAGGCAAACTGTTGCTTTGAGTAACATGTTCAACATTCATGATAAGTATAGGGGTGTCGAAATTAATCGTTTCTAAGATGCATCGTGATGCAGACGAGGACGATTCGGTATCGGTTAAGTAATAGACCATAACCGATTATAATGTACTGATTCTTTTCTGCCATAATTTGTCACATACGTGCTTTGCGGTAGCATACAATGGCAGAGGGAGGCGAGAAGCGAGTACAAATGCGAGTAATTAAAATGCTCGACTACTTTAAAGGTCGACATCTGGGCACATTTCGGCTTTTATGAACAACCTGGTAAGCACGACCTGGAGAACACACGCGCTGTGTGTAAATCAAAGCTATCTGATTTAGCAAAACGATTTCATTTACACTTGGGCACATAAATGTGTCTCCGCAAAACGGATATAAATCCGTTCTTCAATTCCCGCACAATATGCAGATTTAATGAGTTCACGTCACCGAAAACAACAGATATGAGCTGCATTTTATTGATCAGCAGCTAATTTCAAAATCAAAGACCGCAATAGGAGAGAGTGCGGCAACAGCACTGGTAAGATCATTCCGTTTCTTCACTTTTAATTAATATAATTCTATGTTGAGCACCTACGACTTTACTTTTGGTAGTTTGTGCGCTGGCTTGGTGAAGAGATGTAGCGCTCATCCACGACGATGCATGCTGTAGTAGCGCTGTCATATCTGGCTATGTCATATAGCCCATAACGCTCTCACACATTCATTTTTTACACATGTGGTTTCAACAAACAAATGCATTTAGACTTCAGTTTTGACTGTAATGCGGCCCAGACCTCCTCCTAAAGTGGCTTTTAGTAATTTGTGTATTTGTTTTAAATGCTGTCTTCTGTGCCCAGACTTGAGTTTTGTTTGATACATTCAAGAAGCGTGTTTTCTTTGAGCAGGTAAAATTAAAGGTTCAGTTCATATAACTGACTGACAAAATTGTATACATGAGGATGCAGTGCATCGTCAATTCATCGTGATATCGAATTGATCCGAATCAATGACATGATAATCGTAAACGAACCGAACCGTGAGACCAGTGTAGGTTCACACCCTTAATGATGAGGCTAAGGCATCCTTTGAGTACAGCTCAACTCCTGTAGACTGCAATTACAGTGCAAAGCTATAGCTGGGCGAGGGTGTTACTATTTAAAGTCACTTTTCCCCAGAAATGTAAAAAGAAGATGTAAGAAGGTCAAAGTTGCAATGATGTAGTGCTGAGACTGAACTCTCTCTGCTCCTTTCATTAAAGTGGTGTTAGCCCCTTCCCCCCTTCCCCAGTCTCTGCACTCTAAGGAGACCAGTCAAGATCACAAACATGCTGGCTTTTTAGTACAGCTCAGCCCCTCCAGTCCCAGTGTATGATAATTGGACACCTTGAGTAAGAAAATCCCCTCCGGAAATATACTCACCTTGGATAATTGCATCAGGTAAATGAAATGTAAACATCTGTAATCGTGAGCTAAGGCCGCACTGTAAAACAACAAAAAAAAAGATATAGAGTGGTATACACTCTTAAAAAAGATGGTTATTTAAAGGTTCTTTACACATAGTATTAGTTTCTAGTTTCTATTTAGGGTTCTTTATTCCTGCCTTTTTGTTTTTCACATCTGTAACTGTCACCTCATTTCTGATTTTCTGGAACTCAGCTATACAACCACACAGAATGCCAGCAATCTAAACAGGTAAATTATTTCCTTCTCAAAATATCTCTATACATTTTTAAAAATTGTAACTGGTTTCCTACCAATCATGTCTTTTTCTCTTTTTAGTTTAACAGAACATGTGAGCAGCTCTGTTCAGCATGCGGCTCAGGATACTCCTCTTCTCCACAAAGTAATAGAGATATTGAATTTATGATCATATTGTTAGATTTTTAAATGATTACTTTATGCCTAAACATACCCATGTCACTTTTTCCTTTCAACAAGGGCTCACATGCTGTCAATTTTTGCTAATTTTGTCCTTCGTAAACCGTTTTACAAAATCAAATGGAAGAGACTCTAAACTCATTTGTGTATTTCAGATGCTGTCATGTACCATAACCTCTTCATCTGCAGAGAAACTGCCACTCAGAATACGCACATAATGAAGGACGTACAGACATCACAGGACTGTGAAGATATTCCACTGGAACTTGGTCTTCATTACATCTATATTTCATAATAATAATTCATGTTTATGTTCATAGTTATTTCAAGTCAAGTGTCAAGTCAGGTCTTTGTTTATTTTGTATTTTGTTCATGTTTATGTTTAATAAAGAAACTGCACGTGGGTTCAAATCAACTTGCCTTCAGTGGACCATTTACACTAATTTACACACCATGCTGTTTTATTTATTTAATTTAATTTATTTTGTTTTATTTACAATTTATTTGTTTTTATTTTATTTTGAACCAGAATAGAGAACACGATATCATGAGACCAGGCAGATAGATAGACTATAAATATTAATATTAATAATATGAAGATGCTAATATACTAATATTAATTATATTAAAATAAACAACTATTTTAATAAGAAAATAATTATTTAAGAAAATAACTATTATTAAAAATGTTATTTATAATTTTGCTTTGCTTTGATTGCTGTAACAGTTAATTTACCAAGTAAATTATCGATGTTACTTCTGAGATGTAAATCACCATTATCTACATTTATAACTTAAGTGCAGGATAGTTTTGGATAGCATGTGATCAGTATAGAAGAAGGTGTGTTAGTCATATCTCTACTTTAAAGCTAGATCCTCTGGGAAGACACAGCTTGTTGTGCAGTCTCCTACACGCCTTTTATGAAGACAATCACTTGTGACTTGTGTAACTAGTCAAATAATGGAGGGATCAGTTGTCTAAAGACATCAATACACTTAACACGGGTAATAATGTGACAAATGTCTGTACACACTGAAAGTGCAGAGTAATGCTGCAATCACAGCCAATCAGAGCATATTTGATGTTTAATATGAAATAATGATTTATTATATAACTGCCAACACTGCAGTAACGGAGACCAAGCAACTGACAGAAAGCCCTAGAGTGAGATGAGTTAAAAGTCTAATTAAATTAGGCATGAAATTAACTTAATTTAATTAATCTATTTTGTAAATGCATGTTATGTTATTGATCTTAATGTGAACAATACATCCATTTTTATTTATTTTTAACCTTGTAATGTTTAATAAAATTGTGATCTTCCAGTAAAAACGTCAGACTTCACTCTGCTGATGTATGCCAGACAAAGCATTTAAGCATTTTTAATCAACAACTGATCCAATGTTCCCGCATAATATTTAATTTCTTTTTGATAATCTTTTACATTTGGATATGCGTTACAATACAGAAGAAAATATCTAGTTGCTACTTCCGGTTTACTGCGACTTATATTGCTTTATCTGCTAATAGCATGCAAATTGAGTAAAATGTATAATTTTTTTGCATAATTATTAAAAATAACTGATCATCCTCATGGCATTGGATTATTTTGGATGTTTTATTATTGTGCTTCTTTGATAGGCTGTCAATATGTTTTACTTTTTATCAGCTAGAAAAAAGTGATCTGAAATTGATTCCACTAATTTTGTTATTTTGTGCCATTATCATTATTTGTGGTGTAGACTCTGCTCTTCTCTTATGGCTAGAGGATTTTCTTTTGAACTTTATGGTTATAGTTATCATGATGTGAACAGGCGCTATACTTAGATTCAGTAGTGGAACAGTATTCATTTTATGCCCTGTTCATTGTGGCATGCCTGGTTAGGACGTGCAGTTAGGAACAAGGATGAAGTTTTAATACTTCAATACCATCTGTGACCTTATAACTTTAGCCACTTAACAGAAGCCCCGCCATATTATCTCTGCCAGATTAATGAACGGATTCCACCCACACAAGTAATGGGACCGGCTGTCAGTCAGGAAGCATTTTGAGCCTGTAAGAGTGACTCATCTGGGTCAGATTGTCCTACAGGTGGGTGTTTGGGTGAATGGACCCCTCAGCTTTCCCACTCTGGGCCCGAGTCCTTTCATGGCCCTGGACACCTGCATCAGGCACAAAGGCCAGCTTGAGCTTTTGTTGGAGTTACTAGAGAGAGAGAGAGAAAGAGAGAGAGAGAGACAGAGAGAGCGACAGAGACAGAGAGAACGGAGAGAGAAGGGGGTTGGGGTGTTTCTGACCTCAGCCACAAAGAAACAAAGTAACACAAATGGGCCATAGGCAGCCCACAGCTGGAGGGAAGAGTGATGGACACCAGTGTGGGTGGTCCGAGAGAGAGAGAGAGAGAGAGGGGTAAAGATACAACTAATGACTAGAACAGCCAAGAAAACCCTTAAAGTACAGTACCTGATGAAACCTTTTATAGGCTTCAGGGCCAGAGCAAGTCAAGATTAAGTGTGAGATGGTATGGTAAATATCACAGCTAAGGACAAATACTAAATTCAATACGCTATAATTGTAAATTAGGTCAATATGGCACACTTTCCATTGTGTGCATTCTGTTACAGGTTAGTCTTTTATATGCAGATTTACTAAATTTAAGCTAAATGAAAAGACAAGCAAAATTAGTTTTTTTATGTTAGAATACTCTCTCATATCCCAACTAAATGTGGAGAGAGAACTACAAGTAAACCATTTGTAGGTTAAAAAGTATAAACACTGGTGCAAAACATCGCCCTATTTGTTTGAGTGTCCCAACCATCCCAAAAAAATCAACATTGACTCAAACCAATGTCATTACTTTATGGCGAGACGATCTGTTTACCCGAACAATGGTAGGTGGAGAGAGTATTCAGGAAAGCAGTTTGAAAAATCCAGTCTATCTAATGAGCCGCATAGCAACACCTAATCAACCGCATAGCAACACTCTGGATTCCTGGCAACAGTTTGGCATAGGCAAGCACAAATTTTAAACTAAACTAGTTTACATTATACTGAGCTCTGCACATATGCACAGAGAAAAAAATATATTGTGGCCACAAACAAAGAATTAGTTCCCATGATTTATTAATTTGTGGTCATATTTTAATAATTTGTTCCCACTTTACTTTAATTGAAGGGTTAGTTCACCCAAAAATTAAACTTCTGTCATTAATTACTCACCCTCATGTCGTTCCAGACCTGTAAGACCTTCGTTCATCATCGGAGCACAAGTTAATATATTTTTGTCTGAAAGCTCTCTGACCCCTCCATAGACAGCAGTTTAATCACCACTTTCAAGGCCCAGAAAGGTAGTAAAGACATTGTTAAAATAGTCCATGTGACTCAGTGGTTCAACCTTAATGTTATGAAGAGACAAGTATACATTTTGTGTGCAAAACAAATAAAAATAACGACTTTATACACAATTAAAAATAAACAAGCAATTAATCATAATATTAATGATCAATATTAGCTGCACAATATATATTTTTTTACCTTTGAGGTGCAATTTAAGCCCTATTTGGACAGGATTAGTTTTACAAGGGTAGATAGAGTAATGTAATTTTACCACAGGACATCTGTAATATTAATGGCCAATTCGCACGGGATAAGAAATCTCAGTAAAACTAGCAGAAGTGGGAGGGGTAATTGAATTACACAATGCCATCACTTCCCTGTCATCATGTGCGTATTAAGTTGCTTCCTGATATCATGTGACAGTTAACAGTATAACAGTTAGGTCAGATCGAACGATTTATTAATTTAATTAATTAATTAAATTCTGATTGGATTCTGTTGGTAAATAGACACTTACCTAAAGCTAAAATAAGTTCTGTGCCTCTGACAAGTGCTTTTTTGAATCTGAACGGTAAGCAGAAAACACTTGAAGTTAAGGTTTGCCACAGACTTGTCCCACTGCCTAGAACGCAACTAAAATGCTTTTTTCTACTCGCACAGGATTAGTATTACCTGAGGTAATCTTTGTAAAAGTCGCCGTAATCTTTACTGACATTGTCCGTAATGATTACTGAGATGGCACATTCAGACGGGACTAAAATCACTGAGAAGCTCTGGTAATAATTACTTTACCCCACCTCTCCATGTTAAACTAATCCTGTCCGAATAGGGCTTTAGAAACACAGGTTTAACTCCAAGGTAGAACTTCATCAGGTGTGGGGATGGATTTGACCGGACAGCAATGTAAGACAAGTGTGTGCCTATCTCTTTCTGTAAGGGACATTTAAATAGACATTTGAATTCAACTGTTGTCTTCAAGCATCAAGAGCAGTCATGTTAATTAATCCTCCAGGATTGTTAATGGTGGGTCAATCGAGTACGTTCTCTGTGAAGAATAGTTTATAACCCTCGAGCAGAAAAGGGGCATTGACACACAGGCCAGTCCTCCCTGTGTTTCGTCTACACAGAGCTTATCTGAGCAGCATGGTCTGCATAAGAAAAAAAGTAATTCTTGTGGGAGGTCCCTCTCATTTGCATATCCTCGGGGCTCTTGTAATTTAGCTACATATGTCCTTTTTCTTATAAGCTGTTTGTCTCGTCCACGGCTGTACCAGCCTGATTTGCAATTGAAAGGGACTGATTGTACTTGAACTAACTGAATAAGCACAGGGTTGGTTTGAAGAGAGGACAGTGGAGAGGAAAGGTGGTTTTTGTATGTCCGCCGTGCCGTTGGATTTGGGAATCTCAAATCTTATTGTACCTGTCATAAGCATTCACTAAGCAAAATGGTGGAATTTGCGCGTCAGGTGTTGGCCATTATTGTCCACTCCTTGCAAACATCTCTCTGTTCACATTTATTTCAGCTTGACTTTTATGTGCATATGCTTTAGGACTCGCTAGGTTATTTATGGTGCAGCTAAAATAATGAATGTTAATTGGGTCAACTCTTTTCTTTCAAACTGATTTCTGTGATACTTTTCACATTAATTATGGTGGTCAATCTGCAAAATTATCTGGAATGGATTTTAGTAATGTAAAATAATTTTTTTAATTGAGCTTAAAATGGGAAAGGTAAAGCGTGAAACTAGCATCAACAAATGACTTTTAAAAAAAAGTTTTATGTTTCCCAGACACTCATGTCACGATTCGATACAAATCGCGATACTGAACTCACAATACAATACTATCGTGATATTTTAAGCCAAAATAAAGAGGTTTTATTACTTTATTATTATTAAAATAATATTATTATCAGGACCCACAAATATTCCCCCATTGCATTATTATACACTATATTCAACATTATATATACACTCACCTAAAGGATTATTAGGAACACCATACTAATACTGTGTTTGACCCCCTTTCGCCTTCAGAACTGCCTTAATTCTACGTGGCATTGATTCAACAAGGTGCTGAAAGCATTCTTTAGAAATGTTGGCCCATATTGATAGGATAGCATCTTGCAGTTGATGGCGATTTGTGGAATGCACATCCAGGGCACGAAGCTCCCGTTCCACCACATCCCAAAGATGCTCTATTGGGTTGAGATCTGGTGACTGTGGGGGCCATTTTAGTACAGTGAACTCATTGTCATGTTCAAGAAACCAATTTGAAATGATTCGAGCTTTGTGACATGGTGCATTATCTGCTGGAAATAGCCATCAGAGAATGGGTACATGGTGGTCATAAAGGGATGGACATGGTCAGAAACAATGCTCAGGTAACCCGTGGCATTTAAACGATGCCCAATTGGCACTAAGGGGCATAAAGTGTGCCAAGAAAACATCCCCCACACCATTACACCACCACCACCAGCCTGCACAGTGGTAACAAGGCATGATGGATTCTGTTTACACCAAATTCTGACTCTACCATCTGAATGTCTCAACAGAGATCGAGACTCATCAGACCAGGCAACATTTTTCCAGTCTTCAACTGTCCAACTTTGGTGAGCTTGTGCAAATTGTAGCCTCTTTTTTCTATTTGTAGTGGAGATGAGTGGTACCCGGTGGGGTCTTCTGCTGTTGTAGCCCATCCGCCTCAAGGTTGTGCGTGTTGTGGCTTCACAAATGCTTTGCTGCATACCACAAGTGGTTATTTCAGTCAAAGTTGCTCTTCTATCAGCCTGAATCAGTCGGCCCATTCTCCTCTGACCTCTAGCATCAACAAGGCATTTTCGCCCACAGGACTGCCGCATACTGGATGTTTTTCCCTTTTCACACCATTCTTTGTAAACCCTAGAAATGGTTGTGCGTGAAAATCCCAGTAACTGAGCAGATTGTGAAATACTCAGACCGGCCTGTCTGGCACCAGCAACCATACCATGCTCAAAATTGCTTAAATCACCTTTCTTTCCCATTCTGACTTTCAGTTTGGAGTTCAGGAGATTGTCTTGACCAGGACCACACCCCTAAATGCATTGAAGCAACTGCCATGTGATTGGTTGATTAGATAATTGCATTAATGAGAAATTGAACAGGTGTTCCTAATAATCCTTTAGGTGAGTGTAGAAGTTTAATGTAGCAATGTCACTGAAACTCCGCAAACTTTTATTTTTTTAATGCACGCATTTATTCATTGGATCTCTTACACAGACTCTCCTGGTGCTCGCTATGTCTCTCCTTTCCCGCAATTAATGCACTATAAATATAAGAATAAACCATCTAATATGATTTGAATAATCATACTACTAAAACGTTGTTTGTGATATGGTGATTTAAATGATGTTTGTGCTTTCACTTTGAGTGCTGTTCATGCGCTTCAGATGATCAATCAATCACAGTTCTAATTGCAAGAAAGCATGTCAAAATGACTAATCCCAAACTGTAAATGGTTAGTTCATCCAAACATTTGAATTCTGCATTTACTCACTCTCATGTTGTTTTTGTGTATCGCGCAAGTATTTGAATGTCCATGTTTACTATATTATGCGTGTCGTTGTAAATCTGTTCATCATATAAAGCCATTGTGTCTCTTCAGAAGACTCGATTGATTATTTTTACAATGTACCAATGTTATTTTTTGGATATTTTATGTTTTTGAGGAGTGGACGACTTTAAATGGAGGGACAGAAATCTTTCAGGTTTCATAAAAAAATATCTTAATTTGTGTTTGGATGTTGAAAGAAAATCGTATAGGTTTGAAACGACATGATGATAGTTTTTTTTGGGGGTTATAATTATACCTTTACCACAGTAAGCTAAGTCTTGGATAAAACTAACTTTATATCGCGAATCATATCGTCTACATTAGTGATACATATCGTTGCATGTATAGCAATATCTCGATATAACAATCTATCGTTACACCCCTACCAAACGCTGGACCAAACTCACACCATTGGTTGAGCCAGTATAGTTTGGTTTTGTCATGATTCGTAAACAAATAACAGTGTTAGCTTTTGTCAGGGTAATAATTCCTTTAATGACTTAATGGATAATGAATAAAAAAGACCAAAGTATTTCTACATCAATAATTACATAATAAAACTTTTCATCCAGTACTTCCAAGACTACTCGTTCATCATCCATCATAAAAGACAATATCCGTAGTAAGTTTAACAGAGGTCACAGTCATAGGCCTCTCAAGTTCTGGCTCAGTAACTCTTCCTATCAGTTACAAGTTGAACGTGAGGGTGATTTGCCTGTCAAATGCAGTTTTGACGTGGCATCAATCCTCATGAGCTTATGAGTGCATGTTCAGAGATATTGCTTTGTCCTTTGCTCCAAAGCATTTCCATGTTTTCAGAACGTATTCTAATTCAAGCTCATTAAAGCCGATATCAGCCTACATTTATCAGGATTTATCTTTGTCACACCACCCCAAAGAGAGAAGCTGGCACTGAATACAAATTACCATCTTACTTTCTACTCGCAGCCAGCATGGAAGTGATGCTCCAGATGCTAAATGAGACTGCAGTAAGCTAAAAGGTTAACAAGAACCTTTTTATAAAATGCTTCCTCATTTTTCTGCCACAAAAGCCCATAAACATCCTCAACAACAAACTGTGATTATGATGATATTAATTATCATTACTTTCAATTAGAAACGTGGCGAGCAGACCCATTCGTTCTGAGGCGGTGCTCCCTGCAGAGAAGAAGGGTCTGCGGAGCGTCATTAGGCATGGCATGATTGCACAGCGTTCTACCTCGCCTCACGCCCATTTACAACTAATCAGAATCTCGAGTCCATTACTGCCAGCAACACTAAATAAAAACTCAGGAGTCTAGCAGAGCACTGCTCAACGTGAGGAGTGTAGAATGTGTGTGTGGGTTGTCTGGAATTGGTATGATTAAAGGGACTGTTGAAAATATGATAATTATGTCATTATTTACTCACCCTCATGTTGATTTAAACCTGTTATTTATTTATTTATTGTAGATAAAAATGGAAGGTTAAATAATCTCAAAAAAGGACCAAATTATACCATAAAAATTACATTTTCATGTACTATATTCTGAGACCAGAGATCTTCAGCTCTGCAGCAGTGTAGGGTTATGTAGGGTGACCACCATCAAACAAACCAAATGTGGGAAGATTACTAAATTTGTGTGGGACAATGTGGGACATGTTACTAACACTAAAACATAACCTGAAACTGTTATATAATGTCTATCTAACGTAATAAAAACATTTGTATTCTGCCTTTCGGCTGATAAAAATACTTTGTTTTTAGTCCCTTCCAGAAAACACCATTACATCACAATGTAACATAACATGTCTTTATTTTACCTGTCATTTAAATTCAACATCACTGAGCCTGAGGCAGCAGGCATCATGCACATAACTATTCTTGAAACAGTTATGACCAAGTCCAACTAAAATCCAACAAAATAAATAATGAACAAATAAAATATAAAACAACATGAAATTAGTTTGTTGACAGTCTTATATATTATATATTAAGAATACCGAATACCAATTTATCGAATTATCCATTTGTTTTTTTACAGGGAACACATGGAACGAATCACCGCTCCACATTTTGATTGACAGCCATCACAACCTACTAGTGACTGTGTTTACTCCTTTCTTTTCAACCATTGGATAGGTGTGGCGAGCAGCGAGGTGAGGGACCGTGAGAGCGGGCCGGTGGCGAATGATGATGAGCCTCAGCTGTGCGCCACACCGGTCTCTTCTCACGGAGGAGTGACGGGAGCATAAAAGGAGGAGCAACAACAGTGCAAGACGAGAGAGGACCAGCCCTGGATTTTATGTTGTGTTTTTGTTTTGTATGTAGGCGGCAGTCGTCCGTGAGGGGCATTTATGTTGTTTATTTTTGATTAAAGTTTTTAAATGTTCGCCGGTTCCCGCCTCCTTCTTCCCTGAACATACAAACTACGTTACAATAGGATTTAAAAATCGGCTGTTGTATTTGTGTAAGGCGGGATGTTACTACTTACGAAGTGCTGTTAAATATACACTCTAAAAAGTGCTGGGTTAAAAACAACCCAAGTTGGGTTGAAAATGTACAAATCCAGCAATTGGGTTGTTTTAACCCAGCGGTTGGGTTAAATGTTTGCTTAAAACAACCCAATCGCTGGGTTAAAACAACCCAATCGCTGGTTTAGTCCATTTTCAATCCAACTTGGGTTGTTTTTAACCCAACATTTTTTAGAGTGTAGGTGAAAAACTACGCCGCAAAAAGAATAAATAAAATGATTTCTTAAAAAGGCAAAAGAACGACTGAATGTTTTCTTAATATGATAATTAAAAACCAACAGACTGCTGAAAATGCGGTACATTTTCTCAATATGCGACGTGTGGGACAAGGGGTGAAAATGCTGTGCGGGACGGGTGGTCACCCAAGGGTTACGCCAGCCGCCCACTAGAGGTTTAGGAACTACTAGTTACCTACTCTGTACTTTGTTTGCACCATTTGCTCTTAAAATCAAGTTTTTAATGTTGTTTATATGTCTATATGGTGTTTTTTAATATGCTTTAAGACAAACCATGTGCAAATTCATAAGTCTAAAACTGCAATGAAAAAAGACTCAAAAAAGTCTTAAAAACGTGGTTTGAAATCGCCGGTGTTCCTTACATCACAAACTACCTGTGTGTTGGCAGGCTTTAGCATATCATTATCTATTCATATGGGAACATGGTTTGTGTAACATTAGCAACACATTATTAGCTGTTTGATAACGTAGTCAAGCCAAAGGCTAATTATATAAATTACTGTTATGTGTCCAACGTTGCAGAGGGCGATACATAAAACACATTACCATTCTGACTTGTAGACAAGCCTGTATGAGCCTGAGTGAGTGGAGGCAGGGCTCGTTACATATTTATAGCTCCTCGTATACTAAATGAAGCAAGGGTGTAGAGTCACATTCAGGCTATTTTAAACCACAAAGAAAAAATTTTCACAGGAAAAAAATGCTATATATGTCATTTTGGTAATCAAAGATGAGTTTTAAGGGATAAAATGATTGACTACAGGGGGACTTTAAGGCAGAATGCAGATAGTAGCATTCTTCAGTGATCCTATAGCAGCTTTCAAATTCATGAGCAGAAGTTGTTGAAACACTGTGAAGTTTTTTATCTCATGTAACTCACAGTAAAAATGTTTGCACTGAAATGCGTAATAGCGTAACATGTATTTTTATATGTAATCTTTTCAGAAACTGTATTTGAAATGAATAGCAATAACAAAACACAGATACTAAAAAAACACAGGAAGACATCTTTATTATGATTCTATTGGGCATGCACATGGAGAATGCTTACAGAGGTGCGTTGTTTGGATCGGGTTTGTGTTGAAGAGCTGTTAGCAAGCCGTTTATTTACATAATATAATGCTAACATATATGTCTAAAGATGGAATTTTGTCAGGTTAAGCATGAGCTTGTCAATGCAATCCAATAAATGTAATGGTAAATTTAAAATGTAATGGTGCAACAAAAATGTTTAGTAGAGCACAATTTGTAACTTTGTGCCCCTTTTATGTTGCAAAGTAAAAAAGTAATTTATGCACAGCTGGTGCAACAAGCCCCAAGAGACCCCTGTCCTGCAGAAATTAGCTCCAGCCCTAATCAACTGAACCTGCTAATCAAGGTCTTCAGGATCTCTTAAAAAGCACAGGCAGGTGTATTGAAGCAGGTCAGTACTTGAATAAAGAATAAAACTTTGCATGCAGGGTCTCCAGGTTGAAAACCTCTGCAATCGACAGCAGTAATAAAATAAGATGTATTGATAAGAATGGAGTGTAGGTAGAATTGATGAGAATTGATGTTGGCAGACTACATCTGCTTCACTAATGATGGCATGAGCAAAGACTTACTGCTGAAACTGCAGGGATTGCTGAAATTATTTCTCAGAATTACAGGGATTGCAGACTGTGCTGCTGCTGCAAAGTAAAGCAGGGAGAACCCTGTAGCAGATCTAGACAGGTGGGTCTGGGGAGGAGGGAGGCTGATTCGATTGTCATGGCAAGATTGCAAGTTTAGAATTCCACCTGTATTATGTTGGAATCAGCTTTTGCCATGATTCTTTAATTTGCACAGAACCCAGGAACTCGAGGCTTAAAGAAAAATCCAGTTTCCCCAATGGAAATATTGCCATTCATGTAAGCTCATCTCTCAGATGCGATCATTCCGACATAACTTTATTAGTGCCACTTGAATATTCAAAACTAATTTCTTTCCATTCTCTTGTAAAGCTATTCACATCTATGTCTCTTTCTCCTTCTTTTTCCATCACATCCTGCCCTACATGAAACATCCATCTCTGCCCATGAAAAATGGAGTGCTCATGAATAGTTTACAGGCGTGTGGTGGGGTTTGTGTCAGCGGGTTCAATGGTAAGCTCTCCAGTAGTGAGTGGCTGAAACGCTAATCTCCAAGCTGCCTTTAACACAGTCCAGTGTTAATGGCGAAATACAGGACTTGCTGTCTGCCTCATAAAGACATGGTGAGAGTGGAAGGAAAGGAAGCCAGTGTAGAAACACTGAGTTTGTGTTTTCTACGCATTACCGCTGCAGGTGTCCTCTGAGAACTTGCTAGTACTTGACTATGTAATTGGTGAGTGTATGATGGATGTATCATCCTGTAGGCCGGCTCTGTGGAGGTTTTTCAGCCTGGGAGAGAAAGGCAATGACTGAGCATGAGTCGATTCATTTCTCAATAAGGTTTGTGGGAATGAGCCAGTGCAGGCTGATATAGGCTCTGTAAGATGGTTGAGTCACATGTCCTCAGTGTGCTGTGATGGGTCTGTGTAAGCTCTGCCCACTGCAGTGTGTGGTGTGCAGAATGACTTGTTCATGACAAAGCTCCCACTTCCTCAATCTGATCAATATTCTGCTCCACACGCAGTCAACGACACTCACCAGGACATGCGCTTTCTTGATTACCCTCGCTCATTCATTCATTCATTTCTATCTCTCTCTCTCTCTCTCTCTCTCTCTCTCTCTCTCTCTCTCTCTCTCTCTTTCTCTTTCACTCACGTATTTATTCACTCACTCCCTCCCTCGCTCATTTATTCAGTTACTTATTCATATACTATTCATGCTCATTCATTTACACATTGTTTTCATTTACTCACTTTCTAGGAGTGAAACAAACAATACAGTCATGACTCGTCAGTTCAATACTCATATCATGATGTTATACTTTCTTTTATACCAATACTTTATTATACCATTTGTTAAACAGAGCCAAAAAAAAAGAATAGTTATGTAAAGTTTTTTATTAGTATTATTACTTTTGAGACATATGATAAACAGGGGGACTTGAATAGGCTTAGACTTGGACTCCTGGTGACACCAAAACAGAGATATTCATGATAATATGAAAATACAGAATTATGTTAGATGCTCTGTCACTGATTACATACATTTAAAAATATATATTTATTTAATTATTATTATTTTAGCACATTTTAAAAAGCATGGTCACTTAATTTCACTTTAAAAGTTTAATGGCAGTGCATGATTATCCAGTAAAATATTGTAGGTCCCATTTTTGCTGGTAAAATCAGACATTTGGCATTATCACCAACAAATTGCAATCAAATGTAACATCATATATAGTATTTTGATATTTTAAACCTGGTATTAACATGCATTATTGTGATCACAAGGGGTTAACACTAAAAACAGGTGGAAGAGGGGTCTTAAACATTTTGATACAAGTTTGTTCATACTCCTCTACCACACTTTGCTCGCCTGCAAAAGTGATGTAGAGTGTGATGAAATAAGAGGGGAGTGCCTCAAAAAAGAGAAGCTTTTGAAACTCATGCTAATGCCAGTTGAAAATGTAATGAGTTTTGGCTGACCACTTTTGATGGGATCACTAAAAACACATCTTTATAGGTGGAAACAGCTTCATTCACATCTTTCCAGCAATTCCAGAAACTAGTTCTTTCCTAGAATCCCTCATTGTGACCTGCATGAGCAAAGTTTTGCTTCATGACTGACTGATAAAAACCTGTACACCTTGATTCTCAGAACATGTGCAGCTGCCAATCACACTGGGAACAGGTGGATTTCTCCATTCCTTAACATTTTAGTGTACAGTATACATTAGACCAGTGGTTTTCAAACCTGTCCTGGAGGCACCCCAGCCCTGCACATTTTCTGTGTCTCCCGCATTTATCACACCTGATTCAACTCATCAGCTCATTAGTAGAGACTGCAAGAACTAATGCTGCATTCCAGGCAGGTTTTTGAGCCCATAAGTTACGACTTCAAACCACGACTCACGACTTTGTAGTGTTCCAGGCAAAGTCACGCCAACCTGCCTGAGTGCAAGGAATTGTGGTAGCTAGATGTAAACAAAGCATGGCGGACCGTACGGGCTTATGCTCATTTAAAATCATTTCTATCACCAAATGTGCTTACTCCTTGCTTGTTTGAGGGAAACTCAGGAGAAAAAAAACAATGCATAAGACTTTTATTTTACGTTATTTGTAAAATACCGTGTATGACTTTCATAAACACCGTATCCGTAGGGGCTGCCATTGTTGTTTCGCGGGCTATGTGATGTCAGAGCGCGTAACTGAGGGTACATCGATCTAGTACGAGTTCACGGGTTGGAAGTCACGGGTTTGACTGCCGTTCCAGTGCACTTTCACGGGTAGAAGGTGGAAAAATACGGGTTACGGGTTGCCTGGAAAGCGGGATTAGTTGGGTTTGTCTGATAAGGAAGACATTCAAAATGTGCAGGGCTGGAGTGCCTCCATGACAGGTTTGAAAACCACTGCATTAGATGATGCGTGAACAGTCAGTTGGCGGGAAACTAGTGTAGCAATGAAGATGCATTTACCGCTGGTTCTCTGAATCAAACACTTTCTCACAGTGTCCAGAGTTTTCTGTTTGACATGCATCTCTTGGCACATTTCAGAAGAATCAGTACTTTTGCTATTATACCCCCTGATGATTGTGTAGATCATGAAAGATTGTTGACTGTTGAAAAGTTGATGTGTCTATCATCACTGTATCCTCACTGTTTCCTCAGTTGAATAACTTTCTGTCTCTCAGTCTGTCATGTCAGTTTTTAGCTGGCGAACTCAAAAAATCTTGCGTCCTGGATGAGTCAGATTATCTAACACTGCCCATCAGCTTCTCGGGGCTAATGTGAGTTGGCAGTATTTGTTGATGTTCATTGAGTAATAGAGCATCAGTGGTGTTCTAGAATCATGGTCTGAATCATGATGCTGTCAATGTTTTCTCAAAGTCTGACAATGATGCCAGACCTTTCAATTCAAAGCCTTTACAGCGATGTGATATGTCATAGCTGATTCAGCAATTTAACTATGAACAGCAGTAATGCAGACAGAAGTCCTCCAGAAGTTTGCAACTTTATTGACTTCTGACTGTGTTACACCTATACCTAACAAATTTCACTTTTGCTTTTTGCATGCTATCAAACCTCTGAAGTGTGGTGAGCTTGAATAGGAAACCAGGGTTTGGTACATTTCCTCACAGTGTCGCCTAAAGTTCAGTCTCTTAGGTGAAGTGATGTCATTAATAATGTATGTTCCTTGACTTTGCTTCATGTGAAATAGTATAGGTTTATTGAACCTGTGAATAAGTCTTGGAAGAATAAATAGGAAAACTGTGATAACCAGTGCCTATGCAAGTAGACATTTCCTGATTTGAGTCCAATACACATTAACCAAAATATACATGTTATAAAAGAATCAGCTATTATAATCAAGGCTGTCAAATAATGCTATTATTATATATTATTTTCTGTTTAATGCATTCAAAATATATAAAACACAATTAACACAGCTCTTTTGTTTTTTGGTTGCGCTAACATTACAATATATGACCATGCTCTCTGGCACCAGTTGAGGATAATCTGCATGTAGGCCTATCATATGTTCAGCCAATCATTCCTTCATGCTTTTAAACCATTCAAGCATGATATGATGCAAAAGAGAACTCAATTCAGTACTAGCTTGCTGTCTGTGCACACACCCAAACGCACTAACACAAAGCTGCTTTTCAGATCACGTATTAGGGCTTCCCTCAACTAAAGATTTTTCTAGCCGACTAGTAGTCGTTCATTTAAGCCATTAGTCGACTAATCACGCGTTTATATTAATAAGCCATTAATCATAATAATTATTTAATTGCCTATATATAATACAGAACCTAATCAGAGCTCAAATGCACGCATAAAGCTCGGCACAGCGCACCGGCAAACATGATGATTATGAAGGTGGCATCAAAAAACAGCAAGGAGACTGGTTAAACATTTGAATAATTTATTGATAAAGTTTTCTGTGTTTTCGGCTGCATGTTTACTTGCATGGTTTAAGTGATAAGCCATATTTGAGGTCGATGAATGACTGGCGAATGTTTGGATTTCCTACCGGTAACGATCTGTCCGTCACAGGCCGCGTGATTTTGCCACTTCAAGTGGATTGTTCTTTGTTTTAATTTTTTTTTTTGCAACAAAATGACTAATAGAATTGGGGTCGACCATGCCTCTTTGAGTCAACTAATGATTAGTCGACTATAAGGGCAGCCCTATCGCAAATCAATGCTGAGTTGACCTCTCTTTTGCATCTTAGCATGCTTGAACCAACAAAAACACACAAAATTATGTGTTGAAATGTCAAAACCTTTTTTTGTTAACATACAAGGTTACATGTAATCTAATTTGCCGCAAGTGTAGTCTAGCAACTCCCGGTAGACCTGCGAGCTGAAAAAAACAAACTCTAGTCAAGCCAATCACATTGTGTATAGAGTCGGTGGGCGGGCTTAACATAATGACGGCAGAGTTGCCACGGTTCCGCATGCTACTTAAAAACAAAGAAGCTGGAAAACATCGGCCTTTCGAATCGGCTTTGGCCGCGACTCTGGGAGACTTGTTGTTAAGCTTTTCTTTGAGAAAAGAACAAAGAACGGAAGAAAGGAAGATGTGTTCGGAGTTTTGTCGACCGGATTCGGGCGAAAGTTTAATCTATCAACTAGCTCTGCTTCACCTTCGTTGCTCTGGTTGTTTGTAGCACTATCCTATTGTGTGCAGAGGGAATTTGAAAGACAACCGTTTATCCCGCCTCTCGGATTGAGCCCTGCCAATGGTGAGTTCCCAGACCCAACATCTTAATGTGTGTCTGGCTTGTCAGGCTAGGTTACATGGGCCAAAACAACTAAAACAATAATAAAAACAATATATGTTTGTAACAAATGTGGAAAATGATTGGTTTGCATGGGATGAGGAGCATTCACATTGCAAATTGCAACATCAAAGCGATCTGGAGTCAATTAATTTGTTAATTGTAAAGGTGTTTTAGTATGTCAACATGATTAAAACTGTACTTGTCAGGCATTTTTTCATTTTTAATCGTCAGTCTGATGCACCTCAACTTCAGTTAATGTTGTATTTGTGCTGAGATGTTGTGTTCCAATGTTTGAAATGATGTGTGATTATAGTGATGTGTGAGTGTTAGTAGTATCCGGTGTGGCTGGACGGGTGTTAGCCAGTTTCATCCCAAACCTCCACCCAACATAGCTGCTGCCCAGAGATTAACTCTACCACATAGAGTGTGTCCACACACACAACACACACATCCTGTCCTGCCCTAACTAATGTATTCATTTATCTGTGACATGCAGACCAAACGTTTCTTCTGAAAGTATTTTGTTCAAGCCACACAGCCGGTTCATTGTGTTGTGGCCACACAAAAGTTTTATGAGAACAATTGGCACTCTACAAATCTACTGATACAATATAACCAGGGAAGTCTAAAGCATTATGAAGCTGTAATGATAATAATTCATAAATGCTTGCTGACAATTCACAAGTACCTATTGTGTTTCTCTATAGAGATCTTAAGAGCCATGATTACATCTGGATTCATGGGCTTTGTGAGGGTCTTACAATGAATCTTTACTAACTTTACTTTCTTTCTTTCTGTCTTTGTCTCTCTGGAAGCGATTAAACCAGAGGGGCAGCCTGAAACGATTACAGATAACATTGATGAAGTCCCGTCGTTTGAAGTGCAGCCTTTTCCTGGGTCTCATATGCTTGTGCAAATGTTTCTTCTTCCTCCTTTGGCCAAGTCTGTAAGGCTTAAACGTATGTGGTAAGGAACTTGAAATAAAATCATAAGGAAGTATGAACGCTTTGAAGATAGTGGTGATCTGGCTTAAACCATGAGGGTCATCAAACAAATGTCATTCACCCCCGATTATAAAAGACTTCCTCTTGCCGGCATTTTCCATTGATGTAAAGCCTCATGCAGTGATATATACAATAATAAAGTTGATAATACAACTTCTTTTCTTGTCCCTGGCATATTTTTGCCACAGTATGTCAGACAATAAGGATGCTTCGATCAGGACTTTTTGGGGCCGATCGCTGGATCGATCACTGATCACTTCTATTTATCATGAAGTATTATTCATTTATTTAGCTATTCTTAACAGCAATGTATATTAAGTATTACAATTAAGAGATGAGAAAGTATCATGACTTGACAATTCTCTGGCAAGCAAAATGTGAAAATATTTTTATTCTCGCTCACTTAGAGGTGATTAAAAAATCAGATTTAGATTAAAAAAATATAGCATTTATGTGAAATTAATAATAAAAACAGAAGTCTTTATCAACAGAAAGTAATCAACTGTAAAACAACACTGCATAGTTTTCACTGTATAAAGTAAATATAGCATCCCTAATCCCCTAAATAGATTATATCTAGGTATATATTAAGCTGCTGTCACTTTAGGACCTAATGCACGGATCCAATATACTGATACGAATACAATTTATTTCCCTACTGTTTGTTCACAAGACATAAACGACTCCGTTTACGTAGTCCCCCAAACCCCAAAGTATACTTTGCTTGACCATGTTCCACTTCCTCTTGGAGAGTGCGCACAGAAAGCAACTTAATAGAAAGAACAGTATCTCTTTCACAGCTTAATTGCTGGCTGCAATTCACTTAGCGGCCATCTGTACATCTGTACTTAGTGGCCACTAATAACAAAGGCTTCTGAATTCTCCGTATAGCCCCTTTAATGCAGTTTTAATAACTCTTTTTTTATTATTGAGCACATCCCACAGTTTAGACTTCATTTTACGACAATCACTGATTTAGCTGATTTTAAGTTTAGGATTTTGGGAATGAATGAAAGTGTGCCGCCGTGAAGGAAAGAAATGCACTAAAATCACACAGCCCTGGTTTCCTGTTGTCATTGCTGTAGGGTTGCTGACGTTGCAATGTCTCTGCAATGAGGTTGCAAATTTAGTGTCTTTTTCAGACACCAGGTAGAACTGCCAGACTGGTGAATGTGGTGAAGCAATTTTAGCCCCCTTATCATCAATGTAAATGTTGTATGCAAAAAAAAAAAAAGAAACAAAAAAAGAAGAAGAAAGATTCAAATTTCAAAGCTTTTAAGTCTGTTCGCTTTAGAACTGCACCAAAACTAGACCTACAAGATCAAGTTTGTTGGAAAAAAAAAACGTAATTGCACAAATCTCTAATCCTACATAAAAAAAAAAAAAAAAAAAAAAAAAAAAAAAAAAATATATATATATATATATATATATATATATATATATATATATATATATATATATATATATATATATATATATATATATATACACTCACCTAAAGGATTATTAGGAACACCATACTAATACTGTGTTTGACCCCCTTTCGCCTGCTCTATTGGGTTGAGATCTGGTGACTGTGGGGGCCATTTTAGTACAGTGAACTCATTGTCATGTTCAAGAAACCAATTTGAAATGATTCGAGCTTTGTGACATGGTGCATTATCCTGCTGGAAGTAGCCATCAGAGAATGGGTACATGGTGGTCATAAAGGGATGGACATGGTCAGAAACAATGCTCAGGTAGGCCGTGGCATTTAAACAATGCCCAATTGGCACTAAGGGGCCTAAAGTGTGCTAAGAAAACATCCCCCTCACCACCTGCACAGTGGTAACAAGGCATGATGGATTCATGTTCTCATTCTGTTTACGCCAAATTCTGACTCTACCATCTGAATGTCTCAAGTTGAAGTTGAAGTTGAAGTTGAAGTTTATTTGTCATTACACATGTACAAGTACAGTATAACGAAATGAAGTTTGGAGCAAGCCTCCGGGCCGCAGCCGATTATTCAGGCGCCGCCCTACGCTCTCCAGAAATACAAGAATGCAATTTAGCAAGCATTACATAGCAAACACAACAAAACATAAACATAAACATAAACATGACACAGTACACGTGGTCACGTGGTGGGATTTTTTGTATGGAGTGGGAGAGGAGATAGATAACAGACAGGCAGACGGATGGGGCGGGGAGGGAATACATAAACATAAACATGACACAGTACACGTGGTCACGTGGTGGGATTTTTTGTATGGAGTGGGAGAGGAGATAGATAACAGACAGGCAGACGGATGGAGAGCACAGCGGGAGCAGAGAGAAAACACGTCTGCACGGATAGAAGGACAGATCAGGAGCTCAACAGACCAGGCAACATTTTTCCAGTCTTCAACTGTCCAATTTTGGTGAGCTCGTGCAAATTGTAGCCACTTTTTCCTATTTGTAGTGGAGATGAGTGGTACCCGGTAGGGTCTTCTGCTGTTGTAGCCCATCCGCCTCAAGGTTATGTGTGTTGTGGCTTCACAAATGCTTTGCTACATACCTCGGTTGTAACGAGTGGTTATTTCAGTCAAAGTTGCTCTTCTACCAGCTTGAATCAGTCGGCCCATTCTCCTTTGACCTCTAGCATCAACAAGGCATTTTCACCCACAGGACTGCCGCATACTGGATGTTTTTCCTTTTCACACCATTCTTTGTAAACCCTAGAAATGGTTGTGTGTGAAAATCCCAGTAACTGAGCAGATTGTGAAATACTCAGACCGGCACCAACAACCACGCCACGCTCAAAATTGCTTAAATCACCTTTCTTTCCCATTCTGACATTCAGTTTGGAGTTCAGGAGATTGTCTTGACCAGGATCACACCCCCTAAATGCATTGAAGCAACTGCCATGTGATTGGTTGATTAGATAATTGCATTAATGAGAAATTGAACAGGTGTTCCTAATAATCCTTTAGATGAGTGTATATATATATATATATATATATATATATATATATATATATATACACTCACCTAATATATATATATATATATATATATATACACTCACCTAATATATATATATATATATATATATATATATATATATATATATACACTCATTATTAGGAACACCATACTAATACTGTGTTTGACTCCCTTTCGCCTTCAGAACTGCCTTGATTCTACGTGGCATTGATTCAACAAGGTGCTGAAAGCATTCTTTAGAAATGTTGGCCCATATTGATAGGATAGCATCTTGCAGTTGATGGAGATTTGTGGGATGCACATCCAGGGCACAGCTCTGTTCCACCACATCCCAAAGATGCTCTATTGGGTTGAGATCTGGTGACTGTGGGGGCCATTTTAGTACAGTGAACTCATTGTCATGTTCAAGAAACCAGTTTGAAATGAATTGAGCTTTGTGACATGGTGCATTATCCTGCTGGAAGTAGCCATCAGAAAATGGGTACATGGTGGTCATAAAGGGATGGATATGGTCAGAAACAATGCTCAGGTAGGCCGTGGCATTTAAACAATGCCCAATTGGCACTAAGGGGCCTAAAGTGTGCCAAGAAAACATCCCCCACACCATTACACCACCACCACCAGCCTGCACAGTGGTAACAAGGCATTATGGATCCATGTTCTCATTCTGTTTACGCCAAATTCTGACTCAGCAGAAATCGAGACTCATCAGACCAGGCAACATTTTTCCAGTCTTCAACTGTCCAATTTTGGTGAGCTTGTGCAAATTGTAGCCTCTTTTTCCTATTTGTAGTGGAATGAGTGGTACCAGTTGTGCGTGTTGTGGCTTCACAAATGCTTTGCTGCATACCTCGGTTGTAACGAGTGGTTATTTTAGTCAAAGTTGCTCTTCTATCAGCCTGAATCAGTCGGCCCATTCTCCTCTGACCTCTAGCATCAAAAAGGCATTTTCGCCCACAGGACTGCTGCATACTGGATGTTTTTCCATTTTCACACCATTGTTTGTAAACCCTAGATATGGTTGTGCATGAAAATCCCAGTAACTGAGCAGATTGTGAAATACTCAGATCGGCCCGTCTGGCACCAACAACCATGCCACTCTCAAAATTGCTTAAATCACCTTTCTTTCAGGAGATTCTTGACCAGGACCACACCCCTAAATGCATTGAAGCAACTGCCATGTGTTTGGTTGATTAGATAATTGCATTAATGAGAAATTGAACAGGTGTTCCCTAATAATCCTTTAGGTGAGTGTGTGTATATATATATATATATATATGTGTGTGTGTTTGTGTAATAGGCTGGAACATAGGTCTGGGTAAAGCAAATCCAACAAGAAAAGGTGAAGTGGTCAAAACTGGAAAGATAATTAACTGCTGTGTTAAGAAGTGTTAAGAAATACATGCCCATTGTGGGTAATTCATCCTGTAACAATGGGATTGAAATCGAGAGAGGTTATTTATAACAGTGCAAAGAACTCCCAGTGAAGAACTTGCCATTATCTCAGCCCATTCTTCTGCTCTATTTAAATATGAAAACTACTGTTTGTGGAACTTCCTGTCTTGACACCAGAGGTTTTCACGTTATTTTAAGAAGGGCTCATTCTAACTCGCAGTGCCTGCCACTCAGAAACTTGGTGTGGTTTTAACAGTAATTTAAGACAGAGCTACTACTAAAGGAGTTCTTGATACAAATGATTTGGCCTCACAGGATGCCCATTGAATGTCCAGACAGCAGTACAGTCACACTATGAAGCTCATGAAATGATGGGGAATGTTCTCACTCACAAAGATCTATTTTTGAGAGGAATATCTCAGTGTAGATTAAAAATTGTATTCTGTCATTATTTTCTGGAAGATAAAATAAGATATTTTGAGAAGTCGCAGTGGTTTTGGTCCATACAATGGAAGTCAATTGGTCACCAAAACTGTTTGGTTATCAACATTTTTCAAAAAATATTCTTTTGTGATCTGCAGAAAAATGTTTGCAGATTCGAAACAACGTGAGGGTGAGAAAATAATGACAGAATTTTTATTTCTGGGTGAACTATACCTTTAAGACTTCCTCACAGTAGCACAAACTGTATGAGTCATCTCTCGCCTTTTAAAGGTGATTGTTGTCATGCACTTTGACCACAGTTTTGCTGAGAGATGCCATGAGAATAGATCTCTTTAATATCACAATTGTTTCTTTTAGACAGCAGTGAGGTTAAATAGGGAGCCATTGGATCGTTTTGCTTAAAGTCACCATTCATTTCTTTTTATGGTATATTTCAGTGTTTATTATAAATGATTTATCTGTGCACATCGTTGTGCACAAATGTATGTGCCCTCATAAACTTTAATCAAAAACATGAACTTCTCTTCTCATCATCTCTGATAATGTGTGCACTGGAGTGAAGACAAGACAATAACCCCCCTCCCTTCTAGCAAACTGTCACAAACATGAGATTTAGGCAATGAGCAAACAACATTGATCCAATCAATTCCCGATGGACAAAATCAAGTCCCCATTTGTTTTTGTTTTTGTTTGATAAGCCATTTCACTTGGTTATATGTGACAATAGGAGAGTAAGGTGACTTTAAGGCTATGTTCAGACTGCAGGCCAATCAGATTTTTTAGTAGTTGGTGAGGCCACTTTGTAAAGACTATAGACTGAACACATAATATCCATGCACATGACATCACCGCTTTCACAAGTTTGTGTTTTTGTAGTTTACACAGAGACAAAAAGTTTACGTTTTTAGGCCCCCAAAACGGCGTTGTTGTGTAAATGAATGGCCAAGACGCACAAAAAGTGTTGTGTAAACGGCTCCCTAATCTTTTTGGATAAAGCATTCTGTTTCTTGGACTGACAGCTAACATCATGCATGGTAGGGATGCATGCCAGAAGAGCCATTTTTCGTTACTTTGAGACTTTATTTGTGTGAAACCTCCACAAAAGGCCCACAACAAACATTCATGTAAAGCCCATGACTCGTCTTAGCAGGCCCTGGAGACATGGTGTGATTTGCAAATGATAGCTTGCCACACAGCCCAGGGTAAATCAAGCTTGCTGTTTAAACCACGTAAAAGCCTGCCACTTAACCCCCTTCCTACCTCCCGCTGCTAGCCTCAAGATTGCCTGCATTTTTATTCTAATCACAGGGTCCGTCATGTATCCCAGGAGCCGCTTGTGCATCGGCCTTAAACGCCTGTCCACAGTCCCCCCAGCTACTCTCTCTTCCTCCTAAATCTGTCTTTGTCAAAAACCCCTCCCCCTCCATCTCTTTGCTACCTCTGTTTGGAGAAGAAAGAGTGAATAGCACTGACTCTTCTAGCCGTGGCGCATTATTTGCTGCATAAGTACTGGCCAGGTCAGTGGCCTTACAGGGCTGTAAAAGGCCCTGCATTTGTTGGCTATGTCATTAAACAAGTCAATTTGTCTGCGGTGACCCAGTAAGAGTCATTCATCCACTGGCTGCACATTACTTTACCTCCCATCCTCTCATTTCCAAGGTCTTTGTGAAGTTGAAGATTACCTCAAGGCCTGTAAACCAAGAGGCTTACAAACACACTGAGCCTCATATCATTGGCTTGAGTGTTGAAGCAGCTTTAATGTAGTCTGCTAAGCTTCAAGCTACTCATAATTTGCAGTAGTTCAGCCACAGACAAGCTACTCTTTTGTAGAAGTTGCTACACCACAAATTACAAACTAACAGTAGATAACTACCATAATAATAAGAAATCTTTTTGAACACCAAATCAGTCAATTAGAATGATTTCTGAAAGATCATATGATATTAAATACTGAAGTATTGGCTGTTGAAATTTCAGCTTCCATGAATCAACTGAACAAACCAATTTACTAGAATAAACAGTTATTGTCACATTCAAGAATTGAGGTTTGGGAACCCTAAAATCTGGCTGTGATATGCTTTAGACACAATATGACATGAATGCATAGCCAATATCCCCCCTATCCGAGTCTGCTGCTGACTTTTTGAGCAAGTACTCTTATGTCTGGACTGGAGCATACAGGAAATGTATTGACAAGCAAACTGAATATATGAAGAGTTCAGATACAAAAGCAGCTAAATGCCACCTCCGTGAGCGAATGCTCTCCGCACATAGTATATGTTTATTTCAAATCTGCTAATTCCCACTTAAACCAACCTATTACGTAATCGCCACAGACCACTGGTAGTACATAGGTGTTTACCAGCCGGAGCAAACTGACTGCAGGCACATTTTATTCATAAAGTACAAATATTCCAAGTGTTCCGGGGCCAAACGATTGATTTGTGTGAAGAAAATCCCCAAAAGTGATCAGCATCTCCATCCGACAAAGATCATCCACAAATTCAAAAATTGCTGCTCAAAGAAACATTATGTCAGTTTTAATAGTGAATTGCATTGGCTCTCGTATGTCTCATGACCAATTGCGTCATTACGTCATCTTTGATTGTAAAATGTCATTGGCTCTCGTGTGTTTCGTGACCGATTGCGTCATGCTTAAGAGTCGGTATATCTTTTGAATGAGATATGACTACGTGCGTGCGTGCGTTCATGGAATGCGGGATCATCATTTCAGTGATTAAAACATTAAGATAAGATATCGTATGACTTCAGAAGACTTGGAATGCAACATGAGTTAATACTTTTATACTGTTTTTGGTCAGTTTTTGCAATAAATACCTGTGACTGTACTTTTATTTGCTTTTAGTTACGTGTTTTATATTGTTGAGAAATGTGTAGGTTTAGGGTAGGAGTGGGGTTAGTTGCTCTAAAATATAAAAGTAGCCTATAAATATTCATAAAATCATATCTACTTTTACAAATGCTAAGAATTAAATGCGTCTTGATATGACACATTGGGCAAACAATTGAAATCAATGGAGTACCCTGCACGTCGGAAAATGTTGCTATGGGGTACACTGTGCATTAAAAAGTGACGCCGAGGGGTCCTGACCAAGCGTCAATATGTGTCGAGTTGGGAGTGAGAACATGTTGTTGGGGCCTGAAGCCAACAGATGGAAGGAGGAGTGGAAATGGGTTGAAGTAAATTCATTGACAGGCAGGAAAACAGCATGGTGGGCTGAAGGCTGAGTTTGAGTTAAAATATTTGTCTGAGCCATGGACTAGAGGTGCTCCTTATATTTTGAGCCTTGGTGCTTGTGCAGAAAATGCAGATTAAAATCTGGTCAGTGAAAACTTGTTCCCTTCTTTTCCCCTCATTGTTTTTAAGTCTAAGATTCTCAGTCTCTTGTTTCTATTCTGACAGTTGACAATTTATCGACAAATAAACGAGAAGCCTGGAGCACACCTTTTCTTCTAGCAATAGTGTTGCCAATGCAGCTGTTAAAGTCATCTTGGTTTCATTTGTTTGTGATGAAAATAGCTAGTAAAGGGTAAACCCATCTCCTGCCCTGGCTTGTTTGATCATTCACGTGCCACAGCTCCCTTTAATCAGTGGCAGACAGCAGGGCATTGGGCCCATATTAATGGCTCCAAACCATAAACATTACATTTTCCAAGATGTCAGTTTCCTGTTTTCCCAGGCACACAGGTCGTGGAGTGAGATTTGGGAGTCACCGCAAGGTCATCCTTCCTCCCAGATAACTCTTTTCTCCCGAGGGGGAGTGAGCGAGAGATACCGGTACTCTAAATCACAGTATGCTGCAACCAAACACTCATTGTTCAAACAGCTCGCACTGATACCTTTTTAAGGAGTAACTAACTCCGGAAGTGTGACTTATGCTGGAGGTGCCAAAAAGGTGTACAAAGTGTAGGGTACTCTACTAACACCCCCCACACTTGCAATTTCCTGTGAAAGTCCCATGATAACACAGACCTCAACATACAAGAGAAACCAGTGTCAGCGTGCCCGGTTTCTGTTAGTAATGCGCTATTACAGAACCAGCAAGTTGGTTTTTGATATATAGTTAATATGTACTCATTATATTAGAAGATTTTTTCATAAATTAACTTAGTTCTATTTTTACTGGAATGGATCAATGCATATGAGACTTCATAAATGTCATTAGTGGTTCTAGCCAAGGCTCTTAAGGCAAAATTGTTGATATAAAATTCCCTTGTGAAAAAGTGTGCTTAATTGTATTAAACTATTTGCAAATATTAATGAAATAATTGGTCACTTAAAGTGAGTACACTTTCATGACAATGTTTCTTAACACTTATGTACATTTTGTAATAATGTCAAATTGAAAGTTTTACTTTAAAGTGCATGATGATCTTTTGTGGTGCTTTAAATAAGTACTCTTAGTTAATGTGTTGACTAAAATAATAAAGCGCATGTAAATTCTTGATTACAATTTTAACTGTAGTGTTATTCAATATTACATTTTAAAATGAATATATTTGAAATGCACTAAATCATTACAAATGTGTAATTACAAATATATTTAAATACATGACACAACATTCAAATGAAATGACATTTAAAGTAGCTATATTTTAGTTTACCATAAATGCTTGTAAGTACATTAGACAGTACACTTTAACATTTATATTTCAAAAACATTTGAAGTAATTATGAAATTAAATAAAAATGTACTCAAGTCCTACTTAAGTGGGTCAAATAAGGCACTCATCATCAGCTAATTGCATTTAAATTTAAACCACAATACATTTTCATTGCAGTTAACATGCAATAATGTGTTTGAAAACATTACATTCAAGCATTTTCTTGTAAAGTATACTATTTCTGTAATAAGTGCCATTTTTAAAAGTATGCTCCACAGGGATTTGAACAGACCTAGGCTATACTAAATATTAAACTTTTGGTTTGTAACTCATCCCACACTGTTTAAACATGTATGTTTCTTATTACTTTTTTAAAACAGTGGACAGTTCAATAGTCTTGCATTGAAACATTATTAGATCTCTTTGGCATGATGTCTGAATGCATATTGAGAATGAAAGGATTGTAAAAATGAGCATTTTAATAGCAAAAGAGCTCTTGGATTTCTTTGACGTGTTCTTGGGCTCTGATTGGCCTGTTTCATCTCCTTTCCATGTTCTTTAAGTTGTCATGGAGATGCAACCTTTGCTAAACTAAAAGTGATCCCGTGGAAGTCAGATCATTATCAGTGCACACTTGGAAAATTACAACATGGCCTCTAAAAGGATTCATTTGTTATTCAAATTAAAAATGAATTTGCACCAGGGTGCTTTGCATTAGCTGTGGCTAATGCTGTCAAATATATTCAATTTTGGTTTTGATTAGTGAGAGGAAAATGGATTGGACAACCTGTAAGTGCTGTCGCTGCTTTGTGTGCTGCAGGTTTGGATTGAAAGCTAAATTTATCAGATTATTTAAGCTTCTATGTTTATTAGAATGGTGACTGCAGCAGTGCTCTTCAGTCTCAAGAACGTTCTTCTTTCTGAGCTTTAACATCAGCGTGAAACCCCGTTCACAAGCAGGGGTTAAATTGGGCGTTTGGAAGTGTGGGGAACCATAGAATCTAGTGGCAAGCAATGACATGACCAAAAATGCATAACTACCTGCTGAAACCTTTTTGTGCTTAGTGCTATATGTATTTTCTGAAACACCAAAACTTTTTTAATAATATAATTTACTGTTGCACTGATAAATCATGCACCAGTAACATAATAAATAAGCATTTTGATTTCATGTTGACGTAAAATTATATTTATATCAGTGTTCATCAGTGAACAGTCAACATTAAAATGTGTGAATTATGGTAATAAACAGGATATGATGCATATCACTCTATAATTTTCTCTTTTACAGTCTTCTTATGGTGTTGCATCCACTTCACCTTCACTGTCTCCATCACACACCGCCTGTCTCTCTGCGTTCCCCTTGTCCCTTCTGTTAGTTCACAGCTGTCACTCTCTTTCTGTATCACATCAAATAGTGTCACCATCTGTAAAGGTAGAGAGAACAGAGAGAGGCAATATTCAGAAAGGAAATACTACACAGGCACATGATATTCTTCAAAATAATTTATGTGTCTTGTGACTGATCACGATATGCCAAGTCTGAATGAGAGCTACAGTACTATACAGCTAAGGGCAATGTTTTCTGTGAACAGCTATGGCTAGTTACATAAAATGCTTAGACTAGTCTTACAAGTCATCTGTCAAAAGTGGTCCAAGGAAGGAACAGTGGTGAACCGGCGACAGGGTCATGGGTGGCCAAGGCTCATTGATGCACATGGGGAGCAAAGGCTGGCCCGTGTGGTCCGATCAAACAGACGAGCTACTGTAGCTTAAATTGCTCAAGAAGTTAATGCTGGTTCTGATAGAAAGGTGTCAGAATACACAGTGCATCACAGGTTGTTGCATATGGGGCTGCATAGCTGCAGACCAGTCAGGGTGCCCATGCTGACCCCTGTCCACTGCCAAAAGCGCCAACAGTGGGCACGTGAGCATCAGAACTGGACCAGGGAGCAATGGAAGAAGGTGGCCTGGTCTGATTCTTTTACATCATGTATTTGGCCGGGTCCGTGTGCGTGGCTTACCTGGGGAACACATGGCACCAGGATGCACTATGGGAAGAAGGCAAGCCAGGCGGAGGCAGTGTGATGCTTTGAGCAATGTTCTGCTGGGAAACCTTGGGTCCTGCCATCCATGTGGATGATACTTTGACACGTACCACCTACCTAAGCATTGCTGCAGACCATGTACACCCTTTCATGGAAACGGTATTCCCTGGTGGCTGTGGCCTCTTTCAGCAGGATAATGCGCCCTGCCACAAAGCAAAAATGGTTCAGGAATGGTTTGAGGAGCACAACAAGAGTTTGAGGTGTTGACTTGGCCTCCACCAAATTCCCCAGATCTCAATCCAATCAAGCATCTGTGGGATGTCCTGAACAAACAAGTCCAATCCATGGAGGCCCCACCTCGCAACTTAAAGGATCTGCTGCTAACATCTTGGTGCAAGATACCACAGCACACCTTCAGGGATCTAGTGGAGACCATGCCTCGACGGGTCAGGGCAGCCAACACAATATTAGGAAGGTGGTCACAATGTTATGCCTGATCAGTGTATAATATACAGTTATAATTTCATAATATTATGTAATAGTAATAATGTTGGCATACTCTCCTGCGAGATACTGCTATAAAGACCCCAAGAAATGGCTTGATAAGCACAGTTTACTTTCCTTTGTTGACATATTTCACATTGAAAGTTTGAGACTGGAAATTTCAAAGAGAATATCCCTTTTTAAAATAGCTAATGGCATTTACCTTATATAATATTCATGAATCAAGATTTGCTACTTGCTATTAATAGTCAGAGTCCGGTGGTATTAGTGTTTTGGCCATTAAAGAGCAGAATCTTCCATTTTTCTGGGAAATTTTTTTAATCTGTTAATTTTGTCGATTTTCATGGTAGATGACCTAGACATGGACCAGTTTTGTTAATTACTAAAGCTAAAAACTATTCATAATCGTTATTTATATGCAATAAATCTCAAATAAGATCAATTATAAATATTAGATGAAAAACTTAGTGTAACTTTGCTGATTTTACAACCCGCTTTGTATTGTTGCAGTGTAGGTAATATTTGTAAATTAACCTACCAGGACCAAGAAATCCATGTTTATTTGTCAGCAAAAGTCCAGCAAAAGACTTTTGACAGCTCCAACTCTTTCATAAAAATTATACTTCCGCATTTTTGTATCCCCGCTCATGGTCAGTCAGACCGACAGAGATTTATTAACAGAGCAGTTATTTGTTCTGTTAATATATTGTATCATACTTTGTCTACTCTTTAAACAGCATTAGGGTAAAAATGGAACACTATGGCAACAGCTTTCTTACCTTCTCTGCATATTTACGACTCTTTGCACCCTTTATCTACTGCCTACAACTTGCTGGATCCTTCACTGGAAACCAAAAATAACATGCTCCTGCTAAACGTTTACTCTGAATTCTTGCACCCAGGAAAAATACAAGTCAACACCATCATGACTAAAAGTTTGCTAAGAAGTATTTCCTACAAAAGCAAGGCGGTATTTGGCTCTGGTAAGTGTATCCATAGCAGATTGGTGGGAGTGGCCTTGGATGGCACACACACACACACACACACACACACACACACACACACACACACACACACACACACACACACACACACACACACACACCTTTCTACTGTATAGGCAACCAAGTTTTATTGAAAGCCCTTTTTGCCAGCGGTGAAGTACCCCTTCAAATTAAATTAGAAATAAGTACTAAAATGACTAAAACTGAAATAAAAATAAAGCTTGATGTAAGTATTTGGAATCTAATAAAAATGACAAAAGAACATAACATTAGTCAAACTAATTATTACAATAAAAAAATAAAAAAATGTAATGAAAATTGAAAATATGAATAAATACTATAATAGCATATAAATAATACTACAATTACAATAGCATGGACTGAAAAGTCAAATTTTGATTTCATGGAGTCTGTAATACTATCAAAATCTGTAATACTATTTATAATTCTTTCATGCGTAATAGTATAGGCTATGCTAGTTGTTTATGCTCTCTCTCTCTCTCTCTCTCTCTCTCTCTCTCTCTCTCTTTCTTTCTCTCTCTCTCTCTCTGTTTACAGTCTGTCATTGTGGGTTGTAATGGGCAGGAAGCTGCAGGAGTTGGCCCAGTGACAACCTACACAAGAGCCCTGACCCTCCCATACACACACACACCCCTCTGTCAGGCCGGGCCAGGAAGAAAAGCACTTCACTGAGAACAAGAGGGAGGAAGACAGAGAAAGAGTGAGTAAGATAAAGGGAAAGCAAGCCCAGCTGTAAGCACACAATGCCAACGAGAGCTTGGCTGAAGCTCAAGGCTGCTCCAAACGAGTGCCTCCATTTCCCCCCCTCTCTTTTTGAAAGCGGGGTGCACTGCGGAGCTGGAGGTGAGGAGGGGGTCTACGCAGAGGGGGATTAGACATTAATGCATTTCTTCACCAGCTTAATCCTTCTGATTACACCACAAATAAATACAATTTAGGCTTATTTTATCTTCTCAATTTAATTCAGCGAGCACTTGTCAGTGAGGTTGTGCAGAAATGAGGGTGTAAATATTGGCACCTACCAGCAAATATTTACGACAACAGGCAAGTTAGTCCCTGTCATGCATGGTTAATGCAAAAATGTCCCCTCCCTCGCATTGCGTTCATAAGATGTCAAAATGAATTTTCAGCCCTGCTGTACAGCCTTTGTACGAGAAGATTGTGTGTATGTGTATGTTGCTAGACAAAGATGGGCAAGTTTACAGGAAGGGCTGGACAGTGGACATGATGTTCAAAAACGCATACCGCCATACTGCTCATTCTGCAGTATGTAGTAAAATTATTTCTATGCATAAAATACCCAGATGACGTAGTGCATTTGCCTTAATGTGTAGTATACAACAGAGCATACTGCACTAAGCAGTCTGTCCCACAATGCAATGCAGCTGCCTTTAAAAAATATATTTTTATATTTAAAAATTTTATTTAAAAAAATGCAAAGTAGGCTTTTTTTTAAACCCTAAATTATGATAATTGTACACGATCTGCTGAAGCAAACGTGCATGCTAAGGTCATATGACAACAATGTAGCACACTGTTAAGAATTATTATTGCATAATGCATACTATTTCACATACTGTAACCTATAGTGTGTTATAAATGATCCACATGACACAGGTTACTGTTAATTACTGTTACGTTTGTATTTAGTTTAAAGTAGGTACCCCCTAAATGCAGGGCTTGGAACACCCCAAACATAGGTCTTAAAGTAACATACACACAAACCATCACAATACTATTCTTAAAAATATTCCAAAGAAGATTCCAAAGAAGAATCCCAATTTAATCTTACTAGTATGGTAATATGCTCTTCTGAATTCCGTCCATTGATTTGATGCAGAAGCTTTAACATCTATTAAACCTTTTTTTGCACAAAAAGTTATATATAGTGCAAAAAGGTTACATTATTAAGATTGTTAAAATGATCTTCACACTAATAAAAAAAATGCTTTGGCAAACACAAAAAGATTCTTCGGCGTCACTGTGAAAACACTTAATTGGAACCTTTATTATTAGGAATACGTGTTAGAAAGCCTGGCTTAATGTGCACTGCATTGTGGGTAACTAGAGATTTTGAGTATTGTGAGAGAACAGGCCATTCATGAGCTAAATGCAGCTAAACGTTGCAATATTGATTCTTAAGACCAGTGTGAGTTCCGTTTCTTTAGCTTTAGAAAAGACAGTTGATTTTTTTATCGGTACATAGATTGTGTTGTCCTTTTATTAATAATGTATGATATTTCATCTCTTCCCATCTCCTTTGGCTCCGTGAAGCTGCAAATTGTTGGGGGTGGGGTTCTGGAGGGTTTCAGACAAGTGTACAAAAGCGTGAAGTCACAATCGATTTCTGCTTTGTTGTTGTTGTTGTTATTTGTGACAGCGTGTAGCAGTCTGATAGTAATCATGGCTTTATTAGAGCAGTCAGAGTATTCCCTCCACTCTGAGGAGAACACACATTCTCCACGCACACGTCTGCATCTCTGAAGCCAGCACGTAAACATGCTTTGTGTTTACACAATTATTTATTGTTTCTCCAGTAACTCTGTACCATAGACTCTGTGCACACAAGACTTTGTGTTGAGATTGACTTGCGTGGCAGGAGCCACACTCGCTGAGACAGTATTAATGTGGAAAGAAATGCTGAACAACAGACTGGATCTGTTCCAGTACAAGAAATGTTGAGGTTGATGTTATTAATAGCATTCTATAGTTAAATAGCTCCCTGTCTAAAGGAGAAAAACACTAACAGTTTCTGTCTCTTTCTGCAGAAGTCATCCGTCTTTAGGAAAACAGCAGGTAGTAATATATTTCCTTATGTTTTTACAGGTACTGCTATTATAATAGTGCCTTCATAACATTAATTGCATTAACTTTGATAGGTAGCTAAGAAAATACCAAAGCTAGGCCTGATATGACGAGATGTTTTCAAGCAGGTTTCCAAAACACTCCCCCTGTCTTTCATTCAAACAGAATGCCTGCTCCTATCTCACACCACTGACAGAAAACTGCCTCTAGATTTTATGATTGGCAATGCATGGACTGTGATCTTAATTGCATTAATGATAAATGATAAAGTATGCCACCATGACCCATGGAAAATTCCATAGTAAGAACATTTTAATTTCATCAGAGAGTGTAATGGTCTGAAAATCAAATGTCTTTGTTCTTACAAGCATATATTTAGGGTATTTGATACAATACGTAATGTGCCAGAAAGTACAGATTTTAAAACTTAGAAATATTCAGAATCAGAAAGAGATTTATTGCCAAGTATTCTATGTTTGCACACACAAGGAATTTATGTGTGTCTATTGTAGTATTGTGTCCCTGTCTCTTTTCTTTCCAGTACATTTGCTTTACCTTTTCTTTGCATTTTTTATTTATTTTTTTAGTCCAGTTTTCTCTCCCTCCTTCTTGTTTTACTTGTTTCCTCCATCCAGCACAAGGACTGTAATGGTATATCTGGCTGGCTCATGCAACTAGAGCTGCATTCCTTTATTGCACATGACATGCTGTTTCCCTCCTGCCAACACAGTCAGTCTAGTGCAGGCCTCAGGTTTCAGTCCAGAAAATCTGCCCTGGTCCATCATCAAACCTTCCAGCCCCGGGAACTTCTTGCCAATCTAGAACTCACCTGATTGAGGTACTTAACCACTTTTCCCTGCGGCTCCATCCATCTGCTCCATTCTGAAGTTACTCCAGAAGAATGTCTTCTGATTTAGACATCCCTTCAACTGCCATGGCAATTAAAAAGAGACGTTCAACTTGGCGACAACTGGCAGAGCCTCCATTGGGGTGGTGTGGACTTTGGGATTTTTTTATTTGCCTTACCCCTGCAGGTGGTGAAGGGTATCCATTTACTTTTCTGAGCTGTTATGTCTAGCATTTAGAGGAATTAGTGGACATTAGTGACACTGCAGGACACAGAATATACATACAATTCCCTCCAGTGGGTTGAGAAATGCTTTCAGTATCATAAGCATTGTCATATTTAGTCTTCGCATGGCTCTCATTTTTTAATTGCCTGCTTTCACAGGCTCTCATGAAACCTCAGTACATCAAGCTCTGAATCAGGAGTAGAGAGTGGGACCATTCATCAGGATTGACCATGTTTTGTTGGTCCTGTCCAAAAAACAGTCATATTCCTGATCTTAAAGGGGTACTTCAGTGCTGGGAAGATGAATTTGTAATTAAACTGGATCATTCGAATATACTACCGGATTTCTACTGATACAAAGCTTAATGCTAATCAGTGAAGAATCCCTTTAACTAAAACCCTAACCCAGTGGTTTTCAATCCTGGTCCTGGGCACCCACCACTCTGGACATTTTGTATGTCTCATTTATCTGATATATTCAGTGCAGATCATGAAACGCTCTCCTAACGAGCTGATAATCTAAATTAGGTGTATTAAATACGAGAGACATAGGCTGAATCTAAAATTGCCTCCTAAACCATCAATCACTATTCCCTACGTTAGTCCACAAATACTGTTCACTTGAAGGGGTGAATGAAAGCGAGTGAGTGAATTCGGACAGCCGTTGAGTGTACATAGCCTGCACATTCGTTATTGCAGTGCAATGTGGGATAGAATGAGTGCACTCAATAATGTCTACTATGGTTTCGGACACCACTACAAATGGCTGTCCCTTCAAATAATGCCCTATTTGAAGGGTATAGAGGGCAATTTCGGATTCAGCCATAGAAAATGTGCAGAACGGTGGGTCCCCAAGACCAGGATTGAAAACCACTGCCTTAACCATTAACTATTAACCCGTAAAAATAGAGGGAGATGATTGGTTGATGATGTTTTAAGTGCCCAGTCTTAAACCCGACATAACCTAAAGTTATAACCTTGAAATCTGATAAAAGTTTCTTCAGGATCATAAAGGATGTTGATCTAGAAACATGTTCCACCAACAGTCCCATGACAACTTGTAATAATTCATAAAAGATTAAAAAAGTTTTCGATATTTTAAGACTTCGCATGTATGAAAAGGTACAACTTTTATGTTTTTATTTTCATATTACAATCATGATCACATTTAGGGTTTGAGTAATGTGCTTGACTTTATGATTAGGTTTAGGTGTGGGTCATTCATTTAGTTTGACCCGATTCAACATTTCCATCTTGTACAAATTTTTATAACTTCTCATGAGATTGGGTTGGTCCTACTTGGTGAAATCTCAGTGAGTGAAAAGAAGTAGAAGAAGCCAATGATCTAAATGAGGTGTAAGGTCAAATTGACAGATGTTACGGCCTTTGCTCCTCAGTAAATTTATGCCTTTCCAATACTCGTAGGGAGCATGCGATAATAATGAGCCTTCTCTAGACTTGTTGGGGAGATTGAATTCAGCTTCATTTTGCTGCATGTCACCTTGAACAAATCCAGATGATTAGTGACAACTGTTCCCATAAGCCAGCCTTATTTCCCAAGAAACTCAAGCATCCCGTGCCCTCCAAATTACGAACACAAATTTGAACTACTGCTATGGAAATTCCCTTGCCCAACCCCACTCGTTTTCTTTTAGCTGCATTAATTGGATTCCTTAATTAGTTCCAGTAATAATTGTAAGAGATTGACAGTGGTGGTGAGACATGTTCTCTGGCTTGTCTAGTCTCTAATGCATGCTGTTAAACTGGGTCATTAATGAAATCTATCCTGCTCCAACTGTCACTCAGATCAACAGTGACGTCTTGAGTCACATGACTCCCAGTTTCAACTCTACTGCCTTCCCAGTGCAGATTATACATGAAGAGGAAAATCAGGAAAGGGGAGATTCATTTAAACACCCTCACAAAGGGTAGGAGGAGGAGTATGCAAATTTGGGGGGAATGGAGGCAGACAGTTTTAATTACCTTGTTAAGTAGGCCCGTGAAGCCTGCAGCAGTCTGAGGGATTTAGGAGATTTGTTTCAGTAGCTGCAGAAAACAAACTGATATGACATCCCACAAAACAATACCAGCTTAACCACAGCGAGCTTCCTCTACATTCAGCCGTCATGGTTACTGTCTGCACTGCATGTGCACTCCACTTACACACCATAGTTCACATCCCCATAGGAAATACAAATCACAAATGAGTTTTTATATACCTCAATTATTTCTGCTTGTTGCCAATAGGCTGTAATTCTTTCAAGCTGTATAAAATGTACATCTTACACATGTAACGCATCTAATGTTGCACATCAACAAGCAAGAAGAAGCATCATTTTAAACTCTGTTGCAGGAAAGTGTATCAGTGCATGCTCCAGATATGATGAATGCAAATGAATGCACTTTTGGGACACCCCAGAGGTACTGCCATGTGCCCACATGCCAAACCTGCCATACGGAGACACACCTCAGTGCCATTAGGCTGACTATGGAAGGGCCAGTAATAGTAATGTGCAACACCTCAAGGCAAGTTTAATTCATTTTAGCCACTTAGTTGGCTAAACCAAATGTGCTTATGTTATCTTCTGGAGACATATCTACAAACACACTTTGAAAAAAGTATTATCGTCACCACAAGTACAACATTTTATAGAAACTTCAAACTTGTGTACAGTAGAAGCCAGGTGCTCTATAGGAACTGTCGAAATTCTTTAGCCTGGAATTTGAAACACGTAAAAGGTAAGGATTAAAATGTCAAGTGGATGATAGGTTGTGTTCTCCAAGATGAGATCAGGTTGAGTTACAGCATTCTACAGAGAGACGCCCTTCAGACACTTGCTAATGCTTCTAATTTGACTATGTCTGATCTCTTTGACACTCCCTTCCTTTTGCATGCACCTGGAGAGTGCACAGAGCTGTGATCTGATCTATCGACAGAAACCGAGAGAAAGAGATGTAGAGATAGAAAAGGTGATCTAGCACTTTGCTCCAACAGTAGATGACAACTGTGTTGCTATTAAAGAAAATGTGTTGTTTTGAGCACTTGGCAACAGCTTATTTACATGTATCAGTGCAGGAGACAAGAGGGCCTGTGAATTGGTACCGTGTCTGCATGTGTATGCACGCCTGCATGCATTTCAGTGAGAAAATGAAAAGCTGCGCTGTTGGTAAATAGCTGCCAGTTAGTGTTTGGTGGCGTCTGTACGGTTGGCGATGTTTGACGGCCTGGACTATGGCCCGTAGCCTCCCAGGGGTGTTTAGAGGCAAAGAGTCAGGTCTGCCCCCCCTGACTGGGCCCCTGCTGGCTGTTATCAATTAGAGAGCTGGCGAGCACAGCCTGGCCACAACGGCTCTGGGCTAACAGAGGGGAAACGGGACAGGACAAGGGCTAAAGAAAGAGACAGACACTGCAGACTATACCTGTAGACACAGACAAGGCTGCCGCTAAGGATCAAGGAACTCATCAAAAAAACATACCGTCTACAATAAGCATTTAGTGAAGAGGATAATATTAATATGTATCTGCGTTCTTTCATATTGTTTGGGCTTGGTCAGCTGATACTGATGAGTTTTAATGGCGGGATGGATGTCTTTGCTACAGACACACTGCAGATATCATGATAAAAGATGTAAGATAAGAGATTAGAGATTAAGAAAAAAGAGTTCACAGACTGTTGCAAATAGCAGCCATCTGTAGGACTGAAGTTCACGGCTGATAGAGGGGCCAACTATTTCCACTTCCTGTGTTGCTGACTGAGAACGTGAATTAGCCAACACAAAATTAACTTTGTTTGAATTCATTTATTAAATAGGTGAACCACAGCAATCATGAGGAACTTGATTCTGTTCCCACAGGGAGGGAACAGCCTCGTCTCTACTCTTCTTGTCCTTTTTTCATCTCATCTTCTTTGCTTGTCACTTCTCTCTTCACATTTGGTCATCTTGCCTTTTCTTGCCTTGTCTCATATCATATCATATAATTTTTTCTCTCCTCTGCACAGCCTGTCTCTTTTTGCCATTTTCTCGTTTCACTTCTTCTTGTCTTGTCTCATATGGTCTTGTCTCATCCCTTCTCTCTATCACTTCTTACTTTTTCTCATCCACTTTTAATCTTGTTGTCTATTCCTCTCCTGTTCTTGTGTTGTCTAGTATTCAGTGTTATAGTACTAGACAGCAGACAAGACCAGACCTTGTGTCCGAGTCCATGACCATATTCATTGTCTTACGGTCCGAAATTTTCGTATGCGTTTTTTCGTTTTCGTCATCATAAAAATTTGTCACTCACAGAAACCTTGCCCACAGTGGCTCTGAATTGTCAAAACACCTCTCAAAATGCTTGCTACGGATGCCAAAAACGCAGAAAATTGAACCCGATCTGAATTTTTTTTTATGACGTGTAAAAGAGGTGTAAACGTGATCGACACAATGTGAGATCGTATTTTTTAAAGTGCTAAAATATCGGACGAGAATTTGCAAGGAGCGAAGACCTTTAGTCTTGTCATGGACTCTGAAGCATTTGGACTCTTGTCTTGACTTGTCTAGTCCGTTTTTGAGTACTGCAACACTGCAGATTAATTTTGCTCTGGGTTGACTCGTACATATGATCTGCTCTGTGCTATTGTATCTAGACCGTAGGACACAGTGTGTGCATGAAAACAGGCTTTATTCACCCCAATGGAAAGCACACATACACAAGTCTGAACTGTTCAAACCCTTTCTGTCTTGAAACTGACTCAAACTCAGACCCATGGGACATTACTCTGCTAGTATCATTTTTAAACTTTCACAACTGTATCTCTTTTAACATAACTTTTTCCCTAAATGGAGAGTAAAATAAGGCTTGTAAGTCCCCTGCTTCTCCTAGGAAAACCCAGTAATCTCATACATCTCTTCTAGAGTTACAGAAGACATCTTAACATTGTCTCAAACTGCTCAGATTTGCCTAGATAGTCAAAATGTATGCCAGTATTTCTCATCAAATTATTTCAAGAACAAACAATCTAATCTATGTTATCCATGTTCATTTTATAGTCCAATAACAACAATTGTCTCAGTTGTGTCTGTCTATTTCTAGACATAGAATGTTGGATGTTCATAGGATGTTAAGAGAAACATCTGAGACAGAGATGATACTTAAATGAAAAATGACTGAGAACTGCATTAAGTTTCAAGAGTATGAAAGAGCAACTTTTGAGCAATATAATGTTCCTTTTGGGTTCTTCCAATGATAAGTGAGTCAGTCAAACGCTCAAAATAAAGGTGTACTACTACAGGTTTGTCTCAAAGCAACTGGGTCAGGCATTTAGGCCATTTAAATGTACCTCTGTGCCATGCGATCATACACGGTGACCGGGAATGCCTGCCTTCTCCCTTCTCTTTATAGAGCTAGTGTGAGTGCAGTTGTGTGTGTCCTGGCAGGGGATGAGACAATCGTGGCCAAACCTTACCCTCGCCACAACTCCATTCAGCTGCATGACAAACCAGGCGGAGCAGCGTGGCCCACTGCCATAATATTCTGCCTTTTATCTGTCCAGACATTACGGGTGCCTTTGTGTGTGTGTGAGCGAGAGAGAGAAAGAGACCAGGCCTGAGTCAGTTTGCCACAGTCCCCGTCGGCCCTGTGTTCTGTGTGTAATGTTAAACTGCACTGGGGGGCCTGTGGGAGCTGGACAGACAATGAGGCTGGGCATGTGGCGCTTTTCTCCACTGCAGATGACGTCTTTGGGGGAAACATGATGTAGGGCATCTGGCTTCTTGGCATTCAGAGCCTATTTCAGCCTTTGTCTCCTCTGAGGAGAGTGAAAAAAATTGAGGTTAATTTTACAGCTCTTTGTGCTCTTTGTACGTAATGAATGTTTTGTCATGTAGTTATGTCAAAGTCCAGACGCCTCACACAAAATAACGAATATTTTGGCGAACTTGTGAGCAAATATTATCATCAGATTATCTGATAATTAAAGAGCAATTAAGGATAAAATAATTAATAGGCTGCCAATATCTTCTGGATCATGGCAGCAGTCATTCATTTAGCACAATGTTCGTTTGCAATACAAATGGAGATTACAGTGTGATGCTAAAAAAATCTTTTCAAATGAAGAACACTTGTGTGTGCAGTGCCAAGTACTTACGTTTTTCTTTAATTAGCACCTTTTGCAGAGGCGTGAGAGTTTCACGAAAGACTAATTCCTTCCTGTTGGAAACTACTCTGACAACATCTGTTCTCTCATTGAATGGACTGAAGTTCCAGAACTTTCAAACAAACCTCTTGTGTGCAAAGCTGAATTGGTAATAGGTGGTTTTTAAGGTACTGAATAAAATAACATGGACAACATCATCATAATCATCATCATCATCATCAAAAAATTAAAAATAAAATTGTGAGCAGAAAATAGCTTTTCTTATCACAAATTGTTATTATCTATAAAGAACAATGTCAACTAACAACTCTAACAATTGCAAGACAACAACACAACTTTTACACTTCAGAAACTTGAGTGGTGCTTACTAGTCTAAAACTGTCTAAAATCTCACAGCCACGGTGCTTGGGTATTTTAGGAAGTTGCAAGTGGTGTTGCTATGTGGTTGCTACAGTTTTCTGAGCATGCCATTGTGTCTACCAGAGTGTTCTCTGTGGCATTGCTAGGTGGTTGCTTGGGATTATCTGAGGATTGCTAGCATGTTGCTATACAGTTACTAGGGTGTTCTGAGAGGTTACCAGGGTAATTGCTTGCAGTTGTTACAGAGATCTGAGTGTTTGCTAGTATGTTGCTATACAGGGGGTTCTGGGTGGTTGTTAGGTGGTTGCTACAATGTTCTGATGCACCACTAATGAGCTAAATGTCTTTTTCTTTTTTTCTTTTTTTTTTATTGGCTTTTCTTTTTCTGTAAAGCCACATTTCAGCACTTTTAGATTTTGGTTGCTTCATGAACATACTCAAATATACAATCCGAGCCTGTTGTGTTATGAATTTTGAAGTTTGAACATTTAGTCTCCATATTTAGAACTGCTCATGCATGGTAAATGCTATGTCAGTTGTAGTTCACTATAAACTAAACAGAATTTCCACCTGAATTGCTTTGAAAGTCGTCAGCGTGTCAGGCTCAATACCATGAATAGTCTTTCCTCTCCCTGGAAAAGAGACTGTTGTACAACACCTGAGGGGTGGTGTCAGACAAATTTAAACATGGTTTAGGAACAATATCTTGTGTCTTAGCTTATCATTCTGTTACTTACTTGGCTTATACCAGTTCAATGAAGTTAGTGTTGAAAGGCTGTTTGCATGTGAAGCATGGAGATAAATGCAGTCTAATGGGCTTTATGTTCCTGCTATGACCCTGCTCAAAGCTATTGGTGCATTAAACTCTTGAATAAGAAGAGAAATAAAGAAGGTAAAATATATTTAAAGAAGTTATATAAGCTAGGCTTATAATGTTATGTTATGGACATTTGTTACATTTGTTTGCAAGCCACTGCATCATCTTTGAGATCAGACCATAGAAAGAGAACAAGAAAGCTGGTTGTGTCTTGTCAGATATGTTGCGATGACTGATCTCTGACCTTCTAACCTTTTGTTGGGGCAGTGCAGCAGATTCTAAAGGAGTAAAGGGGAACTCTAGAGTCCTACTGAAGACCTGCATTATCTGATACGCTCTGCCCTCATTTGTATATGAAATAATGGCCTGTAGAGCATGACGTGAGGGCCAGGCTCATTTTCTTAACCATAGTCCCTGATCACTTCACTGACTATAATCCCCTGGGCCTTCCCTTCCTAAGGCACAATGAAAAAGAGGCTTTTTATTCAACTCAGTTCCACTGAATCATTGTGTCAAAAGCTATCAGCTCAGAGGAGACTCTACTGCTCAGTCCATTGCTCCTTAAGACGAGGTCTCTTCAGCTCGCTGTGCTCCTTGGGACACACTGGGCACGATCTCAAACTCATCAGCTGAGAGCGAGATGGATCTCTCAACCTTCAGACAAACAGCCAGGGTTCTGTGTTTATCATAAGGGCAGAATCAGTGTAATCTAATAGGCCGCTACCCGGTGGGAAATTGAGGAGAGCTCTGCAGATTAGAGCCTGTTGAAAGACAACAAGCCCAGAGAATACCATCACCGGCCCGGTTTTCCTGTCGGATTGTGGTGCTCCATGTATGGACACAACCACAGTCATCTGAGGAAGTTCTCTGAATGAGAACGGTTTTAGGAGTAATCCTATCTTCAGTCCCTCTGGGTGAAACTCTCACAACTCACTTGTAACTGTAATGGCCTTGTTTGGATAAGCCCTGTGAAGAATTTCATGAACTCAGAACACAGTTTGTGTTTTTTTTGCCTTCTTTCTTGACTGTCGTCGCTTTATGATGGTCTGAGAACACTAAAGCCTAGACAGGGTGCAGTTTCCCCATGTGATTTAGTGCAGTTAACCCCCCTTTTTTCTCTTGGGTTTGTTTACTCTTTATGGCTGCAATGCTGTATTCAGGATCAGTGGTTAAGTGGATAGAACTGAATGAGCATCTCGATATATTCATGGCGAAGTTCTTTTCCGTTCTTCGTTGGAGGTGAAACGTAGTTAGAAATACATGACCAGGGATATAGTGTAAGAAAACATCTGACGGCGCCCATACAGCTGAGAGCAGCATTTAGATGAATATGAAAATATGTGCTGCGTACAACAAAAATTTAGAAAACAGCAAGCATTTTTTTAAATGAAGCATAAGAAAAGCATTTGATCATAGCAACATGGATATGTTTGCACAAGCTCTGCAATTCAGCACTCTAGTAATGTTACATCATGTTTATTATATAGCACTTTATACAATAGATTGCATAAAATCAAGCAGCTTTACCGTATTAAGTGTCAGTGTCTCGTTTGATCAGTATTTAAAATACAACTTCATTTTCTACTATAAAACAGCTCTCCATTGGGTTCATATCTTTACTCACAGACATCTGACCTCTACGGACTCAACAGAAGAAATTAACCATGAACCAGAAAAGGCGGAGCCTCCGCGCACACCTACCTATTACGTAATTGCCACGGACCAGTGGTTGTACAGAGGTGTTTACCAGCCGGAACAAGTTCTTCTGGAAAGCTGTTTCAAACTCCCAAAATGCCTGATTTTGGCCTGATTTGTTAGAAATAACGTCAGTTCTTTCTTCGATTTCACTTGAAGTATATCGGGGCCTTAATTCTCCCATCCTGATGTATTGAATTCACCCTCTGAAGCCTCAGCGTAGGTCATCACTAGCTCACACAATTCTTGATCCACAAAAAGTCTCCAATTGCTATGCATCAATTGATTATTACATCCCAAGAAGACATTTTGCAATTGACTACTCTTTGTGCTGAATGTGAATGTTCCGACCAGAGTGACACTTCTAGATGAAGTTCCTGCACTTGCTGAGCAAAGATTCTCTCACTTCAATGTTTGGCCATTACAATTCATGGACCCACTTTATATTAGGTGGCCTACTATTTACTAACATTTAAATTAATCATTTGATACAATGCACTTATTGTGTACATATGTGTTTTTACATTGTACTTACATTTAAAAAAATACTTGCATGTAATTACATCTATAATTAATTTCTGCAATTACATTTAATTACACTGTTGACACTTTCCTTACACCTAACCCTACCCTTAAACTTATCCATACCACCACAACTGTCCCTAACTTTACACGTATCCACCTCAAGATCAGCAAAAGTGTTTTGTAATACAATACGAACACAATAAATAAATTGTGCTTATATTTTGATGTAAGCACATAGTAGTTAAGGCCACCTAATATAAAGTGGGACCCAATTCTTTCACATGGCTTCTTCTATATGGCCTTATGTGATTTTGCCAAATATGTTTAATCGTGACTACAACCCCTACCCCAACTCAGCGGTTATATCCCTCAAGTTAGAGGAAAGTGATGTTGATGGAAATAAAATTATTCTATTAATGTTGTTGAATGCCCAACCCCAGCCCTAAGAATATTCCTAAAACTACAATCTAATTGGTTGATAAAAATGTTGTTGCAGAACCAACAAGCCAGCAACCAAAAAATTACCTACCCAGTACCCCAAGAATACTTCAGTTTTGACAAATAGTGTATGCATACAGCCAAATGTATAGCCTTAATTATACTAAATATGATAGCATGCACGAACACAGACACTTGACACATATGCGCTAGAAAGTTCATCCTTGTCCAGTGTCTACGCCGTTTCTCTCCAGAAGATGTGAGCGATTTAAAAAGTCTTTGTACTCATTTAAACAGGAGTTGCAGTGTAATGAAGTCCACTGATGGCAAGTGCAGCTTTATTACATCCAAACATAAAGAAAGTATAAAACACATAAATAATTGGCAAGCATGGCATGGAGAACACTAACCAACAGCAGTTACACAGACAGTACTAGACAAAGACACATGACAAACATGAGGGCTTAAATACACAGACTACTGATGATAAGACAAGGGACACCTGTGCACAATCAAGACAATAAACCAATCAGAACATGACAACATAGAACACATGACAATGGAGCACATGGCAGGATCACATAACAAACAGGAACAGGACAAGGAGCATGAATACAAAGACATGACCACAAACAAAACCCAAAACCGTGACATGCAGGTATCTTTAAACCCCCTCTCACAAGCTTTCCTCAATGTGGTTGTCTTGTTATTGTAGTCTCTGTTTCTTTTTCAGCTATGAAAGAATGGCCCAGTGCTGTCATCTTGCAAACAAAACAATTAGTGTGGAAAATCAAAAATGAAATTTGCTTCACACACGCTTTAGACGTACCCGTTTAGCATGCACGGAAAAAAAAAATTGAAAACACAAAGATGTGTTCTGTGGGTCAAGTCAGCTCTTGTGCCCTTTTCTAAAAAGGTTTGAAATAAACAGCTTTGTCTTAGGAGCCAGCCTGTGTTTCAGTCTGTCGTCGTGCGAAGAGACGTCTCGAAGTGAGACTGAACAGGCAGAGTGCCAATGCCCTAAACGGTTAAGAGCTCAGAGTGCCAAAGCGCCTGGCACAACGACAACTGGCACACGGCAGCAGTCACTGAATTACATTACTGTCAGTGTGAAAATTATAAAACAGAATGCACCGACTCAAATTATGCTTTTATTTGGACATTAGAACAGGGCCACTTCACAATCGACATGACGAATGTGAAGTTTTCCCAGGTTGAGAGTGGGAAGGGTATAGTACCTTAAAAGTGAGGGAAGAATATATTGTTGTAGTATATCTTTTGTGTTTCCTGTATACTGGTACAATCTGATTGACAGAAAGCTATTAGTTCTTGTCTGTATTGTGTTATGAATGTAGCATCTGAACAATATCTTTCTCATTATTAGGTGAAGAAAACATTTGACAACATTATGTGTGGCAGTCTTGAAGAAAGGTATTAATTTATGCCTCAGTAACAATTAGTATAATGTGATTTCTCGGTTTTCTTGTTCGATATCAGCAGACACATTTTAGTAATGACGTTCTTATTATCGTGTTGTATTGATCATGTGAGTGTTCAGGCGGTCTGCTTTCCCTCGGTTTGGAGAGTCTTTCAGACATTTGAAACCTGACGCTGGAGGCCATTTTGTGTTTTTTATCACATGACAGCAATAATTGGAACAAGGTTTCCACTACTTCCACCTCACACACACACAGATGTCCAGTCGTGGATCATTAAATCTATAGAGTCGTGCTGCTGACCAGAGTAGTCATGTGTAACCTGCAGTTGTATGTATGCATGTGTAAACAGTTAAAGCAGACACGTGCGTTTTGTGTGAGAGCGAGCTTGAACATGGAATTACATGTTCCTGTTGGTGTCCATTTTTGTCTTCTTGTCCATATTTCCTATGTATGTGCGTGCACGATCTACAGGTGCACGGGTCCTGGTCTCCACGGAAAAGGAACATTAGCCCGGGGCCATGGACGCACAGTAAGAGAGAGTGTGTGTGTAAGAGTGAGAGCTGTTTCAAATGCAAATCAGCTGCTCCACTTCAGACAATACAGCCCTCTATCAAAGCGGCTTGTAAAATATCAGCACCCTGTGGTTCCATTTATAAAACAGGCACCCCAAACAGGGCCGGAGGAGAGAGGGGCCCCCCCTACATAAGTCTGAAGGGGTCAAACTTCCAGGACAAGCCCGTCTAAGTGCCCTCTACAAGTCTGCTGTTTAACACACAGGCCTTAATGAGAAAACTAAGCAAGCTGCATTAACGCAATACAAATGTAAATAACGACCACACACTGAAGACTATACTACAACACGTGTGAGAGGAACTGTGATGGTTTTAACTTCCTGTGTATTTGATATAGGCCTGGCCACTTTCTGATATATCTGTATTGTGTCACTGTGAAGAGCCAGGCCATGAATATGTATTTAAATTAGGCCCCAGTTCAGAGAAGCACCATATTTTCACATTATTTTAATTGGCTGGTTTACCAAATTACTTCAAGCTGAGATCATTCACTACCATTACAGAAAGGGAAGTATCACTATTACTCTTTCTTATATTCAGGGTTATTGATTTTTACTCCTAACAGTAAATATTATGTTTCAGTGCAAAAATGGTCTAGCATCATTTTGGCTATGGACATGATACCTAAAATTTTGCAAATGGAGCTTGAGATAAGTACTTTTTTTTTCGTTGTTTTTTTTTTAAAGTTTCAGCGCCATGTCGCGTTGATCACTACGCCATTTCATGTTGCATTTTTATTAGCTAGTCAGTAGACATAGATCGTAATGTCAGAAAATGATCGCAAGCTATTTTATGTCGCAAGACCGTGGTTGTCTTTAAACTTCGTCCAAAATCGTATAATGTGTAATGAGCATAAGAGGCTCAAGCCAGATTATTATATAGACTTGAGTGTGGACAGTCACCACGTAGCAACTCTCTGGCTACCACTCAGGTGACCCTAGCAACCACATAACTCACTGGCGACCACTCAGGTGACCCTAGAAACCGCATAACAACGCTGTCTCCAATCCTGAAGACACTAGCTAACATTTAACAACTCTCTGGCAGCCACCCAGAATACCTTAGCAACTGCGTAGCAACTACCCAGGATTTAGTTTACTTATTTATTGTGAATGTGAACCTATGGTTGTCATAATGAAGTTGTGGTGGCAGTGTATGATGTGGTGGCAACTATTTATTTGAATATTTATGACTTGAGTTACTCATTCCAGATCTGTCTTTCTAACACAACATTACCATTCACAGCTGAATGTGACTATTTTGGCATCCACTTACAGAACTTTCTATTGTCCAGTGTGTCAAATCTATTGTAAATCTATAGTTCAGAAACTAGAGCTTACACAATAGACTGATGATTCAGTTGCCCTGAAAAAAATAACTGATGATGGGTGACAATAATTTTGGCACGTATTGTTTTAAAAAACTGTCAGGGACTGAGAGCATGTGCAGTCTGTTTTATAATGCTAACAGAGCTCTCACACTGTAAACACTTACTGGGAAGCCGTTCAGACACTTGACTGTGTGTTAGACTCATTGCTGGAGCCAGCACGCTGAAATGTTATCTTCTTAGTGAAGAGCCCCAGCGGACAGCCTCCTCTAGGTACACATTATGTGTTTTTATGTGTCAGATCGTGTATGACCCCCCACAGCACATTATCAGCCATTAGTGGGAGGAAACGGCACCTCTGAAGGGGAGGGGGTTGCCTGATCATGTTGACTGATTTTGATTAGGTCATGTTAGGAGCATTAGTCTGTGAGAATGAGAAAATGTGTTGGGAGGGATGGAGGGCTGTGGGGTTATTTATACATCAGGCCCCTAAAGTGCATGTAATGGCAGCTCAGAGACAACTGGCTTTCCCATGCAGGCCTGGGAGAGGAAGTGCCCAGACTGTTGATGGAGGAAGCATATGCTCTTCTTGATGTCCCCCTGACCTAAGTATGGAGCTATCAAAAGCTTTCAACACCCATCAATAGCTATTTAAAATCAACATGAGATCAAAATGGACTCTATTTATTGTTGTAATATGCACATTCCTGATCTTAGAGATCAGTTATCCCAATCAAACCATTTCCCAGTGGATAAAATCAAATCCTTTTTTTTTTTTTTTTTTTTTTTTTTTTTTTTTTTTTTCATTGAATATTCTGAATTTTGGTGACATCATGAAACTTAAACATATAAATTTACACTAAATACTAGGGCTGGGTATTGACACAAATTTCATGATTTGATTCAATTTCATTTCAAAAGCTTGCAATTTGAATCAGTATTGATCATTTTGGATTCATATCAGGTACAGTACAATTTTGTACTGGCAAATTCTCTCAAGGAAAAAAATCTCTCAACTATTATATGAATATGAATATAAAAAAATCTCTCAACTGCTATAAACATGGGAGTCAGTTAACTGATTTGTATACAAAGCACTTAAATTACACTCAAGGAAGTTTTATAATGAAAAAGTTATAATACTAACTTTACAATTACATAATTATATTTCTACTCCAATTATTATTATTTTTTAAGTATAAACATTTATGGTGGCTGTCATAAAAACTTGAAGGATTTATTCAAACATGTATTAAATATTGAAGAACATTCAAAAATATAATGAATACGGTGCACATATTTAGCAAAAATCGCCTCTCTAGAGTAAATTTTTCTTGCTTAACGAGTTTATGGTCACTGGATATGATTATTCTGAGGTGAATGTGACGTTACATGACATATTGTTCACAAGCTGTTTTATTGGCGTCTTTCTGCAGTTGAAACTCTGAGCGAGGCATGATATGGATTTGTACTATATCTTTTAACATACCTTCAGATGTTCATTCATGTTAATTTTGCGTTGTAACTGGTATTAAAGCGGAGATGATCAGATCACGTGCTTCACGCTGCCACTTGTCTTGAACTGAGGTGCTACAGCTATCTGTTGTGTCACATTAAACAGTGCCAAAATGATTCAAGATTCAAGATTCAAGAGTTTCATTTGTCACATACGCAGTTATATACAGATATATAAATAAAAAGTACTATATATATATATATATATATATATATATATATATATATATATATATATATATATATATATATATATATATGTATAATATATATAATCTGTAGAAATAAATAAAAAAAAATAAATAAAGAAGTGGAATAAAATAAGTGAAATAAACTGTGCATTGAGTAAACTGTAGACTTATAAATATGTGGTTAACAGAAATGTACAAAGTATAATGTGCAAACAGGTTGTTACACAGTAACGATGAGAACAGAAAGTGCAGTGCAATGTCAGTATGTCGATGTTTATCCCGAAGTGAAGTCACGTGATGTTAAGTGACTGAGTTCAGGAGTCTGGTGGCCTGGGGGAAGAAGCTCCTTCTGAGTCTCTCAGTTTTGGCCATCAGGCTTCGGAAGCGCTTACCAGATGGCAGCAGCGTGAAATGAGGGTTTGCAGGGTGATTAGAGTCCTTGATGATTTTAGTAGATCTACCTTTGCAGCGTTTGGTGTAGACGTCCTGCAGAGACGGGAGAGCTGACCCTGAGATACGCTCGGATAAGCGCACGACTCTTTGCAGGGCTTTGCAGTCATGACTGGTGCTGTTCCCATACCACGCTGTGATGCACTGGGTTAATACACTTTCTATCGCCCCTAAATGGAACGTTTTCAGGATAGCTGGTGAAACCCTGAATTTCCTCAGCTGGCGCAGGTGGTACAGTCTTTGCCTGGTTTTTTTCACCTGTGTCTGAATGTGAGCAGTCCAGGTCAGGTCCTCGGAGATGTTTACACCCAGGTACTTGAAGCTACTCACTCTCTCCACTGGTGACCCGCTGATCATGAGAGGGGAGTATGTCCGTTGCTGTCTCTTCCTGAAGTCCACAATCATTTCTTTGGTCTTGCCAACATTCAGAGAGAGACAGTTGTCCTGGCACCATGACGTTAGATGCTCCACCTCGTCCAAGTATGCCGTCTCATTGTTGTTGGAAATGAGGCTCAGGACAACAGTATCATCAGCAAATTTGATGATAGAGGTGGAGCTGTGTGTGGACAAACAGTCATGCGTGTAGAGAGAGTAGAGCAGGGGACTCAGGACACAGCCCTGTGGAGCTCCCACACTTAGGGTGATGGAGGTGGAGGTGAACTGGCCTATTCTCACCACCTGAGGCCTGCCAGTGAGGAAGTCTTCAATCCAGTGGCAGAGAGAAGAATTCAGGCCGAGATCCAGGAGTTTGGCGGTTAGCTTAATGGGAACTATGGTGTTAAAGGCTGAGCTATAGTCAATAAATAGCAGCCTTACATAGTTCCCACTTTTGCTGTCGATGTGAGTGAGGGAGGAGTGGAGGACATGCGAGATGGCATCTTCAGTCGATCTATTGGGACGATAGGCAAACTGAAGAGGGTCCAAAGTGTCAGGAATGAAGGAGCAAATGGTGTTTTTAATGAGTCTCTCAAAGACCTTCATGACTATAGACGTGAGAGCCACTGGATGATAGTCATTTAGACAAGAGGGTTTACTGTTCTTAGGGACAGGGATGATAGTGGATTTTTTGAATGAGGTGGGGACCACAGATGTAGGAAGGGACTCATTAAAGATGGATGTAAACAACCCGGCGAACTGATCAGCACAGGACCGCAGAACACGACCTGAAATACCATCCGGCCCAGCAGCTTTCCTGACGTCCACATGCTTGAGTGCCCTCCGAACTTCATGTATTCAGTCATATTCCCCGATAGGAGACCGGTGTTGTATGCGGCAGTGCATGTGTTCACTGCAGCGCGGATTGAATTGTCAACCCACGGTTTCTGATTTGAGAAGGATGTTATTGTTATTGTTTAGTGGAAGCAAAGCGCCACATCCGTGAACTCGCTGATGTCAGATGAACTCGCCCGGAACATGTCCCAGTCGACGTCATCCAGAGCTGCCTGTAGCGCGGCCTCTGAATGGGGTGACCAGCGTTTAACTTCCCGCCTCACCGGGGGTTCCTGAACGAGCCTTTGTCTGTATTCAGGTGTGAGGAAAATGGCGGTATGATCCGATTTGCCGAAAGCTGGAAGTGACTGCGCTTTATAGGCGTTCTTAAACGGAGAGTAGCAATGATCCAGTGTGTTTGCTCCTCGTGTAGGACAGGAGACGTGCTGGTGAAAGTTTGGCAAGACTTTCTTTAGGTTTGCTTTGTTAAAATCGCCCGCGACGTTGAACGCCGCATCAGGGTGTTTGTTTATGAAACTGCTGATAACATCATGAAGGCCAGATAAAGCCAGACCTGTGTCTGCCTGTGGTGGAATGTAAACGGCAGTGGCGACGACAGAGGAAAACTCCCTTGGCAGATAGAATGGGCGGCAAATGATTGTTAAATGTTCCAGATGAGGCGAGCAGGACCGCGAGAGAATGGTGATGTTCCTGGGATCGCACCATTTCTTGTTGATCATGAAACACACTCCACCGCCTTTGGATTTACCGGCCTTGGCTGTTCTGTCCATCCGAAAAACAGAGAAGTTCTCCGACGGCGTCACAGCTGTGTCCGGGACCACGGGCGTGAGCCATGTTTCATACAAACAATAGATGTTACAGTCTCTCATGTCCCGTTGAAAACTTATCCTGGCTCTAAGATCGTCCATCTTATTTTAGAAGGATTGGACATTTGCGAGCAGAATGCTCGGGAGAGGTGGGCTGAATGCCCTTTTCCTCAGTCTGTTACGGATCCCCGCGCGTTTCCCACGGTGTTTCTTGATTCTTCGCCGTCGGCTCTGGCCATTGTTCAACTCGGCGTTCCGATGAATCTCAGATGGCCACAGAGGATTGGTGAAAGTGTCCTGAAACAGTCCAGTGTAGAGGTAACCAATGTCCAAAAGAGTTTTGCTGTCATAGCAGATCAATGCAGATGATAAATTTGTAAAAATTGAGAGCAAAAGAAAGTAAAATAATAAATAAAAGCACAGTCTTCGCGGAGCGACCTGAACGGCGACCGAACACGGCGGCGCCATTCTTGGTTTATTTTTTTGAATTTTGTAATAAAATGGACATAACTTGAGACTTTGTTTCATATCAAAAGTAACAAAGCACAAAGCTTATTACGATTTATTGGATGGGAGGTACGCTACAATGTTCCGTTCATTCATCAACTGAAAACAGGATAGGGTAATCGATTCTTGGGATTTAAGAATCAATATTTATTTTTTATTTTTTTTATGCTCACCAAGGCTGTGATCAAAAATGCAGTAAAACAACAATATTTGTAAATATTAATATCTGGTTGATTTTTTTTTTTCTTTTTTTTTTCTGTTATATATTTTAAAATGTAATGTATTGCTGTAATGGCAAAGCTGAAATTTCAGAAGCCATTACTCCAGTCTGCAGTGTCACATGATGAATGGAGTTATTAAAAAAAATCTTACTGACTCCAAGCTTTTTAATGGTATTTTATGTACTTGTTTATATAAAATGTTTATTTGATGTTTTTAAAAGTATATCATCATTGTTATAGTATTGCTATTACTAGTGACTCAAACACTGCATAAACCTAGGTTACAGCACAGATCAGCTACAGTACATTCACACGCCTCGGTTTTAAAGTAGGCTTCCTTCCAAGGCGAATCTTTCGCAAACAACAGTAGAGTGATATACATGATTTATTGGTTTCTTATCATCCCTGAATCACCACCTATGCCTCTCGTTATTAGAATACGAAAAGGAAATCTGTTTGAAGAATAAAGCTGGGCTCTCTCTCGGGGTTTAATCCAATAGGGGGTGATTAGATAGGGCTGCTTACTTCTTATAAGAACCTCTTATAAGAAGCTCATTGTATAGCAGCTGAAAGGAGCCCAGAAGTGTTGCCTCCAAGAGAATCACGGGACCACTCTAAATGCATTCCTCTATATATTGCGTGTGCTAATTTGTAGGTCATTTAAACATACTGAGATGGATCTAGAATGGTGGATGCCACATTTGGTCTGTTTAAGTGGTTCTCAAATGGTGCGTGACAGGTCTGTTTGCATAGGATTTCAAAATGTTTCTAAATTAATAGGGAGCAGAAAACATTTGAATTTTGGTGCAGACATCAAAGGTTGTGGGTTATAGTACTTTATGTTGTAATCACTTGATTGATGCATGCCCTCAGCCTCAAAAACTTTGAACAAAATGATAAAAATGCTTTGTAATCTCTGCTATCAGATATCCTGACTTGCCTCTGTCTCTTGCTGAACCAAATGTACCATATTATTTTAAGTGCACAACATTTTAGCTAGCAGAAAAGCATGCTTATGTCTTCAGGGAATAATATGGAATATGAAACACTTGATTAAATGTGGCACAAATGGAAAAAGAAGAATACAAAAAAATGCATATTGCATAGGAAATTAGCTAAATGAGTTACTTAAAAGCAAATTACAATATCCATTTGCAAAAAAAGCTCTGCACTACAGGTCTCATATAGTTTGTGATTAGTGTTACATATTTGTGCATGTCTCAATGTGAGTGTCTTCACGTAGCAGTAACAGCAACATGTCTCAGGTCAGTGATTTAATAAAGAATGAAACTAATTAGAGAAGGCTTAGAGCAATGTCTATTTCATGACTAATGCACAAGGGGCTAATTTCAAATCATAGTGCTCTTAGGCTGCCGATCTGGACTGTTTCCTGACAGTAATGGCCTAGTCGTGATGCTCAACAGTGGAGCTGCAAAACTCTGAGCTGCACATGCACTTCCCTGAGGCTGTGGGTTTCAAAGGGAGTGTTGTGAAACAATCAGACTTTTAAACCAAGAAAAATAAAAAAGGTAAAAGGTATCTGACCCTGCTGTTTGCTATGATACTTTCTTGTGGAGGATGTACTCTGAGTCATGGATAAAAACAGCCAAACCAGAACACATTTGAAAATTCAACAAAGTTTATTTCTCTGCTGGAAAGAGCTTTTTTTTTATTTATTTTTTTATCATTATTATTTTATATGTTGGTCCAGGCCTTGGTTTGGTGCTGATGTAGCTGAACATTTCATCGTCTGTCTCTTTGAGACTCACAGTCAAGTTCAGAAAACACTGCTGTTGCGTTCATGGGGTAAAAATAGAGTACAGTTTGAGCTGTGAGTGAAACGAACAAAGCGAACCGGCCAAGCCTGATGAGAAAGCACTTTGTTTCTTTCGACATCCTCTGAAATCCACTTCAGTTTGGAAACAAAAAGATAAAGATAAAGCAGAGACGGAAGAGATGTCACTCTCTCTGCACCCCTCCACAGAACGGTTAAGAGACAAGCCTTTTGTGGTTTCTGCTGAGCTAAATTTAAGTCTGTGGTTTAACAGGTTAGCATCGGCAGCTGTATGTTTTCACTTTTGAAATTGTGGAAATGTTTAGTTCATTGAGGAAGGCATGCTTCTAAAAAGATGAAAAGTACTGACTTTTGGAGAGTTCTTTGTGGTTGCTTGGATTTACAAGGTACAATTGGCATCGTTAGGTTTTATTGGGGTTATGCCTATAAACTTGCACCTGTCGGGCGAGTGATGTGGATTATTTTAAAGGCAACACCAGTACTGACATGAACTGTGTGCATGGAGGAATGTGTCTGGTAATGTGGCATGCTAGAGGAAGTATATTAAAATTTCAAAGGACCAGGAGCACATCTTTCGAAATTCAGCAGTACACATGTGTGGAGGTATTACAAATGGTTAAATGGTAGTTCACATTGAAGTTAACCAAAATAAAATGACTGCATTGATAATTGGTAAGATTTTATAAAGACTGCATTAACTACAAAAGCCTAAAACAACTATTTGGCTGTTGATTAACTTGAATAAACAGTCCATGTGGCCGAGTAATGTAAGCCTCAGACTCAAATAATAATAAAAGGAACAGTGAGATAAAGTTTGATATAAGAAATGATGTGCATTGGAAGAAATTAAATTGTAATTCTAAGAAATACTCCCAATTGTGAGCAATAAATTTGCAGTTGTGAAAAGTAAAGTTTCAATTTCAATAAATGCAGATCGACTCGGGTATTACACACAATGTTAAACAGACCCGGGACCCGAATTAATAGATTGGGACCCGACCCGGTCGGGTCCAGGGTCTATGGGTCTCGGGTGCTCCGTGTAGACCTCTAGTGTATATGGCACAGAAATACGTCATACGTCAAAAAATTTTTATTTATTTATTAATTAATTAATTTATTTTTTGGTTATGTTTAGCATGAGAATCCAACTCTTTAACAGTGTAAATACTGTCTCATGCACCAGAAATAAATACATTATGGATATATATAACTTTTAAAATGTGTGTATGTTAGACAGTGTCTAAGGAAAAAATATCTATAGGACATTAGCTGGGCAGAAAGAAGAGGCTATAGCTTGCATGAAAACCACAAGTGTGCTTCTCAATACCTCGCACGTACACACACTGACCCATGCATGCATGCGCTCACAATCAGTTGCATTGTGGTTTTAGCTGAACTAACAGTGGCTTGCCTTTGACATTAACTATTAACACTGGCATGCAGTCATCTGGTACCGTACCACTGCCAGTGATCATGTCATGTGACGGGAAATCACCCTTAACCCTTCTTTTATATTTGTGTTATTTTTATTCCCCTGTAGCTGCCGGCAAACACGCCAGTCTTTGTAGCTGTTTTGCACCAGAGACACTCAAACTGCCAAAACATCACCAAAATCCTCCTTTGCAACCAGCAGCTTGGGGGTAAATTCCTCATGGTGGCACCTACTGAATAGAGCAGCTTAATTGTGGCCCTGATCAATATGTCAGTCTGATTTTATGGAGAGTACTAGACGCTTCTGAAGGCCTTGTTCTGTGTGCAGATGGATAAGCGGAACCCGATTAGCATTAATATCCTCCCTTCCGTTCTCTGGTGTTTCAGACAGTCAACATAAGAAGGTTTCTTTCTTTTATTAGCTAAAATTTAACCTTAAACGCTTTATTTCCTATAGAGGAAGCAATCACAGGCTCAACTCGTGCTAGCTGTCCATGTCTGAGCCTTTTTTTGAAGCATATTGTTTATTGTTGTTGAGCCTACCAGAAATAATCCCAATTTAATGGTCGCTTTTCACTCGAGTGATGTATTGATTGCTTTTTTCATCCTCTCTCTCTCTCTCTGAATGAAACAGATACACATGTACAGTTGTTTCTGGCAGTCATCTGTGATTGTGCACTATAGCTGCTGTTGACGCACAATCAACAAGATGTTTTGGAGCGTTATCACAATTCTCGCAGCCGAGGGGGAAACTCTTTGTCCATCTAATGATGGGACAAAAGGAGATCAGGATCAAAAAAACATGCTATACTAAGAATACTTCACTTACAAAAGCTTACAATGGAAACAAAAAAACAACAAAAAAAAGCTGAAATTCTATAGTGATTATTACACTCTAAAAAATGCTGGGTTAAAAACAACCCAAGTTGGGTTGAAAATGGACTAAACCAGCAATTGGATTGTTTTAACCCAGCGATTGGGTTGTTTTAAGCAAACATTTAACCCAACCGCTGGGTTAAAACAACCCATTTACTGGGTAAAAACAACCAAATTGCTGGTTTAGTCCATTTTCAACCCAACTTGGGTTGTTTTTAACCCAGCATTTTTTAGTGTACTATAGTAAAAACATGCCCTCCACAACCCCTTCCTCCTAAAATGTAACACTGTTATATTAGTATTATAGTATTATTAGTAGATTATTTTTTATAGTTTTATTTATTTCTGGTTAGATTTTTTTTTTTTTTTCATTTTAGGTTTAGTTGGGGGGGGGCATGCTGACTTATTTACACTGTTAAAGAGTTGGATTATCATGCTAAACATGGCCAAAATGTCATTATTAATATCAATATTAATACACTCCTTCAGGATTTGGTTTCGGAAGTTATTTTTGAGTATGGCCCTGTATGACGTCATAAAGAGCAGAATTCCTTGTAGGGAAACTTCTCCCGGATGAGCGCGTATGCACATCATTGAGCTTCGTTCGGGTTACGGAAGCCGTCGACACTGCTGTCATTTTGTTTTTAGACCACGAAATCAACAATGTCACTAAAGAAGTGTGTTTCTGTTTGTGAGGGCCTTGTTCAGCTTCCCAAATAACCCAGCGTTAAGGAAACAGTGGATGCAGTTTGTTTTTCCGGGGCAGCAACGGAGTTCTGCAAGTGTGTTCACGAGTCGAAACCACAGGCGGTAAGTGAAACTGCATCAAATGTGTTTTGCTGGTAATTGTCGCGTAAGTGCGTATAATATAAACAACACAAACGTATAGTGAATCGAAAGTTATCAAGGGATAATGCCATGACATATTGTGTGTGTGTGTGTGTGTGTGTGTGTGTCTGCTAACGTGACTCTTTAGCTCCGCCCACTGCACGCCTCCTCGAGTTGGTCTGTTTTTGGAAAGAATCGGTACTCAAGATTAACATGAGATTGGCAGAAACTGTGTCTGTTTGTGTTATGTACCCTTTAACGATAATAATCCTGCTTGGTAAATATGATAAAATGTAAGGTTATAGAACCTAATTATTAATAGTATTAATTAATGGCTTTGTGAACTCAAAATCATTTAAAAAAAAATAGTTTTAAAATATATCCTATCATTCTAGCTGTTACTGTGTGAAAATCTTATCAATATTTATTTCTGAGAATCAATAATCTCTGTCTAAATTTCATATTTCCAAGATATCACGTGACAAATTACAGTTTTGTGTACTGTAACTGCAAAGAATAAATGGAGAATTCTTGTCTTTTATGTCATCATAAACGTTGATGGTTACTTGGATGCTTGGTGCTTGATAAAGTTTGAGTAAACATGAATCTGTAATGTTTGAACAGAGAATTGCACAAATAGTAGTAAGAGTTCACTTCATATAAGGGTTCGTTTGTATTGTCATTTAAATTTTATTTCTGCCTTTCCAGGACATAGTATCAACCGCTTAAGTACAAACACTCCCAAAACAGACTGTATGAATACTGAATTTTTCTGAAGAAACCGAGGTCAGGGGTCACTAAACACTCGTAGGCATATTAGCTACTTATGATACATTATAACTGAGTTTCCATGACAACAAGCACTGTTTTACTGTTTGTAGTCAAATTTACACACTAATACAGTTTGAAGTTCAAAACTAAATGATTCACCTGAGACACTATAGACCCCACCAGCTTCAATGACACTGGTCCAGTTATAATCAGCTCAGCGTTCCTGGTCGTACCCAAAACTCAGATTAACTGATGAACTCATCTCATCATTACTATGCAGTCCGGAGAGAGGAATCAATTTTCAGCAGAGTGGAGCTGTAGTTACAGAGGGTCTTTTGTTGAAAAAAGAGCTTGCAGTGTGATTGCCCACAGGGCTTGAGTGTATTTTTCCCTTCATAGCTCATGTGCTGCTGTGGCCTTTGTGTCAAGACACAGTGTCCAGTAGAGATCATTCAGGATACATAATATGTGGTCTTTCAACCACTAAAAGCTACTGAGCAAAGAAAAATAACTCTGTGATGCTTGGATTATCTTGTCTGTGTCTAACCACACAATATGTATGGTTGTTAGTAAGCAGTAATTTCGCTGACACTTTCATCGAAATCCACTTACTTACCGCAGGGGCAATCCACATAAAGTAACTTGGGGTAAAGCATCTTGGTCAAGGACCGTGTTTATGAGTGTGCATATACACCGACCAGGCATAACATTATGACCTAATATGACCTATATCCTAATATTGTGTTGGTCTCCCTTTTGCTGCCAAAACAGCCCTGTCCCGATGAGGCATGGACTCCACTAGACCCCTGAAGGTGTGCTGTGGTATCTGGCTCCTCCAAGATGTTAGCAGCAGATCCTTTAAGTCCTGTAAGTTGCGAGGTGGGGCCTCCATGGATTGGGCTTGTTTGTTCAGCACATCCCACAGATGCTCGATTGGATTGAGATCTGAGGAATTTGGTGGAGGCCAAGTCAACACCTCAAACTTGTTGTTGTGCTCCTCAAACCATTCCTGAACCATTTTTGCTTTGTGGCAGGGCACATTATCCTGCTGAAAGAGGCCACAGCCACCAGGGAATACCGTTTCCATGAAAGGGTGTACATGGTCTGCAACAATGCTTAGATAGGTGGTACATGTCAAAGTAACATCCACATGGATGGCAGGATCCAAGGTTTCCCAGCAGAACATTGCTCAAAGCATCACAGTGCCTCCGCCGGCTTGCCTTCTTCCCATAGTGCATCCTGGTGCCATGTGTTCCCCAGGTAAGCCACGCACATGCACCCGGCCATCCACGTGATGTAAAAGAAAATGTGATTCATCAGGCCAGGCCACCTTCTTCCATTGCTCCGTGGTCCAGTGCTGATGCTCACATGCCCACTGTTGGAGCTTTTGGCAGTGGACAGGGGTCAGCATGGGCACCCTGACTGGTCAGCGGCTATGCAGCCCCATATGCAACAAACTGCGATGCACAGTGTATTCTGACACATTTCTATCAGAACCGGCATTAACTTCTTGAGCAATTTGAGGTACAGTAGCTCTTCTGTTTTTATCGGACCACACGGGACAACCTTCGCTCCCCACGTGCATTATTGAGCCTTGGCCGCCCATGAACCTGTCACCTTTTCTGTCCTTGGACCACTTTTGATAGATACTGACCACTGCAGACCTGTGCTGGCAAAATGAGTTGGAATGCGCACAGGCTAATTACGAGAAGTGAAAAATGTTAATTTTGGTCGCATTTGAGGTTTTCACAAAAATTTGTTCATTTAGCACTCGTCTAGCGATCCTAATGCTCCAAATAACAATTCAACATCTAAAAGTATTTTTATTTGTACGTTTTCTGACAGGGGTACCTTTCCTTTGACCATGAAAAATGTTTGTTTTTCTCTGTTCGCTTCTCGACAACTGGTACTTCCCCTCAGCACAAGTTTGGTATCGTTTTAAATTTGTTGTCGTTTTAAAGTGTTGCATACCAACTTTGTGAATATTCATATTGAATTTTTGATGGCATGAGTCTGAACCGATGAAATGTGATTTTTCAACTCATGCTGATGTAAACAAAACAATCTTACTCGCTCTGATTGACACATCCGAAGCAAGTATTCACGCAAACATTATCTGTTATGTCTTGAGTGAACGTTTGGTTAACTGTTGAGGAAAAACAGCTGATGTGTAACATTATATTAGATCCAGTAGGTCTTATATAGGCTGTCTGTTTCATTAATGTTAATAAAACAAATGTGGTATCATGGAAAAAAAAAAAAGCTGAATATATATTTTTCCTATAGATATTTGGTTTTAACTTTGGTGTGCTAAATTTGGTGCTATTACCAGGGATTTTAAGGTTTGCAAGGTGATTTTGTTTTGGAACCTTCAGAAAACTTTAACTTGATTTTTCCTCAAAGCTGACTTTGCTGAGTTTGCAGCTTTATAATAGAAAATGTGAAAATAACAATAACTTACTTTTGAAAATTTGCTCATTGCAATTCATTTTGCAAGCACGGGTTACATGTGTATATATACTCACTGGCCACTTTATTATATATACCAGTTCAACTGCTCGTTAACTCAAATATCTAATCAGCCAATCACATGGCAGCAACTTTGCAACTTCAATGTGGCATGGTTGAAGGTGCCAGGCGGACTGGTCTGAGTATTTCAGAAAATGCTGATCTACTGGTATTTTTCATGCACAACCATGTCTAGGGTTTACAGAGAACAGTCCGAAAAAGAGAAAATATCTAGTGAGTGGCAATTCTGTGAGCAAAAATAAGAGTTTAGAGGAGAATGGCCAGAATGGTTCGCGCTAATAGAAACCCAACAGTAACTCAAATAACCCCTTGTTACAACCGAGGTATGCAGAAGAGCATGTCTGAATGCAGAACACAGCAAAACTTGATGCAGATGGGCTATAGCAGCAGAAGACAGGTGCCACTCCTGTCAGCTAAGAGCAGGAAACTGAGGCTATAATTCACACGGACTCACCAAAATTGGACAACAGAAGACTGGAAAAACATTGCTGATTTCTGCTGCAACATTCAGATGGTAGGGGCATAATTTGATGTAAACAACATGAAAGCATGGATCTATCCAACAGTTCAGGCTGCTGCTGGTGGTGTAATGGTGTGGGGGATGTTTTCTTGGCACACTTTGGGCCCTTTAGTACCAACTGAGCATTGTTTAAATGCCACAGCATGCCTGAGTATTGTTGCTGACCATGTCCATCCCTTTATGACCACAGTGTACCCATCTTCTGATGGCTACTTCCAGCAGGATAACCCACCATCTCACAAAGCTCAAATAATCTCAAACTGGTTTCTTGAACATGTCACCAGATCTCAATCCAGAGCACCATTGGGATCTGGAGATTTGCATTATGCATGTGTAGCCAACAAATCTGCAGCTATCATGTCAATATGGGCCAAATTATCTGAGGAATGTTTCCAGCACCTTGTTTAATCTGTGCCATAAAGAATTAAGGCCATTCTGAAGGCAAATAGAAGTCCAGCCTGGCACTAGCAAGGTGTACCTAATAAAGTTACAAGGAAATGTCCTTGTTATTAATAAAAGAGGTTGCAATTAAAACATTTAACATAATGGTCCTAAAATGTCTATCCTAAACATAATTTCTTATTCATTTCACTTGATTTGGGGTTCTTGACAGGTTTTGTAAATTAATTTGATGAATATGATCTGCATATAGGTGTTGAATCTGTTTTCGTCTCGACATGCTGAAGTTATTGATGGGTTCTTTAAGATTTCATCTGATCTAAATTCTTACCATTTTTACTGATGATGTCCTCATTTATCCACTGCTGAGAGAGACCAGTAAGAGAGCAAGACACAGAGAGAGGGAGCTTAGCATTGGGGGCCGGGATGTATCTTTTATGACCACACATCCTGTAGCTGCCCATTAAAGCTGTGGCATTTTTACTGTCTCATTTTGCTTAAACGGTCTCTAATATAAGGAGGCCAACAAACCCTCCCTTTATTTTCTCTGTCTGCTTCCACTGACTCTTTGTAGTTCTCTTCTTTTTTTTTTTTTTTTTTTGAGCAGGAAACTCTCTCTCCCCCTGGCTGGTGATGTGAAAGCAAACCAGGGCCACTGAGGTGCATCCTATTGATCACAGCAAGCTGAGAGGGAAGCAAATAAAAACATCCCGGAGCCAGAGACGGACAGAAGTGTGAAAGGGGAGACAGAGCAGACCATTTGATCATCTTTTTTGTTATTTTTCCACTTGTACAGTTCAAGCCCTCAGACAGACTTGTACCACAGTTTCCTCTAGTCAAGCTAGATCCTGCTCCTGAACGCCCAGAAACAAAACCGGATTAAACACTTCAGTGCCTTCAGACTGCACCCTGAGAGCTATTGGAAAGACTATGAGATGTAGCTGTGGCCTGGTGGTTAAATAATGTGCTTTGACATTGATCCTTGTTGCCCACTTGTTGACTCTGGTTCTAGTCAGGCTCATGTCAAACCTTGACCCTTTCCCCAACTCTGCTCCTTTTCATTTCCCAACTGTCTGTCAAAAACTTTGCAAAGACAGAAGTACATTTTTACATTTTTACATTTTCTGCTGAAAAGGGCAAGTGGTTCCCAAGCAAGAGTCGTCACTGTGATCTGGGTGGCTGCTATACGGCTTTTTTTAGGTTGTTGCTAGTGTGTTTTGAGTGGTTACTTAAAACCCAGACACACCAAACCAACAAAGAATTAGCAGCAATGAACGCAGGCTGTGGTGTCACCTCTGTGTCTAGGCCAAAAAGTTGCTCTTAAACACACTACAAAGACTACAGCCAGTGGCCAACTATCACGTTCCTGTGCTTGTGAGAGAGAAAATAACTCTCCATACCAGCAGGTGGCAGTAGTCTGTATTCATCATTCATAAAGGGGAATCCAGAACTTGGACTATGATATACAAACCAGCAGTCAACTAGCACATATGTTCTGCACCTTTGTGAGAAGAAATAACTCTCCATATCTGCAGGTAGCTGTAGTCTGTATTCATCAAAAAGGGAAAGCGGAAGAGCTAGGACTGCAGATATACTCTGTGTGTGCCACCTTGTGTTTGTTGTTTACTTGCTTTCATCACTTCTCCTTGTGCAATGGTTCAAATAGCAAACTGCACACTGCAAAAACTAGGCCGAGTTGATGCTCAGTCATGGCCTGGCATTGGCCGACCATTGTGTTGGTGTGTGTCAGCCTTTACCAACTCAGAAAAGAACATCCTCAAGTCTCGAATATTCTGGTCTCTAGATATGGCTTGAGTTCCTCCTTTGGTATATTGTATGTCTGAGGAATTTTTCACCTGTTTAATGTCCGCCAGGCAAGACCGATCATGCAGAAAATTAAGAGCACACTTATCTTCAACAAGCCACGTGATTTGAAGTATCATGTATGTCTGTAGCACAAACAGAGTTTAATGCTTAGGGTTGGGGGGTTGTTTAGTATCATGACGGAGAGGGATTCAATCCGTATCCAGGAGCAAAGCTCTCAGGTAGACCAAGATTCTCCCAATCACGGAGACAGGACTTGCTGAGCCGAGCGAGATTAAGCATATCACAGTGTCGAACAGACCTTGTAGCCCTGAGGCGATTGTGCTTCACCACAGGAGGGCGAGAGCTTGGAGCTGGAGTGTGAGATTGGGATGTTCTGAGACAGACGGTTTTCATGTCCAGTGGCAGGGAAGCCAGGAATCTCTCTCTCTCTGTGTCCTTGTCCTATCTGTCTGGACCACCTCCAGCCCAGACCTGGAGCAGGGGAAGGGGTGGAGCAGCCACTTTTTAGCACTTGTTTCTACATTGTGCTAATTTTACCTACAGCCAGGACACAGATGCAGAGACAAAGGGAGGCGGGGGGCTGGGGGGACATGTGTGCCTGGGGTGGGAGGTGGGAGGGGGGTAATGGGGTAGTATTGGCTTATTGACTTGCCCTCACAGCTGGCAGGCTTCAGATGAAAAGGGATGTTCCTCACATCAGAAGAGAGGCTAAAGGAAACAAAAGAATTCCGAAGTCCCTCCCAGCACATAGAGCACCCCATCAATACACACACACACACCCAAAGGGCCTAATCACCCTCTCAACAACACTTGCCTCAGGTTCAGATGAACCCAAAGTTTTAAACTAATTTTGAATGATTCCAAATTGCTATAGACATTAAAAGATTCAAATCATATGTTGTAAAAAATTATTTGAATCTCTTTGGTTTCCAAATTTACACTGTAAAGGTGACACAGAAATTGCATATGAAGTTGACCCCAAAAATATTTGGACACAAAAGTGTATGGATTTCATTGCATTAGTTAAGAACTAAAGTCCCAGCATTGTCCCGAAACGCTGATAGGCTCTAGCTTCCATGTTCCATAGGACATTATGGGATGGATAAAGGCCTGGATATATTTTGTTTTCTGTATTCTGCTCCACATCACACACAGCTCAGTGTGCAAGCCTTATAAAGTTATACATTTCAAAACTGCTTAAGAAATGTGACTCGGGCCGAGTACCAAAATAAACTGATAGCCAATCAGCAGTAGGGGGCGTGTCTACTAATGATGGTGAGAAGAGAGCCCTCAGTGCACGTCATTATTTAAAAGACACAACACACAGGATGGACATTAGCCGAGCGACAACAGAAAGAGAGAGATGTCAGATAAAAAACATATGTGGAAAATATCTATGGAACAAAAGAAGGCTTACCATCAGATAAGAAGTATCAGCTTTCCAGCGCTGGAGAGAACTCAAGGGGTGCTAAGGCCTGCAATCGGATGCCGAGGTTGCTTTATTTCTTCTTGATAGGCAAGTAACATTGGATTTGTTTTGTTTCACAGAACTAATATATGCTGGCTTTTGCTTGAATATGCTCATGTGTCATGTTCGCTTGTTTGTCCATTTGCAATTGTAATTGTATCCATGAATTTCCACATCCTATAAACCACTGTCTGATTCAAGTGTTAGCTCGTAGTGTGTCCGAAAAGTAAGACAATAAACTCCTAATATATGTTTGTTTCCTTTGGTTCCTCTTTTAGTGCTCAATATAATCCTCTAATCTTGTCATAATTGTAATGTGTTCGTTAGTTGGACTGTCGTGCTCGTGCTATCGAGTTGTTCATGAGAACTGTGTTTGTGTTTTTGGGATGGAAGGGATGACTTTTCACTGAACTGAACTTCATTCGAACTGGATTACCATAGTAACACACAATGCTTTCACTTATTGATGATATCGTACCCTCGGCCGACTGGCATAGCAGATTCCAAGTATTGGTTTCTGCAGGTTAGTAATAGGAGTTACCACATAAACGGTAACCATGGGCGTAGCCATAAACAGAGGGCCGTTTTCCACTGTGTTACCTGATTTGCCCATGTCACAGTGTGGGTAGGGTTTAGGGGTGGGGCTGGGTCGGGTGAAGGGGATCATTTTCATTGCGTGATTTATAAATACCTCATACTCGCAGATTCCGCCATAGTCGTTGCCTGGGTTGCATACGTATGTGTGGGGCGGGGCTATCAAAATAGGGGCGAGACCCTTTTGGGGTAGGGGCGTGTTTGTTTTGCTGATTTTAAATATCAACATCGGTTACCAGAAAGCACTTACCCCACTTTTAATTGCCGTTTTGTTGATTTTTAGTGGATGCATGTAGTCAGTCCTCAAACAGGTGTCCTTCACTGTAAAAAAAAAAAAAAAAAAAGTTGCTGCTTTAAATTTTTAAGCATAATCAACTTAAATTACATTAAACTGACTTTGAATCTTGTATAACTTATAAAAAAAGTTCTTAACTTGTTTTGATGAGTTAAAGCAATGTAAAGAACATGTTGTCATAACTAATTGGTCATATAATGTTCATCACATTAACATTAACATGAACATGATCCACTAACATTTGACAACCACAAAGCGTCCCAGTGCTCTTTGTCTTTAACAGAATAATTTAAAACCATATATCTATTGTATTACCGTTTAAAACTTGCATTCACTTGTATTAAATATTGGGATTGAAAAGCGTTTAAACATGCCATATAGTTTTTCTTTGTTGTTTTTTTCTCTAATGCAAAGACATTCATACATTTGTACGTGTGTCTAAAGGTGTGGTCATATTAACAACATTTCAGAGAAATGAAACAGGCAAAAAAGTCTATTGACAATAATGTAACAATGTATGAAGCACAGCTAACATAGATGTCACTTTCAAACCAAGCAGCTTTCTGTCGCTCAATTTATTATTACGATTTATGTTTATGACTATGCTTGATTTTTAGATCAGAAATAAAATTGTTAGGGATCAGCACATTAACACATAACATTTTTTAATGAAATAACTTTTATTTTGGTTGGTAAATAAAGTAGCTGGAGAAGCTCTGCAGCATATGAACAGAAATACTGTTTATAAAACTAGACACATTGGAAGACACTGGTTTAGTCACAGTATACCAAAATTGTTTGCTGTAGACACTAGAGCTGTATTAAAGGGATAGTTCACTCAAAAATGAAAATTCTGGCATCATTTAGTCACGCAACTCAAGTTGTTCCAAACCTATATAAATGTTTTTGTTCTGCTGAAGATATTTAGAAGGTAACCAAGCATACCTCGGCAGCCATTGACTACCATAGTGGGGAAAAATACTATGGTAGTCAATGACTGCCGAGGTCTGCTTGGTTATCTTCCAAATATCTTCCTTTGTGTTCTGCAGAAGAAAGCAATTCATACAGGTTTGGAACATCTTGGGGGTTAGTAAATGATGACAGAATTTTAATTTTTGGGTGATCTCTTTAACTGTACTGTAAAGACACATCTAGCCAAGGCTGCAACGTTCAATGTAAGACACAAGAAACAATGTCTTATGTGTGTTTCCACTGAACAGATTTATTATTCCATCTTTAGCTGTGAGGAATGATTCTCATTAACTGCCAACAAAATGCTGCTCGTCTTCAACTGTATAAAAATGTTCCACTGCGTCTCTCAAAAGCCCATTTTCCCATTTGACTGTTGATTTATTGAGTTTACCTTTCCGCCATGAATTTTAATGTTGATCTGCCCTGCATTCAAAGCTTTGTCATCAATATTTAAACTTCAATATAAACTTCACAATCGCTGACAAATTGTTCCGAGATCTCCGCATTTTTTGACAGATTCATTCAAAAGTATCAAATAATCTGGCGGGAGTCAGAATCAACCCCTTCAGCCTCCAGAGGAAGGGTTAAGCATTTTTATCTCGAGTGTTCTCCAACTCCACGCACACACTCTGTGTTGTTGTTTTTAATGATAGCGGGTCTGATTAGAACAGAGCACCGGGGAGCAACAGTCACGTAAATCAGCCCCCCAATGTGCCGCCTGTCGGTCGGGAACACTGTGAGAGCCCTCCTGCTCCATAATCAAAGCAGCTCTGCTCTCTGAGGGAAATCAGTAATCACACGTACGCTCCACAGCATAGATTTCTCTCCGTGTGCAACCCAATGAAACGCATTTCTCATGTTTAACACAAGCTGATGCAGAAAGCTAATAGGCATCTGAGATGGTGCTGACTGAAAACAGAAACAAGATGGTATGGTAGCAAATGGTATGTTTCTGTTTTCCAAATCAGTAATGAGGTAGAAGGATGATTGCTTTCATTATTGTATGTATAGCGTTTAGACGTATCTGTGTAAAACAGATGGTTCAGACTGTACAATCTGAAAGGATGGAGCCATTGTAATATATCAGATAAATGCACACCGGTGACCTCGGTTAAATTTTATATTAAATATTTATTTTGTATTTTGTATTTTGTTAGATTAATGAACTATATTAATTAAAGGAAGAATTGAGTGCTTTTGTATTATTGTTTACATACAAATCTGATTCCCAAAAGGTTGGGACACTGTACAAATTGTGAATAAAAACAGAATGCAATGATGTGGAAGTTTCAAATTTCAACATTTTATTCAGAATACAACATAGATGACTCTGAGAGGCTCTTTTTATACCCAATCATGTTGCCAATTGACCTAATAAGTTGCAAATTGGTCCTTCAGCTGTTCCTTATATGTACATTTAACTTTTCCGGCCTCTTATTGCTACCTGTCCCAACTTTTTTGGAATGTGTAGCTCTCATGAAATCCAAAATGAGCCAATATTTGGCATGACATTTCAAAATCTATCTATATTCTATTGTGAATAAAATATAAGTTTATGAGATTTGTAAATTATTGCATTCCTTTTTATTCACAGTTTGTACAGTGTCCCAAATTTTTGGAATCGGGTTTGTATCTGAAATAGAAAGATTTTGTAACATTGCACTACCGCTCAAAAGTTTGGGGTCAGTAAGAATTATTATTTATTTTATTATTTTTTTGGGGAAAGAACTTAAAGAAATTAATACATTTATTCAGCAGGGATGCATTAAATTGTGACAGTGACAGTACAGACATTTATAATGTTCCAAAAGCTTTATATAGATAAATGCTGTTCTTTTGAACTTTCTTTTCATTAAATAATCCGAAACAAATTGTACACAACTGTTTTTAACATTGATAATAATAAATGTTTCTTGAGCAGCAAATCGGCATATTCAAATGATTTCTGAAGGTGTAACACTGAAGACTGGAGTAATGATGCTGAAAATTCAGCTTTTCCATCGCAGGAATAAATTGCATTTTAAAATATATTCATATAGAAAAAAGTTATTTTAAATTGTAAAAATATTTCACAATAATACTGTTTTTGCTGTATTTTGGATCAAATAAATGCAGCCCTGGTGAGCAGAAGAGACTTATTTAACACATATATTATGTAAAGATGAAATTTTATTTTGGATGCGATAAATCGCAATTAATTGGTTTGACAGTACTACTTACTACATAAAGTATACCTAATAAGAAGAACTTGAAGTATAGCTATTTTTTGTAAAGGTAGTTTTCTCACTCTTTCTGTCCCTCCTGTCTTTCTGCCACGTATGGGTCTCTAATGGTGCGCAGATGGTGTTCAGACTACAAGCAGTAAGAGGGGTCTTCAGGATCACGCTCTCATACGCAGGGAGGTGACCTGTACATACCTGAGCCTAAGCACCCCCTCCCTCAGAGTGTCAGGGTCTCTGCCCAGCCAGACCCTATTAAAATATACGAGCAGAGAGCCATCCGAAGCCTTTAAATACAAACATCCTGATAGTTTAATGGGCTAATTAACTTGGATTTCAGTTCCTCAACAGCAGGTCACAGTGGCGAGTATATGAGGGTCGATAGCTTGTGATGCCGGTGGACTGAGAGTGTTTCGTTTTATAAGGATTTGTGTGACAGCCACACAATAACAAAACAACACTTTGATAGGTGAGATGTGGTAGTAATTCATTAACTAAATCCTGTGTGTGGGAATGTAATAGTGTAATAGTGCTTGATTAATATGTGACTATAGCTTAATGACAGATCCTCCCATTCTGCTTCTCTGGAATGATGGGATGTGACGGTGCTAAGGAGCAGGGGGTCATTGCCCATGACCTTTAACCCCGGGGTTTAAGCTTTAAAAATAGATCTAAACATTCTTTGGTATAAAGCTCTGCTGCTAGAATGCACGTCTTGAATGAACCTTTAACAGGACTTCTCATTCAGTCTGTTTCTAAGTAATTGGTTTGAGAATTGAATAAACAATTTTCTTGTCTTTATTCTTGTGTTCTTACCACACAACTTATAGAATAAAGTCACTCAAGGCTGTGTATTACAGTGATTTTTCCATGGTTAAAGGATCTTCTTAGTAATACAGTAATACAAAACAGGCTTATTGTTTTTATAAAATGCCAGCAAAAGCAACAAAAAGCCAGGGGAAAAGTTTATTGACCGGAGGTTGCGTTTTATGAAATATGCAAATGAGTGTGTGAGTATCAACTTAAATATTTATCCTCAAGACAAATAAAAATATGAAATTAGAAATAAAGTAGTAATAAAATATTACATGAAATGTTGCATGGCAGCTAACAAAGGTTTAAGTTAAAATAAAATGACTAAAACTGAAAACCCTTTTCACCTCATTCACCGCTATAAAAGTTAACCCAACTATGACGACTTCTTGAAAAGAGTCTATAAAAATAAATGTAAGTTACATAGAAATATCTATGTAACTTACATGGCAGTGTCTCTCAGAAGTCAAGATGGGCAGAGGATCACCAGTTCCCCCAATGCTGCGGCCAAAAATAGTGGAGCAATATCAGAAAGGAGTTTCTCAGAGAAAAATTGCAAAGAGTTTGAAGTTATCATCATCTACAGTGCATAATATCATCCAAAGATTCAGAGAATCTGGAACAATCTCTGTGCGTAAGGGTCAAGGCCGGAAAACCATACTGGATGCCCGTGATCTTCGGGCCCTTAGACGGCACTGGTTCACATACAGGAATGCTACTGTAATGGAAATCACAACATGGGCTCAGGAATACTTCCAGAAAACATTGTCGGTGAACACAATCCACCGTGCCATTCGCCGTTGCCGGCTAAAACTCTATAGGTCAAAAAAGAAGCCATATCTAAACATGATCCAGAAGCGCAGCCGTTTTCTCTGGGCCAAGGCTCATTTCAAGTGGACTGTGGCAAAGTGGAAAACTGTTCTGTGGTCAGACGAATCAAAATTTTATGTTCTTTTTGGAAAACTGGGACGCCATGTCATCTAAGTCATCTAACTGGGACGCCATGACTAAAGAGGACAAGGACAACCCAAGATGTTATGAGCGCTCAGTTCAGAAGCCTGCATCTCTGATGGTATGGGGTTGCATGAGTGTGTGTGGCATGGGCAGCTTACACATCTGGAAAGGCACCATCAATGCTGAAAGTTATATCCAAGTTCTAGAACAACATATGCTCCCATCCAGACGTCGTCTCTTTCAGGGAAGACCTTGCATTTTCCAACATGACAATGCCAGACCACATACTGCATCAATTACAACATCATGGCTGCGTAGAAGAAGGATCCGGGTACTGAAATGGCCAGGTACTATTTGGCGCATCATAAAGAGGAAGATGCGACAAAGAAGACCTAAGACAGTTGAGCAACTAGAAGCCTGTATTAGACAAGAATGGGACAACATTCCTATTCCTAAACTTGAGCAACTTGTCTCCTCAGTCCTCAGACGTTTGCAGACTGTTATAAAAAGAAGAGGGGATGCCACACAGTGGTAAACGTGGCCTTGTCCCAACTTTTTTGAGATGTGTTGATGCCATGAAATTTAAAATCAACTTATTTTTCCCTTAAAATGATACATTTTGGGAATAAAATATTGACATTTGAAACTTCCACATCATTGCATTCTGTTTTTATTCACAATTTGTACAGTGTCCCAACTTTTTTGGAATCGGGTTTGTAAATGCTGTTCTTATATATATATATATATATATATATATATATATATATATATATATATATATATATATATACGCAGTTTTCAGCGTGCATGTATATGATACACACTTTATGGCGTATTATGCGCATGAATCCCCCACCCTCAACCTACCCAAGAGCATGTCATATACACACCATAAAGTGCGTATCATATGCACGCGAAAAACTGCGTACCATTTTGGCGTATACATTCTACGACATTGCACACTCCTACTATTGATACGCATTCGCATGTGATCGTGTTGATTTTGGATGTGATTAATCGATTTGACAGCACTAGTAGTAAGTATACTGATATCAATGTACTAGAAGTATTCTTGAAAGTGTATTGTTTCATTACTACTTCGGACTAAATTGGCCCAGTTATTAGTGTATAAAAGTATACTTGAAGTGTAACAGTAGTAAGCTTTGATTACACAACCTCACATGTCACAGAACAGTGCAAGTTGAGCAATTTAGGTTTAAAAAGTATATAAATGTTTATTTTTTTCTTCAAAATGGCAGAGGGTTTCGCTAGATAAGACCATATTCCTCAGCTGAGATCGTGCAGAGCCTCTGAAGCCCTTTGGAGCGCTTTGAAACTGCATTGATTTGGACCTTCAACATTTTGGTTGCCATTGAAGACCATTGTGTGGAGAAAAATCCTGGAATGTTTTCCTCAAAAACTTAATTTCTTTTCCATTGAAGAAAGACATGAACATCTTGGATGAGATGGGGGTGAGTAAATTATCAGGAAATTTTCATTTTAAAGTGAACTAATCCTTCAAGTGGTTGCTACAGTGTTCAGAGTGATAGAGGGTTTTAGGTGCTAGGTGGTTGCTAGGGTGTTCAGGGTGGTTGTGGGTAGTAGCTATTTGAGGTCTATTTCAGGACGACTAAGATTTCTTGTACTGTGACATTTATTTTCATGACAGTTCAGCACAAGAAAGGGTCTTGGCATTACCTCAAACAGTGTTCTTTTTTTGTTTTATAAAAATATCCAGATGAAGACCTCTGACCCTGACATCTTTATGAATGCTGCCTTGAACGTAGCTCGCTCTGGTTCCACAACCTCCGGGATCCCATCATTCTCTAGCCTTTTCTTTCACTCTTTTCTTCTATATTTACTCCTTTTTTGTCTTTTATATCCTCTATATTAGTCTAGTTTAATACAGGCCTGCTTGCCTTACGCTCAGTAGGTCAATGTGTAATATTTTTTCTGTGTTATGTTCTCCAATAGCTTCAAGCACATAGAGCGACCTTGAGGTTGCATAGAGAGCTTAGATGTGAAGCTAAACAAAGCTCTCTCCTGCACATTCCTCTGAGGCCATAAAGTGAGAGTATCTCACTGTATCTAAAGGGAAATTCACTTTGACACTGTTTTTATATAAAAGCTATTCTAGAGCAGACAAACACAAAGCAGGAAATTTCCTTGACAAGAATTTCCTTTATCATACAGTCCAATGAAACTCAAATATGAGAGTGTAATGGTGTTTATTTGAAAGAGGTGCCAGTGAAGTTGACTAATGCAGCATTTAAGAGGTCCTTGGGTATTTAAAAACATTAAATCATATAATCCCTCCCTGTCTGCGTGACAAAAACCATTCACACGCCTCTCAGTTCATAATTCAGCAGTTTTATCGACTCATTTCTGTCTTAGTCTAATACGGATTTCTATGGGTTGTCCCATACTGATCCTGGATTGAAGCGTGAGACATCTTGACGGCTTTATATTATTTTCCAGGATATGATGGCTTTATTATCGCCGTGAGCACATTTTTCTAATTTGTGTTTGCAGATGGATTCCTGCGCAGGAGATGCCAACTTTTGTGTCTGGGTGGCAGTGTGCCCATTGCAACTTCTGCCTATAGTTTGAGAATACACAGCTAAATCTAATATCTACTCCATTCTCAACTGATCTTCATGTCATCCGATAAGGACTCTTTACACTTCACATCAAGAAACATAAATCTAATTAGCACCTAATAATTCTCATTCCTTCTATTGTAATGCTTCTCAATTGCTAAAACAAACCTGTAGCTCTTTAATCGGGGAAAAAAGTAGCGTTTTCAACAGTTTTGGCATGATTATAATGAAACTATGAATGTGCTGCATACCCAAAACCCATAAAATAAAGAGATTAGTGAGTTGGAGAAGTGTACGGCGGTTATTTGACTTTGAGAATGAACAGCATAATTTCATCTTTTCAGTTAGGAATAATCTATTATTTAATAACTCCTCACCTCATCTTTAATTAAAAGACATTCCTCAGCGTTAAGCCATGGGAAGGTTTGGCTTTGAGAAAGTATCTCCCTTCATCATGGTAGGTATTAACGCTGGGCTCTGCGTGTAGCTCAGCATCTCTCGTTTGGCCAGTCTGGCTATATTCTTTCTTTCTGCTTGACTGTGGCGTTGCTGGTGGTGTGCTGCATATTATTAGGCGGTGGTGTTCTTGATCCATGTCATTTTCAGCTTGTGCCATTTCCTATCGCTCCCAGCTGCCGGCTCTGGCTAATTAGTGACAGAGATGGGAACAGGAACGGGGAAGAGAGGTTCAGAGAACAGGCCCTGCAATGTCTTCCTGTTATTTTCTTGGACACAATTCCTGATTCCAGCCATAAAGGCCAGACTGGAGGCTTCTTCTGGAAGACACACACACAAAGACAGATTATAGGAAACACAGAAAAGGATGTGTATTTCTATAGGCTTTCCACCCATCTCTATAAAGATTGTACCTATATGATTAAAAAGGGCATATATCTCATTTACACTTAGGGTGGGACAGCAAACAGGACATTTTCTTGACAAACTGTAGTACAGACAATACATCTTTTATCCAAAGTTGGAGATGTTTTTAGTGCTTGATTTGTATTTGCATTTAAGCATTTGGCAGACGCTTTTATCCAAAGCGACTTACACTCACCTATAGGATTATTAAGAACACCTGTTCAATTTCTCATTAATGCAATTATCTAATCAACCAATCACATGGCAGTTGCTTCAATGCATTTAGGGGTGTGGTCCTGGTCAAGACAATCTCCTGAAATCCAAACTGAATGTCAGAATGGGAAAGAAAGGTGATTTAAGCAATTTTGAGTGTGGCATGATTGTTGGTGCCAGACGGGCCGGTCTGAGTATTTCACAATCTGCTCAGTTACTGGGATTTTCACGCACAAGCATTTCTAGGGTTTACAAAGAATGGTGTGAAAAGGGAAAAACATCCAGTATACGGCAGTCCTGTGGGCGAAAATGCCTTGCTAGAGGTCAGAGGAGAATGGGCTGACTGATTCAAGCTGATAGAAGAGCAACTTTGACTGAAATAACCACTCGTTACAACCGAGGTATGCAGCAAAGCATTTGTGAAGCCACAACACACACAACCTTGAGGCGGATGGGCTACAACAGCAGAAGACCTCACTGGGTACCACTTATCTCCACTACAAATAGGAAAAAGAGGCTACAAATTGCATGAGCTCACCAAAATTGGACAGTTGAAGACTGGAAAAATGTTGCCTGGTCTGATGAGTCTCGATTTCTGTTGAGACATTCAGATGGTAGAGTCAGAATTTGGTGTAAACAGAATGAGAACATGGATCCATCATTGCCTTGTTACCACTGTGCAGGCTGGTGGTGGTGGTGTAATGGTGTGGGGATGTTTTATTGGCACACTTTAGGCCCCTTAGTGCCAATTGGGCATCGTTTAAATGCCACGGCCTACCTGAGCATTGTTTCTGACCATGTCCATCCCTTTATGACCACCATGTACCCATTCTCTGATGGCTACTTCCAGCAGGATAATGCCCCATGTCACAAAGCTCAAATTATTTCAAATTGGTTTCTTGAACATGACAATGAGTTCACTGTACTAAAATGGCCCCCACAGTCACCAGATCTCAACCCAATAGAGCATCTTTGGGATGTGGTGGAACGGGAGCCTCGTGCCCTGGATGTGCACCCCACAAATCTCCATCAACTGCAAGATGCTATCCTATCAATATGGGCCAACATTTCTAAAGAATGCTTTCAGCACCTTGTTGAATCAATGCCACGTAGAATTAAGGCAGTTCTGAAAGCGAAAGGGGGTCAAACACAATATTAGTATGGTGTTCCTAATAATCCTTTAGGTGAGTGTACATTGCATTCAAGGTACACATTTTTACATTTTGTCAGTTCTTGCTTTCCCTGGGAATCGACCTTGGCGTTGCTAGCGCCACGCTCTTATTGTTTGAGCTACAGGAAAGCTGTGCGCTGTTCTCGGGAACCATCAGCCAGACACAATGCTTTACAGTAGTGAATATAACCCATTTCTAAGGACAAAACGCATTTGGAAAATAGTGAAAGTTACATGATCCAAGTTGTCCAAAACATGAGAATGCTTTGCTTCATATTTATAAGGGCTTTAAACTAAAGCATAGGCTTTTACCAAGTCTTGCCCTGTCATACTTTTACAGATGTGTGTGCTGTTTAATGTGTTTTCCTCAGTGCATTACTTACATTTTATGGTTATATTCTTATCTGTAAATGTTAGAAAGTACCACAAGTATTTCAATTTATTCAATTTATTCTGACAAGCGTCTTGTTAAACTTCAGTGTTCTATCAATGAGCGCCGGTGGGCGCATGCAGGTTAATCAGACGGAGCTTAGTAGAATAGGAGCACAATAATTATGACAAAAATACACATTGCTAAAATATTTTTGATATAAATGAAGTGTAGGTTTAAATGTAACACAAGTAATTATTATTTATGAGAAGCAGTAACAGTAAAGGAACTATTGTTGGAATAGCTCATAAATGTAATATAATTACTGTTCAGATGAGTGAATTTTGTTTTTGTTTATTATCATTTTAAAATTAGTGGTATTCTTTATGAAATTAGAAAATTAATTTCTGCTTTAAAACAGTAACCAAACAGTTGATTTTGTTTAAAATATAATCTTTCTTTTTAACCCTTTTTGCTTATAATGAACAGCATAGCCTATGTAGATGCATTCACTATATTCGTTTTCATAGGCTGTCTATTAAACATTATTTGTAGGACAACATTGGGCAGGATGTATTAATGTATAATCTTTTAAAGATTTTTTCATCTGATTAATTGGAAAAATTAATCGTCAGATTAATCGATTATGAAAATAATCGTTAGTTTTAGCACTGGTTGCATGTATCTTTAACCTCCTGACACAAGTGCTCGTCAATGTGGGCATCTGTTGTTGTTACTCTGTTCAGTAGTTTGTTGTTGTTGTCCCATTTCTTCCCTGCTGGAAAATCCAGCATTGCTGGATGGCAGTATTAGGTAATTTTTGCATGCTGGGAGCAGCATGGGATGCTGATTACTGGGAGGGTTGTTTGGGTGGGGGTTGTCGTCACCTTTTGCCGGCCCTGCTCGCTTACGCTTACACTGTCACTTTGACTCTAAGTGCAGACAGTACAGGCAGCAAGTGAAGGTACGCTAAATACTGGTGCGTACCGGCCCACTTCAAGCACTGCATAGAGTACATGTGTACTGTGCTAATTCTGAAATTTACATCGCACACTGCACATACCCTAACGTATGTGTAAAAAGTATACTTGTCTTTAGGCTCAACACATAATCTTCACAATTATGTGAACTCAAGCTCAATTTTAAGTATGTGTTGCAATTTTTAGCATTGCCATTAGGTTTGCCAACTGTCCCATATTAACCGGGATGTCCCGTATATGGGGCATAATTGATTTGTCCCGTACGTGACCTCCCATGTTCCGTTTATTGACTGCTACGCTGATCTAACCACTGACTAACATATGTTAGTCACATATGTTGCGCCTTTTGCACGCTCAAGTTCATTATTTTAAATGTAGACGTGTGACAAGTGCGCTCAAATAGAGAGCAATGGCAGTGTGACGTTCATGCGGTGCGGCCCAAGGCACGCTCGTTTTTTCCATGCGCGTCGCCACTACGAGATGAAAAAGCTTATGGTAGACAACACTGGAATGTTTAGGTTCCTAGTTGTTCTGCACACAAGGTGTATGCAAGTAAAATGCCTTTAAATGTGGCAGGAACATCTGTTTGTGTATGCATTTGATTTATATTGCAAACAAATTATTATGATAAGATTCACAGTGATACTGTAATGGGAGATCCATGTTGAAAACAGTTGTGTACATTTTTTTTCAGGATTCTTTGATGAATAGAAAGTTCAAAAGAACAGCATTAATCTGAAATAGAAAGCTTTTGCAACATTAAAATGTCTTTACTGTCACTTTTAAACAAATTGAATGCATTCTTGCTGAATAAAACTATTAGCTAATTTATTTAAAACAAATTCTTACTGACCCCAAACTTTTGAACGGTAGTGTATAATGCTACAAAAGTCACGATGGTTTGTGTGTAAAAATTGACATTTATTTCTATGACGTTAAAATTCTTTTTAGAAATAAATTGTGCATTAATAGGTTAATCAAAACAAATGTGCTTATATCTGAGAACCTTTTATACACATGCAGACACTGAAATGACATTGTGTGGTACAGTACAAATATTTTGAGTGTCCCTTATTTTCCTATAAAGAACCACGATTGTCCATTATTTTTCTTTTCTGAAGTTGGCAACCCTAATTGTCATACTGGGCGCTATAGCAGGCGTTAGCGTAACATGCTAAAGGCGGTCTTCAGGCTGCTTTAAAATAGTTTAGCACATTAGCACAGACACCTCATCTGTCACCATGTTTATATCTAGCTAGCTATCAGAATAATAACACATACAGCACTAACATTTGAAGGTAAATCCCACTACAGCAATGGAAATATTCTGCACTTTAAGTGTGTGTTAGTGAGGCAGTCATGTCTATACTTCCGGGTACGTTTCTGTCCTTACAATATGTGTAAGGGAATGAAACAAAAGAATGTGAAGGGAAATTGAGGGGAATAGAAGGGAAATTGTATCTTTGAAATAGTAGAATATTCTTCACAGGTTCACAGTTTCCATCCTTGACCTGTGGATCCTGATGGATAATGCGGAAGGGTGACCGCACAGGAAGTGATGCGATGTCCTCCCATCAGTCTCAGCAGATGGAGGAACACCTGGCAAAGCACATATGGCTGTGGATCAGTTAATAACTCTACTGTACTCACCGCGATGACAAACAAGACAACTCAATGGTAATAGCCTCCCCAGAAACAGACTATATCTGCCTCATGCTCATAAGTCATACTGCATGTTATTGCTTATAACCACTGTAAGTAATGTGAGCGCTTAGCTTGTTTTAATATGTTTCTTTTTTGGATTAGCCGTTATAATTACACATTCAGTAAATGCCTCGGTTTGTGGCTCATTAAAGTGTCATCATTTCTTTATAGTCACTGTATTTCTAACCCCCCGCGGTAAAATTAAATCATTAAGTTTTCCTTCTCCGCAAACCGCCTCCCTGTGATGAAGTACAAGTGATGCCGTCAACACTGAACCTTTATGGAATAAGAATTTATAACTGAAGTGGAATCAATATTAGCTTTCATAGCGCTGACTCTTGAAAACTGGCTGACTGTGTTCAAACTCATGGCAGAGGCTCAGATGGAGGTGCAGTATTGCGAGCCGTTGCGTTGACAGCTCCCGGTTTGAAACGAGCTTGTACTGTACGTTTCATTTATCATTCGCTCCTCAGTTGTTGTTTTTTTATTTTTTTGCGAAGCATTACATCTGTCACAGATTTCAGCATGACTCCTGAAGCATGTCGCCGTTTCTTGATGTTCTGCCCGAAGAGCGTTTTTTAGCTCTCGGCTCATCTCGAGCCTGGGCTCGGTTTCACATCATGTCTGTGTGTCTCTTTTGGCCTGACATCACTTTGCCAGACTGAGCCAGAGGGGGTCATTTACTGTCATCTCATTCCTCTAAACACTGCCGCCCTTAAATCAGTCAAACTATGACAGAGATGTCATGTTTGTGGGGTGATGCCAGACAATCTCCAACTTTTCTCGCCTGTGATGAAGACTGTGTGTATTAGGGGTGATCAGGGTTAGTTGTCACATGGAGAAACTGTCACAAAGACTGTCTCTCAGTAACTGTTAGATTTTGAGTCAAAGTCCTGTGTCTTTTCTCTAGCAGAGGGTTTGTGTGTCTTAAAGGGATAGTTACCCAAATAATGAAATGATGCTATTTTCTCACCCTCATATCATTTCAAACCTGTATGACTTACTTTCTTCTGTGGAACATTGTTTTTGTCTATACGGTAAGTCAATGGGGTCCAAAACAACAAACATATAAGACATTCGTTAAAATATTACAGTTATGCACTGTAAAACCCAACTAGATTACTCATTTCATTCGAGAAAACTGATTGCCTTAAACCATTTAAGTTTTAATATATATATATATATATATATATATATATATATATATATATATATATATATATATATATATATATATATAGCTCAAACTTAACTAAAACCATTGATGGGTCGATCATGAATGATTTGTTCATTTTGAACAAATCTTTTATATGACTCAGGAATAACTAGTTGTCTCAGAGAGCGATTTGTTCATTCGTTTCTTCATTCGCTCATGATCAAAGTTTGCGTAAGTAGACATGTTGGGGGAATCATGACAATGTAACCTTTATTTAATTCTGCTCAAATAAATGAAATGACTTGAATAAAGATTCATTCATTTTGCTGAACAAGATTCAAAGGTCCGAGTCAGTAAAATGATTTGATCTTCCCATCACTAATTAAAACTTGAAACATCAGAGTTGATAGCAACAGCGCACATGCTAAAGTATAGCAAAGAGATAATCATCGCATCTACAAGTGCACAATTATTGCTTTTAAAATGAAGGAACAGCAAATATAGTCTCAGTGTTCTGCAGCCCATCCTCCACCTAAAACAACAGGTGTTACTCTTCAGATCAATGGTAACTGCCCCAAAACCAGACATAACAGAAACCCTTTTAAATCCCAACAGATCGCCACCATATTCATCTTGTGCAAAAACACATTAAATAACACTTAATTTCAACATTTACTCTCCTTATAGAACATGGTTGCAAACTTTGGTTGCCTGGCTAGAGTGAGATTTTGATGATGATGTCCCTATTTGGATCTTAATACTGTAAATTACCCATACGCTTAATGTAGCACTAGATGCACTTTTCTAGAAACTTTCCATATTCATTTTCCTAGATGTTAACGTCACCTGTTGCGTTGGAACACACACATTCACTACCCTTAAAAACAGTAACTGTAAGTGTTGTAAAACATACATATTCAACTAATCGACAATGAACTGATCACTCAGCATTGTGGTTTGGCCATATAGAACATATACTTGCATTTTACCTGCTTAGTCAATTTCATAAATGTAATTTCATGTCCTATTTTTGGGTACACAAACACCCGTCTCACCACTGTTTCCTAATTTACTCTGTCTAGTACTGTAGATAGATCTGCTCTCTAACATTGCAAAGTGCAGGAAGAAATTTGATTGGTGCAGAATCGTACCGCTTTATATAAGAAGAAGTTGTAGTAAGAAGAAAATCTTGTTTTTAGACAAATCAAGTTCCGTACTGGTGGGGGAAAAAAATAGATTTATTTCACGTTGTCTTAACATTTGGCATGAGGTTTAGTCGGGCAGCGTGAGACAGGACCCAAAAGCGTGTGTCTCTCGCGCCAAAGTGAGTTGGCAACCCTGTTATAGAGTCTGAAGCAAAGCATGCTGGGAACTAGAAATCTTCTGTAACTCATTCAGTTTGAGCTTAATATAGTCAGTTATTGTTCACATAAATTTTTTCTAGTAAGTGCAATGAACATACAGTAATATTTGAGTGAAATGAACTTAATTTGGCATGTTTGACTGTACAATGTATTGCATTTTATGCTGGCCAAAACATTATCTATTATACTTTCATTTTTTTACTACTTATATTTTGCTTAAAAATGCAATTACTTGTGCAAATAGCTCTTTTACATAAATATGATGGTTTTATCTAAGAAAAAAAAAGGGGGATTTTCTCAAATCAGTGACAATAAACAGCAGGTTTCCATTGTGACAAGTTAGACCATACAGTCCGACAACATGCCCAAGTATATGATTTCTTGAGCAATAAGGCTGGCAATAAACCTTACGATCTGTGTCTACAGAAATTTTAAGACTTTAAGAACCCAATTTTGAGAAATATCATTGAAGTAGAAATGGCAACTGTCTCCCTTATACTTAGTTGAAGCTCTAAACAAAATATTCCCCACTGCTCTCCTGTTTGCCCCCAATAACATAATTTATTTTCCTTTAATAAATTTCAAACCACAAGAAAATAAAGACCAGCGTGCTGTCAAACAAGCATGAAAGCTCTCTAGCTCCTAAACCTGCAATCTACCCTACTGTGATCATCAGATGTGCAACAAACACCAAGGTGCTTTAATCTGTCTGTAAAACAACAGCAATAGTTGACAACTGACAACAGAATCAGTCTGCGAAATGTTTTTCTGTCTGTATTGTATTTGTTGACACTTATGTCAATGAATAGACTTCATTAAAACATGTCTGGGCCAAAAATGCTGTTATAAATAAAAACTAGAACACTGTGTCAGGAGAAAACAAAAGACGTTTGTCACCGTCTATGAATAGTTTGTAAACCATTGAAATGTTTCACTTTATACTGCTGTCCTAAATGCCGCATTCTAGCATCTAGACTACATCAAAGACACCCTTAACAATCCATCATGTTATCAACACCCTGATAAAGGGTGTGCTCAGTGTCACATGGAGAGAAACGTCCAAATAAAACCTAACAAAAGATGTCTTATTCAGTCGGATACATTTTATAAGTGCTTGTTTACAAAAATAGTGAGTTGAAACCTTGGAGTCTTGTTAGTCCTTGTGTCAATGCATGAGCTGTATTAATTACGTCAGCTGGGATCTTGAAGTGGGGTGAGAAACCTCAGGAATGCTCAGCACCCTCAAACATTGCGCCTTCCCTTCACTCTGGACTCAAGTGGCCCGCATGTGAGATTGAGGAAAACTACATTTGTTTGGCATGGTTTAAAGAGTGGAAAGAAAGATTTTAAAGGAGGGTGAGAGGGGGTGGACAGCCATTGGAGTTCAGCGGGGGTCTTTATGGTTTGGGAGACTCTGGAAGTCATTAAGGTGGAGTGAGATTTGGTTTGAAAAGCATGACTGCTTTATCGCTACCCAGGGTTAATTAAGCAAGGCTGGAATGTCAGTTCAGGCAACCCATCCCCGAGTAGTTGTAGTAAGAACCACAAAGGAGCCTTTCAAGAGGATCAGTGGAGTATGCTGATGAATCGCTTCATTTGAACAACGTCAGTGCTTGCTAACATGTTTACGGCTGTTGAAAGTTTGAACATGCAGTTGTGCTAACGTATTGTCAATTGGGCATTATTGGGCCCAGGGCAATGTAGTTCACAAAGGTGCTGGAAAGTGAAACTCTGCCCAGAGTCACAGAGTGTGTAAATATTTGACCTGCCTAATAGAGAAAGGTTTTTAGTTTGTGTTGTTTTGTAACCTGGTCGCGTGATGTGGCTAATTCAGGCAAACCAGATAAATTCATGGAAAGTTCTTGGAAACATTGATGTCAATAATAATAATAAAACAAAACCCGTTACTTTTAAGAGTGTAAGTTATGGAGCCCTGCACATGACATACAGTAAAAAACTAGTAGGCTAAATTGTGTGCACGATTTACTAATTCGTTCACTCGATTTATAAATCATGCGCACAATTTACTATTTCGTTCCCTCGATTTATATCGATCGTGCGCACGTTTTACCATTTCGTCCCCACAATTTTCTAAATCGTGCGCACGATTTACTAATTCGTTCCCTCGATTTATAAATCGTGCGCATGATTTAGCATTATTTACTTTTTTTTTCTTGCATGTCATGTGCGGGGCTCCATAGTAAGTGGTTGGTTCCTGCCCAAAGAGTCAAGTCAGAAGAGCCCCATTTTACCGTGAGATTGATTGTTTAGGAAAGTAGTCTCAACTAAATTTAAAAAGTAGATTATGCAAGAAACTGACTCAACTATGTAGCTAAGAAAACTGCAAACAAATGCAAAATACATAAGATCAGTGTTAACCACAGCTAAGCATCTTCAGTTATGCCAAATGAACCCCTGTCCCAGGCTAAACAGTGTGTTAAAGTTCCACTTGATGTAAATGTAAGTATTTTCACACAGCTTGTGCAACAGCACAGCATCAGTGCAGAGTGTTAAAAAGCCTTTGGAACTTCCTCTTTAAAGTGCAAAGCAAGGTTAACACTGATCTTCTTATGTATTTTGCATTTGTGTGCAGTTTTCTTAACTACATAGTTGAGTCAGTTTCTTGCATAATCTAGTTTTTAAGTTTAGTTGAGACTACTTTCCTAAACAATCAGTCTTACGGTAAAATGGGGCTCTTTTGACTTGACTCTTTGGCCAGGAATCAACCACTAATGCCACTTTATTTTTTATTTTTTTGGGCATCAATGTTTCCATGAACTTTTGACATTCATCATTTCAATTGTGTGTTGGAAAAAGGTTCTTCAGATTATACTGAAATGTTCTTCACACCGAGAAAAGAACTCTTTAAGAACACATCCTTTAAGAACTCTTCACTGAAAGGTTCCTTGGGGAACCCATAATGGTTCTTCTATGGCATTGCTGTAAAATTCTTATTTTTAAGAGTGTTCCACCAGAACTGACAACCAATTAGAAAACCTTAGCGACTGCATAGCAGCACACTGGAAATCACATACAACATGCAGTGAGTTTTGCATGGGAAAATACCACTACCTTTTCATTTCTTTTCAGAAATGTAAAAATCTAGTTTTTCAGTTTCAAGTTTATTCAGACACCATTGTGATGCAAAACTGTGCTACATAAAAATACACAAATCATTCATTACTCTGTAGATTTATCTGAGATTGAGCTTCATTTCCCAGCTGTCACCACTCATCAGGTTGTCACGGTGTGAAAGGAAGAGGCTGACCGTGCTTCCTGCAGCAGCCCAACAAAGGAAATGAGGTCACAGCCTCAGCCTGCTGAGGAAACACCGCTGTATTATTAAAAATGAGTATGGCTGTTTCTGGATTTGAACCTGAACCATGTGTGAATTAAACACAAAACCAAGGCATTCCCTCAGGTAAACTCTCTAAGCCACACACTGTTTGTCAAATGTTATCAGACAAACAAAAAAGTTTGTGTGAAGAGTTTGCGTGTGAAGCATTGCTCTTCTGTCACCCTTGAGATGATGCTAGTTAGCCAGTCAAAAGGGCCAAGGGGTAAATGACAATACAAGGCGTTAGCGGCTGAATCTGACTGAATTAATGAGATTTTTCACAGTTATTATAACCAGCCCCGCACAGCCGATACACTTGCTACTGTTTGATGAAAAAATTAGGTACACCACCCAAATGTCTCTCCTGCTCACACTCTTTATCTCTTTCTCTTCTATTTTCACTGTTTTAGACAGACAGACAATAACAGATACATATCCCTACTGTAAAAACTGCCTTAAGTGTGTAGATTTATGAAAGGTTGCAGTGATGAGCATTGTAGCCGATCACAGACATGTTGAGCGCATGAATAGAGTGATCTCATCATTGCAACTCGATTTCTACACACTAACGAATGCTTTCATCATAACTTACAGCGCAAACACAATGTAAATAAGAGATTCACTGATTATTAAGAGAGTTTTGGCGAAAGTCCAGCGAGTGTGTTTGTGTGAGAGTTTGGTGAGAAATTGTGACTGATTTACTAAAGAATCCACAGTGAAATGTACCGAATACAAATAAAGCTCAATTGAGAAAATAAATTCAATACATTCCTAGCATTAGGATAATTTGGAAAGTAATGTTATTTGTAGTCCATCCTGTATTGCTCTTCTCTCCTCGTCATCTCACTAACACGCCATTGGGCAGGGCCAAAGTTGACGAAGTAGGCATTGATCTTCTTCTGCAGAGGCAGTTGTCACCACAATTCCACAATGAGTCAGCTGTTTTTGGACCAACAAGGAAATTTTCAGTTCTGAATCATACAGTATATTCTTATAGCCAGGCAAAGACTGTACCACCTGCGCCAGCTGAGGAAATTCAGGGTTTCACCAGCCATCCTGAAAACTTTCTATTTAGGGGCATAGAAAGTGTATTAACTCAGTGCATCACAGCGTGGTATGGGAACAGCACCAGTCATGACTGCAAAGCCCTGCAAAGTGTCGTGCGCTTATCCGAGCGTATCTCAGGGTCAGCTCTCCCGTCTCTGCAGGACGTCTATACCAAACGCTGCAAAGGTAGAGCTACTAAGATCATCAAGGACTCTAATCACCCTGCAAACCCTCATTTCACGCTGCTGCCATCTGGTAAGCGCTTCCGAAGCCTGATGGCCAAAACTGAGAGACTCAGGAGGAGCTTCTTCCCCCAGGCCATCAGACTCCTGAACTCAGTCACTTAACATCACGTGACCATCGACATACTGACATTGCACTGCACTTTCTGTTCTCGTTGTTACTGTGTAACAACCTGTTATAAACCTGTTTGCACATTATACTTTGTACATTTCTGTTAACCACATATTTATAAGTCTACAGTTTACTCACTGCACAGTTTATTTCACTTATTTTATTCCACTTCTTTATTTATTTTTTTTTTTTTTTTTCTACTTGATTTATTTATAATTCTACAGATATATATAGTACTTTTTTATTCTATTTCTATTATAATTTCCCCCTTGTGTTTTTTAACTGTGAATTTGCACTGTCCATGGAGCGGACCTGTTTACATTTCACTGCCAGTTGTATATTCTGTATATAACTTTGTATGTGACAAATAAAACTCTTGAATCTCTTGAATCTCTTATAGTATGATGACCTCTTATACAATATATTGCCAAACGTTTTGGGACGCCTGCCTTTACATGCACATGAACTTTAATGAAATCTCATTCTTAATCTGTAGGGTTTAATATGAGTTGGCCAACCCTTTGCAGCTATAACAGCTTCAACTCCTCTGGGAAGGCTTTCCACAAGGTTTAGGAGTGTTTATGGGAATTTTTGACCATTCTTCTAGAAGCGCATTTTTGAGGTCATGCACTGATGTTGGACGGTAAGGCCTGGCTTGCAGTCTCCGCTCTAATTCATCCCAAAGGTGTTCTATCAGTTTGAGGCCAGTCAAGTTCCTCCACACCAGATTTGCTCATCCATGTCTTTATGGACCTTGCTTTGTGCACTGGTGCGCAGTCATGTTGGAACAGGAAGGGGCTATACCCAAACTGTTCCCACAAAGTTGGGAGCATGAAATTGCCCAAAATGTCTTGGCGTACTGAAGCATTAAGAGTTCCTTTCACTGGAACTAAGGGACCAAGCCCAACCCCTGAAAAACAACCCCACACCATAATCCCCCCTTCACCAAATTTTACACTTGGCACAATGCAGTCAGGCAAGTATCGTTCTCCTGACAACTGCTAAACCAATACTTGTCCATCTGATTGCCAGACTGAGAAGTGTGATTCGTCACTCCAGAGAACATGTCTCTACTGCTCTAGAGTCCAGTGATGGCGTGCTTTACACCACTGCATCCGACGCTTTGCATTGCACTTGGTGATGTAAGGCTTGGATGCAGCTGCTCGGCCATGGAAACCCATTCCATGAAGCTCTCTACACACTGTTCTTGAGCTGATTTGAAGGCCACACAAAGTTTACAGGTCTGTAGCTATTGACTCTGCAGAAAGTTGGAGATTAGGACATTTTTTCCATTGTTATATTATCCTTATAAACCCACGATTTCACATTCACATTTTTAATTTAGAAAGAAATGTTCTTAAACTGTCATGAAAACAATGTCATAATTCCTACTGTCCTAAAATACGCTTTGTTTTATTTCTGCTATATATATATGAAATGACCACTCGTTACAACCGAGGTATGCAGCAAAGCATTTGTGAAGCCACAACACGCACAACCTTGAGGCGGATGGGCTACAACTGCAGAAGACCCCACCGGGTACCACTCATCTCCACTACAAATAGGAAAAAGAGGCTATAATTTGCACAAGCTCACCAAAATTGGACAGTTGAAGACTGGAAAAATGTCAGAGTCAGAATTTGGCATAAACAGAATGAGAACATGGATCCATCATGCCTTGTTACCACTGTGCAGGCTGGTGGTGGTGGTGTAATGGTGTGGGGGATGTTTTCTTGGCACACTTTAGGCCCCTTAGTGCCAATTGGACATCGTTTAAATGCCACAGCCTACCTGAGCATTGTTTCTGACCATGTCCATCCCTTTATGACCACCATGTACCCATTCTCTGATGGCTACTTCCAGCAGGATAATGCACCATGTCACAAAGCTTGAATCATTTCAAATTGGTTTATTGAACATGACAATGAGTTCACTGTACTAAAATGGCCCCCACAGTCACCAGATCTCAACCCAATAGAGCATCTTTGGGATGTGGTGGAACGGGAGCTTCGTGTCGTGGATGTGCATCCCACAAATCTCCATCAACTGCAAGATGCTATCCTATCAATATGGGCCAACATTTCTAAAGAATGCTTTCAGCACCTTGTTGAATCAATGCCACGTAGAATTAAGGCAGTTCTGAAGGCGAAAGGGGGTCAAGCACAGTATTAGTATGGTGTTCCTAATAATCCTTCCTTTAGGTGAGTGTATATATATATATATATATATATATATATATATATATATATATATATATATATAATGTATATTTTTTTTTTTTTTTTTTTTGGGGGTGAATTGTGGGCACGTTTTTTGTGAGATTCCCTTAAGAAGCAATATAGCAAAATTGAGACATATTATTTCATTACTAAAAACCGGATGACACAGATCTCCTGGAGTTCATAAGCATTTTATGAAGCCTCACACAGGATGATAAATATTAATGTCCATTTTCATTGCTTCAGCTCCAGAAAACTCTGCGTGTAATGTATGGAAAATAATCGCACATTTTCCCTTCAGAATGGAATTACTGGCTCAAAATAGGTTGACTGTGGTCAGTTAGTTACTGCTGGTTGAAAGCAATTACTCTTGGAAAAATGGAAATGAATCTGGCAGCTTACTAAATCAAATAAAACACTCTTTTTCCTCCTGTCAAATGTATAAAAATGCATGTGTCAGTACAGGCAGACGTCAACTACCCATTTATTGGATTGTTGACATGAAATGTCAAGCAGTGCCTTGTTTTGTGGCATGCTATTTATTGAACATTTTCTTATTTTATTTTATTTTATGACCCCATATTAACTGAGTGAGAAAATGGTGACCAGCACTTAAAATATACACTTTCATTTATACATTCATATAAATTATAAATCAAAAGTTGTCAACTGATCTTCTGCTGAATATAATAACTCTTTTTAAGAAATTGGATATCATTGAGCATTATAAAGAATTTGTAATGCTATTTCTCTATAAGGCTTTTCCACAATTTGCACATATTTTCTGTTTTGTTTTCTGCCATAATATGGAACTAAATGTGTTAACTATAAAAGGAAATCTTGGCATTAATTACAGTTAATTATTTTAATCTACTAATTTGCAGTTTATAGATTTAACACAGCAAAACTGAAATCTTTCCAAGCAAGTACCCCCTGGGGTATGCGTATAGCCCCGGGTGGGAATGACTTTGCTTTGTAAGGCACTAAGACAAAAACAAAACTGTACAAAGAAGATGTATAGCCCCACTCTGAGAACATCACATTCAAATATTTGCATTTCTCTCTTTTCCCCACATCTCCTGTTCCCTTCATCTTTTACCTCCCCAATCCATCCATTTTTCATTCAGAATTCCTCTTGCACCAAAAATAGGGGTCCCTTTAGCTCCCCTGACGACCTGAGCCCTCCGGAGAATCTGTGAGGTCACAGGGCACGACCCAGTCACTGTGGAAACGCCACTCTCACAGCAAGCGTTCCCAGGCGTGTGAGGTTACGCAGCCTCTGTGTGCCATGTAAGGTGTAGCCTCACTCTGCATATGTTTGACAATGTGACCTTATTTAAAGGTTCCTCTCACACCAAACCATTAATTCTCTTTAATTAGCTCTAGCTGTCCACTCCAGAAGGCCTCAGACGTAACAAGAGCTTTTAGGCAGAAGAAAAGAGAAAAGAAGGGGGTGTTGTTTCAAGCACAAAAAAAGACACAGCGTGACAGGCCTCACGTTCCTGAAGTGATATATGGTTTTCAATATAACTTTGACATTGATTTTTAATAGGATAAAGTCATGGAGATGTTGTTTACTCCAGGACATTTTTCTATGGAAGTTATAATTTAAAAAGCTATTGAGATCAGTGTCTCTACGGTTGAAATCTGCCTTCATTATAAATTTGGGGTCAGCACATTTTTTTAAATATATAATTTATTTTAAATTCATATTTTTATTCAGCAAGGATACCTTTAATTGATCAATGACAGTAAAGACATTTATAATATTACAAAAGATATCTTTTTCGAGTTCAAAATCTTTCTGTTCTTTTGTAATCATACATTTTAATTGCTCTTGAAATATTTTAGTAAGCTATTTTTCATACATTTAACTTAAAAATATCATGTAATCTCACATTTTTAGTGGTGTAAATTTGACTAGCTTTAACTAGTTAATTCAATAAATGCCACCTTGCTAATTGTCTAACTAGCATAACAAAACATAAAACCCTACTAAATCTCCCACTTAACGTTAATCTTAAAAACACATAATACAACACTTCATTTTGGCATTTACTGTCCCTTTTGAGTGTCATAGCAAAGCATGCTGGGAAAAATAAATCCCAGCCCAGTTTTGGTTAAATGTAAGTTTGTCTAAATTCAAAAGAGACAAGTTCATAAAACTCAAAACAATGAAACAGTTCAGATTACTTAAAATGTGTTTTGTGAACAAAAAAAAAAAAAAAAAAAAAAAAAGAGGAAAGTTCTAAATAATCATAAAAGTTAATTAGTTTGAACTAATTTGTTTAATTTGATTTGGCTCTACTCAAACCAATTAATTATTTTATTTTAATTTTATTTTAAAAAGAGTTTAAAGTGAATGATTTCTGAAGGGTCATAACTGAAGTTCCCTTTCAGTCGGTCACGTTCGACGTACGTCGGAACTGACCGACGAATTGGGATCTGTTTTCAGAGACCAATCTGCTTCGAGTGTTTCTAAACGAGCCAATATCGATTGGCATGCGGTCCACGCTCCGCCCGCAAAGCGGGTATAAATACGGAAGTGGAATACCGCGATCCTCGCTTACTTCGGAGCCGAACCCTGTTGTTGGTCTAACGCTGGGTATCTTGCGTAAGAGTGTTCTTTCAAAAAGACGAGTCGGGAAGGATCGCCGACTTCCGGTGCGGGTGTGACGGGCGCGATTCAGCGGGTGGTCGCTTCTCGAGGATCAGCTGTTCTCAGCCTGCCTGGGCGTCCTCTGAGTGCTCACAGCAGGCTTGCACCTTTGAACTGCTGTGAGCCGCGGCCATCTCCCTGTGTGCTTCAGCACTATTAGAGCTTTCTTTCCCCTAAAAGAGCAAAACACGGTTTGACCCTGCATCTCCAAGACGTCATTCAAACCGTGTGTTTCTGGATGCAGTCGCTTCCTGTCCCCAGTTGACGGTCACGATCGTTGCCTCACGTGTTTGGGCGTTCAGCACGCTGAGGCAGCTTTTGTGAATGACTCATGTTCCCACTGCGGGAACATGACCATCGCAGTCCCACGGTCCAGGCTCGACACCTCAAAAGGGTGGAGTCCCATTGCGCATCCCCGATCTAGTGGTCCTCCCGCTGCAAAGCAGAGGGCTGCTACTTGGCTGATGCCTTTGGTGGAGACCTGAGGGTAACTGTGAGGGCACCCCGACGGGACACCAACCCCCCTCGGGACCCTCCTCCTCCGCTGCGCCGGTGGAGCTTCCAGAGGAGCGCCCTGGTCCCTCCCATGGGGACCAGCCGTTACCTTTGGAGCCCGGCTGAGGACATGATGTCGATTGCTGCATCGGGGACGAGCTAATGGACTCTGGAGATGAAGACTCGGCTGCGCGTTGTCTCTTCGGGTGTGGTAGCATTGCCCGAGCCTGATCCAGAGCTCACGGCTATGCTTTCCGGGCCGCCGCGAGGGTCGGGCTCGAGTGGAACCCTCCACCGTGTCCCGAGCCCTCGCGGCTGGATGATTGGTTTCGGAGCGCCCGTGCTGGTTCTCAGCGCCCGCCCGGTTCCATTCTTCCCGGAGGTGCATCAGGAACTCGAGGTCGTGGCTGGCGCCTTCAGCGCCAGACATCGATCGACTGGTTCCTCCGTCCTCACTACCCTCGATGGCGGCGCGGCTAAGGGCTACGTGGGGATCCCCAGTCGAACGGTCGGTTGCGATGCAACTGTGTCCCAAGACCGTCACCGACTGGCGGGGTAACCCACGCCTCTCCCGGCGTGTAAGTTCTCGCCCGCTGACGGGCAAGGCTTACACAGCCTGCGGAGAGGCCGCGTCGGCTTTGCATGCCATGGCGCTCCTGCAGGTTTACCAAGCCAAGGCGCTTTAAGGAACTGCACGAGGGTAGTTCTGACCCAGGCGTTATGCAGGAACTGCGCGACGGCGACGGACCTCGCCTCAGGGCGATTTAAAGTCACCGCGCGCTCCTGGGTCGGGCGATGTCCACCTTAGTGGTCCAGGAACGCCACCTGTGGCTGAACCTGGCAGACATGCGTGATACTGACAAGGTGCGGTTCCTCAACGCCCCTGTCTGCCAGGCCGGCCTCTTCGGCGACGCCATCGAGAACTTCGCCCAGCAGTTCTCGATGGCCCAGAAGCAGACAGAGGCGATCAAAATATCCTGCCCCGACGACCTGCTGCTGCCTCCACCCAGTCGCCGGCTGCAGCGCTCCGCCTGCTCGTCGCCGCCGAGGGCGTCCCCTGCGTCCGCCTCCGCCCCTGCTAAGCCCAAGCAGCAGCCTCCAGCAGGGCGCCGGACGAAAGGGGGCGCCCAACCCGCTCAGGGCTCCGCTAAGCCTGCCCGGCAGCGTTAGGGGCAAGCGGCCCTGAGACGGGCAGCCCAGGGACGAGAGGGACTGCTCGACGGGAGGTGGTGTCCGCACCTCTCCCCACCCCCCCGGGAGGAGGACCGGGGGGTCTACACACACACACACAACACCCCTGCCGCTGGCTCTTCGGAGACTAGCGGTACCCACATACTCACTAAGAGAGAGCGGTTTCCTCCTCCTGGGCTCCAGGAGGCCCAGGCGGGCAGTGTCGCGACGCCCGGCCTTGCCACTCCTCGCCTCCCCTCCTTTCGCCAGTGGGCAGCAGTGTGGGCACCGAGGACGCCTCCAGGCCTTCTCACCCACACTCTGTCCAACCCAGGAATGCTCAGTCGATTTTCCGGGCCGCCTCCGGGCCTCCCGGTCGAACTTGAGTACTCCTCCTCCTGCCTTCCCCAGGCAGGGGGCAGCAGAGTGGGCACCGAGGACGCAAACCAAGCCTTCTCACCCACTCTCTGCCCCACCTGGGGAGGCTCAGACAACACCGGGCCGCCGGGCCTCCCGAGTCGGGTCTGAGTCTCCCACCTCGCTGCCCCACCCCGGGTACGTCTGTGGTGCCGATGGTCCCGCTTGTCCGGTTCCTGGGGGCCTGGCTAGAGCTCCCCAGGCCGCTCCTCGCTGGCTCATCCATACCATCAGACTCAGCACGCGATTCAATTCGCCGCCGGCCTCCCAAGTTCAAGGGCATCCTCTTCACCTCTGTGCGGAGCTGCGATGCCCATGTCTTGCGGTTAGAGATCGAAGCCCTACTGGCGAAGGGCGCGTCGAGCCGGTTCCTCCAGCCGATATGAAGTCAGGGTTCTACAGCCCTTACTTCATTGTACCCAAGAAAGGGGGTGGGTTGAGTCCTGAATCGGGCCCTGCACAAGCTCCCGTTCAGAATGTTGACGCAGAAACGCATTTTCGAATGCATCCGTCCCCAAGATTGGTTCGCAGCGATCGACCTGAAGGACGCAGACTTTCATGTCTCCATTCTCCCGAGACACAGACCGCTCCTACGCTGCGCTCGAGGAGAGGGCATATCAGTACAAAGTCCTGCCCTTCGGGCTGTCCCTGTCACCCCGTGTCTTCACGAAAGTCACGGAGGCAGCCATTGTTCCGTTCAGAGAACGCGCGGCGCTCGGATTCTCAACTACCTCGACGACTGGCTCATACTCGCCCAGTCCAGAGAGCAGTTGTGCGAACACAGGGACCTGGTGCTCCGTCACCTCAGCCTGTTGGGCTTCGGGTCAACCGAGAGAAGAGCAAACTCTGTCCCACACAGAGGATCTCTTATCTCGGTATGGAGCTGGATTCGGTCAATCGAACCTGCGCCTCACAGAGGAGCGAAGTTCGATCAGTGCTGAACTGCTTGAATACGCTCAAAGGCAGGACTGCGGTCCCACTGAAGTTCTTTCAGAGGCTCCTGGGGCATATGGCATCTGCAGCCGCGTAACGCCGCCGGATTGTTACATATGAGACCGCTTCAGCACTGGCTTCACGGCCGAGTCCCGAGATGGGCGTGGCAGAGCGGCAAGTACCGGGTCTCAGTTACCCCTTACTGCCGCCAAACCTTCAGCCCGTGGGCGGACCTTCGCGTTTTACGGGCGGAGTGCCCCTAGAACAGGTGTCCAGGCATGCTGTGGTCTTCACGGATGCCTCATCCACCGGCTGGGGGCCACGCTTACAACGGGCATGCAGTTTCGGGTCTGTGGACGGGGCCCCAACTGCATTGGCATATCAATTGCCTAGAGCTACTGGCAGTACGCCTTGCTCTGGGCCGCCTAAAAAGCCGCTACAGGGCAAGCACGCACTGGTCCGCACGGACAGCACTGCGCGCCGTTGCGTACATCAACCGTCAGGGTGGTCACGCTCCCGTTGCATGCTCCGCTCGCCCGCCATCTCCTCCTTTGGAGTCAGAAGCATCTGAGGTCGCCGCGCCATTCACATCCCAGGTGCGCTCAACCGGACAGCCGACGAGCTCTCATGGCAGCCGACACCTCCGGGAGTGGCGACTCCATCCCCAGGTGGTCCAGCTGATATGGGGCCTCTTCGGAGCCGCACAGGTAGACCTGTTTGCTCTCCAGAGTCGACCCATTGCCAGCTGTATTACTCCTGACCGGGGCACCTCGCACGGATGCACTGGCACACAGCTGGCCCGGGGCCCACGCAAGTAAGTATGTTCCCCAGTGAGCCTTCTCGCACAGACACTGTGCAAAGTCAGGAGGACGAGGAGCAGGTCTTGCTAGTTGCGCCCCTACTGGCCCAACGGACCTGGTTCTCGAACTAACTCTCCTCGCGACAGCACCTCCTGGCCCATTCCTCTGAGGAAGGACCTACTTTCTCAGGACGGGCGCACTATGGCACCCAGCGCCCAGACCTCTGGAAACTCCATGTCTGGTCCCTGGACGGGACGCGGAGGTTCTAGGTGGTCTACCACAGGCAGTGGTGGACACCATCACTTCCGCTAGAGCTCCCTCTACGAGGCGCCTCTATGCATTGAAGTGGAACCTGTTCGTTGAGTGGTGTTCTTCTTGCCGCGAAGACCCCCGAAGGTGTTCGGTTAGCGCCGTGCTTTCCTTCCTGCAAGATGGGTTGGAGCGAAGGCTGTCTCCCTCCACCCTTAAAGTGTATGTCGCGGCAATAGCGGCATATCACGATGCAGTTGATGGTAAGTCCTTAGGGAAGCACGACCTAATCGTCAGGTTCCTCAGGGGTGCGAGGAGGCTGAATCCTCCTCGTCCAAACCCGGTACCCTCTTGGGACTTAGCTCTGGTGCTGAGAGCACTCCAGAGCCCTCCCTTCGAGCCTCTGCAGTCCATTGAGCTGAATATCCTGTCCATGAAGACAGTACTCTTGGTTGCATTGGCCTCCATCAAGAGGGTAGGGGACCTGCACGCACTTTCGGTCAACGAATCGTGCCTAGAATTCGGGCCAGGTAACTCTCACGTTGTCCTGAGACCCCGGCCCGGATACGTGCCCAAGGTTCCCACCACTCCTTTCCGGGACTAAGTGGTGAACCTGCAAGCGCTGCCTCGGAGGAGGCAGACCCAGCCCTGGCTTTGCTCTGTCCCGTCCGCGCTCTCCGTGCCTCACGTGGACCGAACTCGAAGCCTTAGGACCTCAGAACAGCTCTTCATCTGTTACGGAGGCCAGCAGAAGGGAAAGGCTGTCTCCAAGCAGAGGTTAGCCCACTGGATAGTGGATGCTATTGTCTTGGCGTACCAGTCCCAAGGCGTGCCCTGCCCGCTCGGGTTGCGAGCGCACTCAACTAGGAGTGTAGCCTCCTCCGGGCGCTGGCTCAGGCGCCTCGCTAACAGATATATGTAGAGCTGCGGGCTGGGCGACACCTAACACGTTCGCTAGATTCTATAGCCTCCGTGTAGAGCCGGTATCTTCCGTGTACTCGCCCCAGTGGCCAGTAGCGCGAAGTGCCCGTTCTAGTGTCGGCTTGCGACGCCATTCCCGCCCCTGGGCGGATGCGCGTGCGTTATTTATCTCCAGTCGTGTTCCCCAGAAAATGGCGAACCCTGTCGAGCTCCTCCGTCACCCCTTCGGTGTCAGTCGTTGCGGCCGTCTGGCGCCAGGCCTGTACCCGTATGCTTGTGGAACGTGTGTGTAGGCTGGGTTCCATATGTAGCGGTTCCCTGACGGCAACCCCATATGTGTATTCTCCACGGTACCAGCTACCCTACTCGGCTAGCCCCATGTCTTTCCCTTGACAGAGCTCGCTCTGTCGTCTCTGGCGGTGTTCTTCCCCCCTGGGATCAGGCTGGATCCACCCCAGAGACTGCCATATGTTGTACTACCCTGATAGGCTAGTCCTTATGCGTAATTTGCCACCTCTCCCTCCGTTGAGGCACGTGGCCCCCGCAGCGTTCCGTTCCCAAACGGGCACGCTTTCCCAGCGTTATCCAATAGTCACTCTGAGTGGGTCTTGCAGGAACAGCAGTGACTGTCCTTCCCTGCCTGGAGCCCTGACTTCCTCTCCAATGAAGGAGCGGTCCAGTGAGCTCAAGCAGGGCGCTGGAAGGGCCAGCATCCTGGCGCGTTTTGGTAGGGATCCCAATTCGCCGGTCAGTTCCGGACGTCACGTCGAACGTGACCGACTGAAAGGGAACGTCTCGGTTACGTATGTAACCCTCGTTCCCTGAAGGAGGGAACGGAGACGTACGTCCCGTCGCCAGGTGTTGTGCTTCAGCTGAAGGCCGAGCCACTTGTTTCGGCTCCTCAGTTGAAAAGCGAGGATGCGGTATTCCACTTCCGTATTTATACCCGCACAGCGGGCGGAGCGTGGACCGCATGCCAATCGATATTGGCTCGCGTTTAGAAACACTCGAAGCAGATTGGTCTCTGAAAACAGATCCCAATTCGTCGGTCAGTTCCGACGACGCCTCCGTTCCTCCTTCAGGGAACGAGGGTTACATACGTAACCGAGACGACTGGAGTAATAATGCTGAAAATTCAGATTTGCCATCAGAGGAATAAATTACATGTTCAAATAGATAATAGATATAAAATATATTGCCCATTATTACTGTTTTATATATGTCACGGTGGCTGTAATGAAGCGCTCGGTGGTAGAGATAGAGAACAAAAATAGTCTTTAATAAAATAAACTGGGAACACTCAAAACTCAATAACACTCAATAACATAACCATGTTAACTTAGTCGATACCAGACAAAAACTAAACAAAACACAGGGCTTAAATATGTGGATTACTAACGGATCTATTATCCGTTGTGATAAAACGGAACAGTTTTGGAAACTAATTAACAACCAGGGAAACTGGAGAACTAAGAGGCTGGAAACCGAACACTGGAAAATGAAACTAAACCGGACTACATGTTATATTTTACTGAATTGTTTTATCAAATAATTGCAGCCTATACTTAAAAAATAAATAAAATAAAATGTTTCAACTTAAAAAAGTAAGTTTAGTCAACTTGAAATATGAAGTTGTACTAAGTGACAGTTTTGTACTTGAGTTTGTATTTGAGTTTACTAAACATACTTTTTTAAGGCAGCACAAACACTTTTTTTTTTAAATAACTTTTTATTGTGTTGGAGGTTCTGGGGTTATTGTAAATTTAGTTTGGAGGGCAGAATTCACAAACATGATCCTCATTTGAGACTGCAGCAGTTTTGAATTGTGCTGGACACCAACATAGAAAATTACTGCTGGAGAAAACACACATTTTTGTGACTATATTTGACTTATATAACTTTATGGAGCCTTTGTGACAACTTCTTGCAACTAGCCCCATTCCTCCTTCCTTCAAAATTTTCCACACGGATGAATCATTATCCTGTCATTAGACAGTAATTTAAGTGCTTTAATCTCAGTGTGACCTATTACCAATTACAGACAGAAATAGACATCTTTCTTAATTCACTGTCTGTTTCACTTCTCTGCAGATATGCACAGCTGGTCCAACTGTTTAACATTGTATCTCATTGTATCATAGTCTTTGTGTGGTCAGCCACATGAGCACCACCCCTCCCAAAACCACAATGGCTATCCACAGTTGATCATGTGACTCTTGATATATTAGTCTATTCAAATATAATAATCTTATTTCAATACCTTCTGAGAACAAGTGAATACAAGCAATTGTTACCTTAAAAAATTTACATGAAATTTAAGTGAGAGGTTTGTGGCTTTTTGTCCACGTATTGTATGTTAGCTTTATATACTGGTATACTCATAAAAGTTTACAAAATCAATTTTTTTTTCAGGCGCACGTTTATACAGTCTTTCTCTTCCGGGAAAACAAAGCACACATGACTTATCCTGCACTACACATTATTTTTATCCAATCAAATACTCTCAAAAATAAAAATGTCCTCCCGCTAACACAATCTGCAATACCTAAACTAAAATGATTTAAAATTGTTTTAGTTCAGTTAAATAAAGCTGAAATAAAATTATATATATATATATATATATATATATATATATATATATATATATATATATATATATATATATATATATATATATATATATATATATAAAATAATATGAATTAAAATTAAATAGAAATGTTAAAAAGTGAAAAAGCACATAATAAAAACTTAAACTAAAATTAAAAAAATTAAAGCTAATTCAAAATATTAATAAATATTATAATAGTAAATTATATTAAAATAACACTGACAAGTATCAAATCTTAGCAAATCTTAGCTCGTTTACATTTCACTGCCGATTGTATATTCTGTATATAACTGTGTATGTGACAAATAAAACTCTTGAATTTAATCTTGAATGTCTGTTGCTCATGTCATGTCTTTTTTAACAGAAGATTCCTTTGTCAGACCCTAACATCTGGTTTCAACAGGAAATATGTCAACATAGAAAAGAAAACTCATCAAGTGGTTTCATGGGGTCTTTAAAGAACTATTATTTAGGTCTGATCTAACCCTTAAAATGACTTTCGTTAGTAATTGATTTAGTCATATTAAATTACATGTAGGCCTTCAATAAAAATCATTTCATTTTGATGTTACCACATGAAGCATATTTTTAGGTTCCTTGAAAAAAATAATATTACAGCATGCGCTGAATTAAAATAACTTAATGCTCGTCTGTTTAGCAGCATGTACAACATTGAGAGCCATGAACCTGTTGTGCAGACACAGACAGAAAATGTCTTATATCAAATCTGTACTTTTGTGTGAGAACACGAGCGATTGGTCTCACTGCTCATATCTCGGGCTGATTCATGCTGCCTCATTGCGGGGGTTTGGAAGGACAGATGGCCGCTGTGGGAGAGAGAGGAAAGAGTCTTGCGGGTGGAGGAGGATCTGTCCACCTCTCTCCCTCGCGCTGCCAACACCGTCAGTCATGAAACACAGCTCCCCCCCTGTTCGAGCACAGCCTACATTAGAAACATTTCACCGTGAGTGACACAAGCACGTTTGCCGTACGGGTTTATTCATCTACTCCCACTGAGTGCACATAAAAGGATTAAGGAGTTGCATTTTTATGTTCATTCTCAAGACAATTGGAAATGATGATTGAACTTGTGGTGACCCTGATGTATAGAAAACGCCTCATCGTTTATTGTCTATGCAGTTGTGAGCTTTGGCCTTGGTGTCCTGTCTTTAAGTGGGACAGAGAACCTTTAAATAATTGTCAATCTGGCATGCTGCACATTGCTTTGTGGGACCACAGCAGTAGGTAACACACTTTTTATCAAGCACCTAAAATCATATGAATTAAGAACATTTCATTGGCTCTGCTATCAGAACACAGACTTCCCAAGAAGAAACAAGTCATGTACCCTTGGTAGAAACAAGAACTTTTAAAAAAAAAATTATTGTTATAGTAACAATAAAGTCTCATTTGTTTAAATAAGTTAATGAGTTAACTTAAATGAAGTAACAATGAGCAACATATTTTTACAGCATTTATTAGCATTTATGCAACATAGATGACATATCAAATGTTTAAACTGAGAAAATGTATAATTTTAAGGGGAAAATAAGTTGATTTTAAATTTCATGGCATCAACACATCTCAAAAAAGTTGGGACAAGGCCACGTTTACCACTGTGTGGCATCCCCTCTTCTTTTTATAACAGTCTGCAAACGTCTGGGGACTGAGGAGACAAGTTGCTCAAGTTTAGGAATAGGAATGTTGTCCCATTCTAGTTGCTCAACTGTCTTAGGTCTTCTTTGTCACATCTTCCTCTTTATGTTGCGCCAAATGTTTTCTATGGGTGAAAGATCTGGACTGCAGGCTGGCCATTTCAGTACCCGGAAACTTCTTCTACGCAGCCATGATGTTGTAACTGATGCAGTATGTGTCATGTTGAAAAATGCAAGGTCTTTCCTGAAAGAGACGAAGTCTGGATGGGAGCATATGTTGTTCTAGAACTTGGATATACCTTTCAGCATTGATGATGCCTTTCCAGATGTGTAAGCTGCTCATGCCACACGCACTCATGCAACCCCATACCATCAGAGATGCAGGCTTCTGAACTGAGTGCTGAGAACAACTTGGGTTGTCCTTGTCGTCTTTAGTCCGGATGACATGGCGTCCCAGTTTTCCAAAAAGAACTTAAAATTTTGATTGGTCTGACCACAGAACAGTTTTCCACTTTGCCACAGTCCATTTTAAATGAGCCTTGGCCCAGAGAAAATGCCTGCGCTTCTGGATCATGTTTAGATATGGCTTCTTTTTTGACCTATAGAGTTTTAGCCGGCAATGGCGAATGGCACGGTGGATTGTGTTCACCGACAATGTTTTCTGGAAGTATTCCTGAGCCCATGTTGTGATATCCATTACAGTAGCATTCCTGTATGTGATGCAGTGCCGTCTAAGGGCCCGAAGATCACGGGCATCCAGTATGGTTTTTCAGCCTTGACCCCTTACGCAAGACAGAGATTGTTCCAGATTCTCTGAATCTTTGGATGATATTATGCACTGTAGATGATGATAACTTCAAACTCTTTGCAATTTTTCTCTGAGAAACTCCTTTCTGATATTGCTCCACTATTTTTGGCCGCAGCATTGGGGGAATTGGTGATCCTCTGCCCATCTTGACTTCTGAGAGACACTGCCACTCTGAGAGGCTCTTTTTATACCCAATCATGTTGCCAATTGACCTAATAAGTTGCAAATTGGTCCTCCAGCTGTTCCTTATATGTACATTTAACTTTTCTGGCCTCTTATTGCTACCTGTCCCAACTTTTTGGGAATATGTAGCTCTCATGAAATCCAAAATGAGCCAATATTTGGCATGATATTTCAAAATGTCTCCCTTTCAACATTTGATATGTTATCTATATTCTATTGTGAATAAAATATAAGTTTGTGAGATTTGTAAATTATTGCATTCCTTTTTTATTCACAATTTGTACAGTGTCCCAACTTTTTTGGAAACGGGTTTGTAGTTAATTAAAATGTTCATGTTAGTTTACATTTATGCATTTGGCAGACGCTTTTATCCAAAGCGACTTACATTGCATTCAAAGTACACATTTTTACATTTTGTCAGTTCTTGCTTTCCCTGGGAATCGAACCCATGACCTTGGCGTTGCTAGCGTCACACTCCTATTGCTTGAGCTACAGGAAAATTTAGTTCACGGTGCATTGACTAATGTTAACAGATACAACTTTTGAACTTAAAAATGTATTAGTAAATGCTAAGATTAACATTATTAAGGATTAATAAGTGCTGTAAAAATATATTGCTCATTGTTACTCTGTCTAAGTTGAAGTAACTAAAATCTGTTGTTAATTGTTAATTCATGTTAATTAATAGTAACAAATGAAAACATATTGCAAAGTGTTAACATTTTTATTTTATAGGGATCGTTCATCCAAGAAAAAGAGCTTTCCTATCATAATTTACACACCCTATTTTTTTCCAAATTTGAATGATTTTTTTTTCTTATTCTGTGAAATACAAAAGAGATATTTTGACAAATGTATGTGCTGCTCTTTTCCGTACTATGAAAGTGAATGGCGACTGGAGCTGACAAGTTCCATAATGAAAATTGTTAATTGGATTAAAGCCTAAATAAATAAATAAATAAAAAATAAACATTAGAAATGTTGCCTTTAAAATAAATAAATAAAAACAAAACTACGAGATTAAAGTCATAATATTTTAGAATAAAGTCAAAATGACAAGAATAAATTCAGTAGCCATTTTGTGGAGCAGTGTGAACATTCTTCAGAACATCTCCATGGAAGAAATTATAACAGAATGTTCACTTTTAGGAGAACATGAATGCATGTTGCAACATACTCTGACTGTGACGTGACTGAGCTTCAACTTAAGCCTTTCTATATGAGAAAAATGCTGAAGTTGACATTGTAAGCATGTTTTATCCCTATGGGCGAGCAGCCAGAATGAATCTCTTTCTCTCGCTGTTCTTCCCCCTTCATAAGTGTACCGGGTGCATTGTGGAAATCCGTTTATGTTGCCCTATCCGGTGAGTGATCTGCGGATAACTTAATTGAATAATTCTATTGAAAACGTGCCATCAGGGAGTATAGGGTTTCCCTTTAAATCAGTGAACTTTAATCGGGTAAGTGGAGGCACTTCCTGTTTGGCCTGTGAGCCGTGCAGAGGCAGTCATGGGCTCTTCCTCCCACAGGGCCAGAGGCGGCCTCACGTTTCTCACACAGGAACACGCCGCCACATACTTTAAAACCCACAGACTAAGACCTTATAATCTACCAGAACTCCAGCATTTGACACGGATTGCGATACAGGTTGTTCACTGAGAAAAAAAAAGCAACTGTATGAATGTATTGAGATGTTTTAATGATTCAATCATAGACTCTTGGAGTAATTTCCTCTTTGATGAAGTGGATAAACCAGAATTAAGCTTTTTTTGTTGCAATTAATTTATATTCATTTACAGATCATCTGTATGGGCTGTCATGTGTATCGTAAATTCTGACCTATATTGAAACATCACGCAATCTGATGGGATGCCATATGTTCCGTTATGGATGGTAAAATACTCTGCACCAGGTGTTGCTAAAACCTGTCTCTCCTTATTAGCAGGTATAGGCGATTTAAATTTGTATTATTTAAATGATTTCTTTATGTTTGGAATGGCAAATCCTAAAAATCCCTATTACCTGACAAATATACAGAAACAGTTGTCCTGAGAAATCAAACTGTAAAATAAAAAAATAATGCAAAAGAGAGTAAGTCTGTACTTCTTTAGCAAATCAGAAATTCTTTGCCTTTCACTTTTACCATTCTGTAGTCAAGTGTTGAAGGTTTGACTGCCTTTATGAAAAAGAAGTGCACTTAACTGTATTGAATGTTCACTTATAATGCACATCAAATCTTAGAAGTATCTCTTTTTTTAGATGTGCATGCAGATAATAAAAGATTAATGAAATAAAAGGCCACTTAAGTGTACTTAAAGGGGTCATGAATTGAGAAATCAACTTTCCCTTGAGCTTTTGATATATAAAAGGTCATGGTAATATAAGAATATCCTGTAAGTTTCGGAGCTTAAAACGTCCTTGTTAGTCAAAGAAAAGCTTTTATTGACACTAGGCCCAGCAAACAATCGATCTCAGAATATGTCGACCCTTGACGTCATCTGAAATGCCGCCTCAGCATAAGATGAACAACGCCTGATTCTGTAGCCACACCCACCGACTCATACCTGACATGACATGGGCCTACATAGAGCTAAACCTGATCGAGCTTCTAAGCAATAAACATACCGCATAAGCTTAATTCGTATTCCAATATTATGAATGCATGGATGAACTTTATTTTTAACAAATATCCAGCTCACATGGGAAGACATTGCGCATTTGTTCCTTCATTTCTGATCACGGATTCGTTTGTAAATAAGAGACTGGATTTGCAGACAGGATGAGATTACATGAATGAATGAAGCAACACACTAATGTGAGCAAAAATGTTTTTTTCTATGTGATAGTATTGTATTTTTACAGATCATTTGATATAGATCTATTGATTATGTGTACGTGTCTAACAAAACATACCTTAGCACGCTGTCAAAGGCTGAAGAATCCTTTATTTGAGATGTTGTTGGTTCATTGCGATTCGGGATCAGACTCGGGATCAGACTCAGACACGTAAAACCCAACGTCCCGGGGCTATATGTTTTCCAGACGGGCTACCAAAATGTAAGCCTGGCCTGCCGACGATCTATCTTAAATAGTGAAATAACATTCCTTTCTTGATTGCCGTTGTTTGCTCTCTTGACTTGATATTTGAAGGAAAAATACAGTCGCGGAAGTTTTAATCATGCTGTCTGCAATGTTTTTGAATGTAAAACCACACAAAGGTCATAAGTTGACCTCAGACAACAGTATAAAAAAAGCCAGTTCATGATACCTTTAAAGAGAGTACACATTCATGACTAAGTACACTTTTAAAAATTGCACTTTGTAATATCAAATTAAAAGTTTTACTTAAGTTTTTTAATTATCATGCCTTAAAGAAGTACACTTATTTTGATGTGTTGGTAACATACAGCACATAAAGTGCTTGATTAAAATTTAACTCATGTATTATTTGATATTACATTAAGCCATATATAAGTTAATATATATTTTAAAATGCACTAAACTTCATTACAAATGTGTATTTACTAATATATTTAAATACATGAAATAAATTAATAATTGAAATACAATAGCATTTATCATCTATCATTCGGCAGTACACTTTAACCATATTTCAAAGATGACAGAAGATAATTATGAAATTACATATAAAGATGTACTTAAACCCTATTAAAGTGGGTAAAAACACTCTAAAACATATTCAGTTTGTAATAAGTAGGCCTACTTTAAAAGTATGCTAATGTGTACTTCTTTTGACATAGGTGGTTAGTGTTAGCCTCTGCTGGTAGATGTCATAAGTACACCACCTAGTTCTAAAAGGCATATTGACAGATTTGATATTATATTTTTAAAGCTATTGAGATGAATGGAAATGCTAATAATGGGTTTCTCCAGGTTTTTATAGACCTCCTTGGTTCTAATTTGCTGACATGGAGCACAGCAACATTTTGTTGTTAGCAAAACATCAGAAATTTGTACTACCTTTATCTTGTCTTAAAAGGGCTGATCACTAACTTCAGCTGCTACACACTGCCACCCAAATCATGTTATCTGCAGGAAACAGCAATAATGCCTTTGTAATGATAAATGCAATAAAAGTTAGTGGCTCAAAGTGCTGCTAGCCCTTTTCCCCTCTACCTGCTACAGCATTAGCAGGTTTGCTAGTCTTAAAAAACTCTCACTATACTCTCTCAAGAGGCAGTCCAAAAGAATTCCTCCACTCACTTGGGTTTATTTTCTGGTGATAGATTTCTATGTGACATAATTGTGTTAGTCTTTGAGACCCAAACAATGTGGATATTTGGTTGTCTTTTTGTTGTACACAGGATGTGCTAAGCATGTGCAGCTAAGTGTTATTGCAAGCGGCAGTTCATGTAAATAAAGCCAGAGAGAGGCAGAGCCTGCAGTAATTGTGTTCTTTGAAGATCGAGAGATTATAAGACATTAAAATGCGCCGTCTTCAAGTACCCCGTGTGTATGTACGCATGAAAGGTTGATGGATCTCTCTCTACCAGTTAACAGGAGCGAGCGTGCAGCGACGGGAAGCGGTGATCAATCGCAGGCAGCCTCTCAGAGTGCATTTATTAACATCTCCCTCGCAAACCAAATTAATCCAGCAGTAATGTGGATTAATGGGCCTGTGCACAAAGCCACAGACAGATTGGGCCTCCGGTGAGTGCAGCCACTGCAGTGCCGAGTATTAACTTCACAAACAGCTTCCTTTGTTTCCTGTTTCTGTCGTAATGTTAAGATCCAATTACTGTGTTTGTGCGGAGTTGAAGAGAGACAGGTGTCCTGCAAGACAAAAGCTGAAATACTTAGGAGCGGATTCACTGTTGTTATGACTCCTTAGCACTGTTGTGGTTTATTAGCCGCAGCTAGCATTGTAGCATTTGTTTGTGTGTGTGTGTGTGTGTGTGTGTGTGTGTGTGTGTGTGTGTGTGTGTGTGTGTGTGTGTGTGTGTGTGTGTGTGTGTGCATGTTTTTGTGACATATCAGGACACAAATGTGTATAATGATATGGGTATGACATAGGTATTACAAGGAGAGGGTGACTTATGAGGACATTACCCATGTCCCCATTTTTCAAAAGGCTTATAAATCATACAGAATTAGTTTTTTGGGGAGAAAGTAAAAATGTGCAGTTTCCTGTGATGGGTAGGTTTAGGGGTAGGGGTAGTGTAGGGGGATAGAAAATACGGTTTGTACAGTATAAAAACCATTACGCCCATGAAATGTCCCCACAATTCACAAAAACAAATGTGTGTGTGTGTGTGTGGTCCTGGTAAACCTTATGTTGTAGGGACAAAATGAGAGGCATGCTTCCCCACAAGGATGGTAATTTTTGGAAGGATGGAATCTTTGACGGAATCTCTAAAAATGCTGAGAGTTTTCAGTGATGGTTAGGGTTAGTGATAGAATATACAGTTTGTACAGTATGGAAATCATGAAATATAATTTTATATTTTATAACCAATTAGGTAACACTATATGGTTACATTTGTTAACATTAGTTAATTCATTATAGTGAATGAAAATGAAAAATACTTCTGTTACACTTCTAATCTTAGTTAATGTTTCAACATTTATTAATACATTATTAAAATCGAAATTTATGTTTGTTAATATTATTTAATGAACTATGAACAGTTGTAGCCTATTTTTAATGAATGTTAACTACTATAACAAATGCATTGCTCATTGTTAGTTAATGTAACAATTTACTAATAAAAACAAATTCTCTCTCTCTCTCTCTCTCTCTGTTCTCAGGTATAGAAATACATCTATATGCTACATTGCCTTAGTATTGAGATTTGACAAAGTTTCCCAGGATGTGGCTTGCGTTCCGCTTAGAGATCATTCTGCTCTTCGTTTAAAGGGTTATTTAACAGATACCCTTCCTCACTACAGTTGTACATCATTACAAACAGACATTAAACAGCATTAAACAGACCAAGTTATAATTCTAAAACACAGTGTTTATACAGCATTTGAGCGACCGAGTTTCAGAAGTGTAAGACCTACAGCGACCCAAGCAGAGAGGCATGGGTTTCTATGGGACTTGCTCATTAAATGCTCATTAATGCTGCTAAATTGTGTCTGCCAAATCCAATGAAACGAGCACCGGGACGGACTTGCCGGGAAATGTTATTAATCTATTAGGGGTAGCTGATATAATCCCTGTTCACTTCCAAAATAGTTATCTGGTATATTATGAAATGGGGTGAAATAATGGAACATGGATTAAAGGCTAATTGAGGTGTAATGATATATTCAGATATATATAGCCTATGTAAAATAAAAAATAAAAAGCCTCACGTCATTAAACTAATTAATATCTATGAGCTTAATAAAAAAGATGCAGCAGCTACACTGACAATGAATGTGTGTGTGTGTGTGTGTGTGTGTGTGTGTGTGTGTGTGTGTGTGTGTGTGTGTGTGTGTGTGTGTGTGTGTGTGTACATACAGAAATTGTTTTTTTTTTGTTTTTTTTTGATGAATAGAAGGTTCAAAAGAACAGAATTAATTTAAAATAGATCTTTTGTAACATTATAAATGTCTTAGCTGTCACGTTTGATCCATTTAATGCAACCTTGCTGAATTAAAGTGTTAAAAGAAATCGGACCCCAGACTTTTGAATGGTATGAAATCTGACTTTTTATTATAGACTATTGTTTGAAAAATTTGTCATTGTTAGGAGAAGCAGCTGAGAAATTTAAATTATTTCATTTGTGACTATTTCCTGTGTGTGTGTGTGGTGCAAGAAGTGCGCCCATGTTGTTATATTTAAACACATTTCTTTTTTTCTTTTTCTTTTTTTTAGGAGAGGAAACAGAAGTTTGCTTTCCGGTGCTCTCCACTCAGCTCCACAGACTGAGCCTCTAATTAAAGTGATTTGTGACTCATTTGCAGTATTACAGGTTACAGATGGAAGCGTGGATCTGCCAAAGCTTCTCTCCAGCACAGAGTGAACCACTGAACAAGAAGTGAAGACAAAGAACTAGATTTGTACATTTGGGGAGTGGGGATTGCCCATGTAAAACTGGTTGCCAGGGTATTGCTATGTGGTTGTTCGGGTGTTCTGTCGCTAGTTGGTAGCCTCAAGTATTAGCAATAATAGTGAATCTTTCCTTAGTGGGCACATGGAAAAAGAAGTACACTTAAGCATACTTTTAAGAATAGAAGTTATTAGGAAAATATTATAGGCCTATACTTTAAAAGAATATATTTATGTGCAGATTGAATGTAATGTTTTTGGCACTTAATTGCATGTTATTTATAATTAAATGAAAATGCATTGTAGTTTAAATGTATATTAAATACAATTAGTTGAATTGCTTTGTGACCCACTTAAGTAGGACTTAAGTACATCTTTATATGTAATTTCATAATTACTTCTAATGTCTTTGAAATATGGTTAAAGTGTACTGCTGAATGAACTGACTATATGTTATAGAAGCTAACTATATACTTTAATATCATTCAGTTAAAATTATAATCAATTATTTTAGTATGCTAGTCAACATGTGTACTTCTTTAAAGCATGAGAAACATTGGTGATTAAAACTTTAAAATGTAGGCCTACTACTAAAACGTTTAATTTGACATTATAAACAAAGTGTATTTTTAGAAGTGTTTTAAGATACAGTCATGAAAGTGCACTCTCTTTGAGTACACGTAGGTTTTTTTAAAATGTAATTTTAAGATTTGAAGTACACTACAGATGCACATTCAATACAATTAAGCACACGTTTTGACATGGGCATGACCAAGAAGAAATTACTAACACAAATTGCAACAAAAACGCACAGCACAAGAGATACAAGGAAATCATAAAAACAGCATGTAAACGAATTTTCTCATCATTTTCTTTCCATTAGAAACCCCCCAGGGTCGGCCTCTCCACTCAAGAGTGCACACAGACACTCTAACCTACTATCTACACCACATACGTGCACAGTCTCAGTGAGGTGAGGAGAGCAGACGTGAGAGAACGACACTTCACGGGCAGCCACATCCTGAGGAAGAGAAGGCAACGTGCTCAGCGCAGGCCATGAGAATGTCAGCCACTGGAAAGAGCTGGGCTCTCTCACACACATGCGCACACACACACACATGCGCACACACACACACACACACACACACACACACACACACACACACACACACACACCAGACACATCGTGAGAGAAAAGGAAAGAGGTGAGGTGTAGAAGAAAGAGAGTGATAAAATGAAAAGGTAGCAAACAGAGAAGCATGCTTCAAAGACCAGAGCGGAAGGGTGCAGATCGCTGCAGGGCAGACACATTATAGCCACCGTGACCAACCTCTCTCTCTCTCTCTCTCTGTGTGTGTGTTGTGAATGAGGTAAAATAACATACAGTGACAATGATACATTATACTACACCAATATAGAATTGTTCAAACCACACAGTACATTTGCTCAAAGGCTCAATTAGCCTGCTTGCTCTCATTATGACTGAAGCCATTTGTCTGATAAGGGGGTGGAAACTTGAGCAAACAATGTTCCCTTCTCAATCGGGTCATACAGCACCACTGAAAACCTATACGGTATGAAATACAGCTAAAGCATGAGGCGTATCGGTGATCGCTCTGGGAATAGTGAACGGGCTGGCTGGTTATTGTATTAACAGTTTGCGCCACCTGAAGGGCCCGAAAGAAGCAAAAATGAGATAAAAATGGTTTTAGCAAGTGTAAGTCTAAACTTAAGCAGGCTTAACTCAATGCCCTTCTTGCTTAGGCTACTTGTTTTGAATTATTGGCAAGATTTTGTGTTGGTGACTGGAATATTACAAGTCATAAGCCATTGAAATCTTGAACAGAAGACTTACTTTTGAAATGAAGTATTGTGTGAATAATATTGTTAGCTCCTTTGGGATAATTAGCATGTAATTATCATGTTGATCTATGTCTTCCTGCTGCAGACAATGCTACAGTATTTTACTAATAGTTTATTTTAATATATTTGAAAACCAGAGATAATTATATAATTATTAAAAAATTATAATATTTTTATATAATAATAATAATAATAATAATAATAATTAAAAAATCTTCCTAAATATTTATGAAAATCAGGAATAATTAATAGTGATTGTTCAATAATTTATATTTATTCTATTTTAGTGTTTTATAAATATTGCTAATATATAATAATTATACTAAAATAATAATATAACAAACACTTCAAAACAATACAGCAAAAAGCAATGCATAAATACATTTTTGATAATGTTTTTCATGTGTTTGTAATGACCTTGTTCCTTTTATTCCAGCATTGTATAGAGCCATGAGTAACCTCTTTAAATATGTCTGTCACACTGTGAGATTTGTAAACTCTTATGATCCTAATTTGTATGCTTAATTTTCTGTTATGCAAGTTATCTGCAGGTAAATATGATTTATAACATGACATTTCAAAGTAAGATTAAGAAAAGCTATAATCTATAACACTGTATTTAGTTTTCTGTGAGGAAACCTCTGAAGCTGATCTCCTGACCGACTTCTCCAGTCCAGGCCTTGCGATTCAGTTAATGGAAACCAGACCCTTCTCGTCCATCTTCCACTACTGACACCTTGTAACACTCTCTGGAGGAGCGTGTGTGTGTGTGTGTGTGTCACGTTCACACCCATATGTTCCAGCAGGGGAGCTGTGGTCAGGAGAGTCGACCTATTTTCTGACTTTTGCAGAGGCTGCCGGCTTCTTTAGAGGAAGGGTAGATGGGGCCCTCGGCCATATGGGCAGCCCCCTGTTTACCCAATGGACCGCCCCATAGTGTGACAGTGAGCTATGAAGGTACTCACTGCACCACAGCTGCACATGAAACAGGGGTTACCCTGAATCTGAATGCAGCACAAGAAAGCCTCACTTATCGGGATATGTTCTAAACCACTAATTTCTAAATGTTATGCTTTTACTCATCCTGTACCATTTATGCTATGGAGTTATTGAACTAATGGTTTCAACCTGGCAAACAATAAAATAGACGCTGAATGGAGGGACCTGAGGACCTGTCCACACGAGCACGGGTATTTTCAAAACCGCAGCTTTTTCTATGCGGTTTGATGGTTCGTCCACATGCAAACGCAGTATCCGGACACTGAAACTGAACTTTTTAGAAAACTCTTGCCAGGGTGAAGATTTTTAGAAACTCCTGTTGCAGTGTTGTCGTGTGGACAGTGAAACCCGGAGTTATTGCCGGAACCGGCGATAACCTTTTTCCAGGCTTCTGATTGGCCAGCATGGCTTTACAGTTAGGGTTATATTGCCACCTGTTGGTTTGGCATACTCTTAACAGTGCTTCATAGCGTGTTTTTCCGTTTTCATGTGGACGGGGTTTTTTTTTATTAAATGGAGGATGAAAAACTTTGTTTTTTAAAAATACCCGTCTACATGTGGACAAGGCTTGACTCATAGAGAACATCATGATTTCAAAACACAACAATATTTTTTTTTTCTTAGTTTCACTTTCAAACTTTTTGTTTTTGAGTGACAATTTTTCAGATTGTCTTGTGTTCTTTTCTATTCGTTTTGCTATGATTTTTGTGCTCTGTATTTACACTACCATTCAAAAGTTTAGGGTCAGTAAGATTTATTTAAATGTTTTTGAAAGTCTTATAATTTAAAATAATTTTTAAATATAATTTAAAATGTAGCTTATTCATCAGCCATTACGCATTTTTTCAGGAAACTTTGATGGATAGATCATTAAACAGAACAGTTTTTTTTTTTAATAGAAATCTACATTATGAATGTATTTACTGCTGTTTTTGATCAATTTAATGCATCCTTGATGAATGCCTTTAAAAAAATCAACAATAAATAAAACCTTACTGACCCCAAACCTACTTGTTGTGATTTTTTTTTAAAAAGTAAAGAAATAATAATAATTAAAAAAAGGGTGTCATTTTACATCTATGGAAAAAACAAAGCGTGTGTGAAAGTCATGGAAACACAGAGAGGGGGATTCTGGGAGGAGAAGGAGCAGACATGAGGGTTGTGTTTACCTCTGTCCTCACGGGGCCTCTGCTATGTGTGCTCTCTGTGGGAGCCACAAGGATTTCAGGGAGTACGAGAGAAAGGCGGGTGGGGGGAAACGGGATGAACAATGTTCACTCGTCCACTGCACTCTTTCAGCTGTGCTACCCCTGGCCTGTTTTGTTCGCCGGAGGCCGCTGTGAAACCCATTAAGAAATGGCAAGTCAGGGCCCAATGAGACAACAACACAAACCCCTTACCCCCACACCAGCTCCTCTGTACCCCAAAACCCTGGCAACAAAGACGAGGGCAGGAGGGGAGCGAAGCGAGGGAGAAAAGAGGAGGAGCGCTAAAGAAGAGGAGTGCACGCTTCAGTGGCTCCCGCATTCAGGCTCCGTGGCCCCGCGCTGCGTGAATGCAGCCAAGTGTTTTCAGTTCCCCAGCACACTTTCACCTCGACGTGTCAGAATAAACCGTACAAATGAGCGCAGGAAAGTGACAGGCTGTGAAAGACGTTCTGAAAAGAGGGAGAAAGGAAACAACAGCCCAGAGAGGACAAAATTGGAATGAACATTTCGAAAATATACCCAGAGGAAAATCGTCACACTCAAAGTGTGCTCTTTCAGAACTCAGGAGACTTAATGGAGTTCTAAATGATGTTTTCTTTAGGTATCAACATCGCCTCAGATATTTTTTTAATTCTTTGAGAATACTCTTTGGGGTTTCGTTCCACACGTGGTATCTGAGCACAGTTTGAGACTTTGTTGAGATCTTTTCTGATACTTCTGAAAGGAGAAGTAACAGAGCGAAAGATTGTGTGAAGTATGTGAGCAGTTTAGGGTTTTTTTTCACAGGAAGAATTTCTGAGAAGCAGAAAAAATCTAATTTGTTCTCCATTTAATATCATTGCTGTCTAGGAGAAAAAAAATGGAGATGTTACAGAGATCTCAACTGGGATTTTTAATATGTATAATTTGTCTGGCATATCTGAGCACAGTTTGAGACTTGCTGAGATTTTTTCAGATTCTTTGAAAGAGAAGTATCAGAAAAAAAAAATTCTGACTTTATATCTCGCAATTGCGAGTTATAAAGTCCAATTCCCGAGGAAAAGAAGACAGACTTTTTTTCTTCCGAATTGCGAGGTTATATCTCACAATTCTGACTTTATAACTTGCAATTGTGACTTTATGTCACGTAATTCTGAGACAAAACGTCAATTACCTTTTTAATTTTTTTATTATGTTTTATTAATGTTCAAAGTTCAGGAGGGCCATGTTCAAATTGCCTAACCAATCAGCAAGAGATGAGGCCTATATATATATATATATATATACTCTAAAAAATGCTGGGTTAAAACAACCCCCCAGTTGAGTTGAAAATGGACAAACCCTGCAATTGGGTTGTTTAAAATGTTTGCATTTTATATATATATATATATATATACATAGCCCATTCACCTATGTTCCTCAACAGTTTTCTGCATCCCACCACCACCCTCACACTCGCCTTAATATCCTAACCCAAGATACGGGGGGATACTCTGGGTTCGGGTCAGAATTCTGAGCTCGTAGTCCTCCACTCGGACAGCACACCAAATACACATACGTTTTATTTTATCTGATTATTTGTAAGTGTGAACTCGTGAATTCTGAAACAACCCAGCATTTTTTAGAGTGTATGAAATCTCTGACTTTAGATTGCAAACATTGGTATCTTGGCATGATCTGAGGACAGTTTGAGACACTGCTGAGACATTTTCTGGTACTTTAAAGGAGAAATAGGAGCAGGAAATGTCTCCATTTGTTCTCCACATAATCGTAGCCCAGGAGAAACAATAGAGATGTTCGAGTTAAAGTCTTACCTTTGATGGCAAGCATTGGTATCCTGGTAGATCAGCACAGTTTAAGACATTGTGGAGATCTCCTCTGAAACTTTAAGAGACACATCTCACACAGAGGTCTTTTTCACAGACGAATGAGATGGCTAGAGGAATTATGACTATTTGATTGACTCCTGTGAACAGATGGAAGAGGACTCATGAAAATGACCACATGGAAATGGCCACATGTTTGTCCAGGCGTAATGGAGAACACATGCAATAGGCTACTATAATAAGCCCAAACAAGAAGCGTTTAGAGACAGCATGGAAGTGATCAGAGCTACACAGTGTTTGGTGGTCTGTGTGTGATACAGTGGCTGTATTAAAGGGTTTGTAAAGTGCCTACGACTCTTGAGGCATGAGAGAATGAGGAGTTAAAGACTCTCTGGGAGTCTCTCTGTCTCTCTCTTTCCTTCCCTAAATAGCAGGGCACTTATTTAAGGCCCTGAGCTTCTGGAGATTTATGTTGTTTTGTTGCAGTCAAACCGGTGGTGTGGGATGCATTCCAGCCGGCTCAGACAAATACACAGACTGCTTAGAATAAACACTGCTCATTGGAATATGACTCAGGCCCACCTATACACACTATCCACACTGTGAAAAAATTAAGAAATGCTGGTAAAATATAACATATGAATCTGGAGAAAAACAGGAAAATGTTTTTATTAATCATTATACTGTGTAAAAAGCATGTCATTTTTACATCTAAAAGGCTACAGTTTATTATAATGACTGTGCCGAATCAAACTTTCAAAATCTGTTCAGTGACAGTGGACATGATGAATCTAAAGAGTAGCCTCCAAATTAAGACCCAAAATAGATCAATATTAAGTATACTTTTTTAAGAAAAGGAAGAATTTAACGTACTCCTAGGACTTTCACCTTCATAACGAGTCTCCCTGCCGGTCTGCCAGCGACGCTGCGGGAGGAAAAGGTTAGCACAGTTAGCACAGCTTGACTCGAAAATTGAGTGCTCGATCAGTTATTCTTACGGAAACGTATCAGTTAAATGTAGCTTTATATCTTGCAAATAACATCAGAATAAGATGTATAAAGTGATGAAAAAAATGAAAGTTATCCTACCATACTCTCGTGGGCTTTCGTCTTCATGATGAGTGTCACAGAGCCGTTGCGTGCAGAGGCGTATATGGTTGTTTTTCACGGTTATTTAGTACTGTATTTAGATTTACAGTAGGCTAATATTTTCCCAGAATGCATTGAAAATCTACAGTAACACTGTACACAGCTTATACAGTAGAAACAATAATAATGAAGCTAAAACTAAATCTACAGTAACATATTGTACGCAGATTCTACAGTATGGGAACTGTTGAGGATACAGTAACATTACTGTGAAAACAACAACACCAAAAACAACAACAACAAAAAAACATTTATATATATACTCAGCAAAAACAAAACAAAAATAAATCCTGCACTGTAAAACCCGATAAGTTAAGGTAAATCAAACCATTTGAGGAAACCAATTTGCGGTGAACAGTTTAAGTTTTAAAACCATTAAGTATACTGTTAACTTGTATACATTGAGTTAAATTAACTTATATTTTAGTGTTGTTTTTAGTCGATATTTAGAGTAAACTGAACTTAAAGATTTTAAGTTTATTTTATTCATTCAGTTTGAATTCAGGTAACAAATCTAACTAAGTCTTAACAACTATATATTTACTTAAATGGTTTTAGAAAACCGATTGAGGTAAATGGTTTAAGTTCATCAAACTCAAAGTAACAAAGTTACATAAGACTAAGCACAACCTAACATTGGTAAGAAATGATGACAGAACAGGAGGGTATTCTTAAGTATTTATTGAAATATAACATTTACTTCACAAAATGTGATGTATAGTCAAAAATATAACGTTAAAACAATCTTATCAGACTTTTTTTCACCAAATAAAACTGCACAAACAAGGAAATGTTTAAAAGAAATGAATAAATTATAAAATTAAAATAACAAAAACATAAAGTAACTATGTTGTGACACCAAAAGAAACTGAGTAGATAATTTGGATCATTTTTCCTCAAGATTCGAAAGCACTGAACATAAATGAACCCAAAAATGTTAACTGCAACCAGTCACTCAACACTTTTTTTTTTTTTAAACAATCAATAACTCTCAGACACAGCAGAGCACAAAATAGCTCTAACCCATGTGGGACTCCATCCATGCAAAAAGAGGTGGGATGGTGGGCAGGTCACTTCCTGTCCTTCGATCGACTTTCACGATCAGCCCTGCTGGATCCATGAGGTGAGTAATAATGCGTGTGCCAGCCGCGCCCTTGTCTTGCCACGAGTCTCTGCTGCTTACCTGTCTGACAGCAGGTCTGCCCCACTGAGAGCTCCCTCGTTCACATCTTTATTAGTCCTATAAATCTAGAATCTTGGCTGCTTTAGGGGACTGGTTACTGTGTGTGTGTGTGTGTGTGTGTGTGTGTGTGTGTGTGTGTGTGTGTGTGTGTGTGTGTGTGTGTGTGTGTTCAGGTATACCCTACATCATGGGCAGGGGCATTACCTGGGAGGCACTGCCTCCTCAAAAAAAATTGGATGAGAAAATCTCTCTCTCTCTCTCTCTCTCTCTCTCTCTCTCTCTCTCTCTCTCTCTCTCTCTCTCTCTCTCTCTCTCTCTCTCTCTCTCTCTCTCTCTCTCTCTCTCTCAATATTATTAGGAATTAAGGTTTGCACAACAGTACTTTGCTGGGAATTGGGGATATTGGGTATTGATTATTGATTTCAGAAGGGTGTTGGGGATTTATGTTGGTAATAAAGGATAACTGGGTATTGATAGGAAATGGGCAGAACTGCAAATTCAGTAGTATTGACAGCCAGTGTGACAGCAGTATTGATGAAGGCAAAGGCAGCAGGAGTGGGTATCCATGTATCACAATAGACATTTTTCAGTATCAAAAAAAAAAACATTGAATGTAATTTGAAACAATTAAGATTTTTTTAAATAAGTTTCTTAGGCTCACCAAGGCTGCATTTATTTGATTGTTTAATATTATTACAGTTTAATTGAACTGTTTTCTTTTGATAATATTTTAAAATATAAGTTTAAATGGTAAAGCTGAATTTTCAGCAGCCATTACTCCAGTCTTCAGTGTCACATGAAATAATTCTAATATGCTAATTTGGTGCTCACTTGTTATTATCTACTATTATTGTTGCTCAATTATAAAGGTTCTTATTATTATCATTGTTTGATTTTTTTTTTCTTTTTTTCTTTGATGAATAGAAAGTTCACAAGAACACAATTTATTTGACAGAATTTTTTACATTTTCTTTTAAACTTTTAATATTTTCTTTTAAAATTACATTTTCAAAATATATTAAAACATTTCACAATATTACTGTTTTTACTGTATTTTTGATTAAATAAATGCCTTGGTGAGCATAAATGACTTTTAAAAACTTATTTATATAGAAATGTGATGCAAAAACAATAAACAACAAATACATCAGTCAGACTTATCAAAATAAACATCTATTTTTTTTTTTTTTTTTCAATTTGTTATATAGCCTACATTATAAAGAAACTTTTCCATAATTTATGACAGCTGACAAATTTTATTTCAACAGATCATTGTAGCGTTAAGATGAAGATGATATGGAGAGCATAGCAGATTGTATAAACAGCTTAACTTTATTAAAACAAAACAAAAGAGTGAATTTGAACATGAAAAAAACAAAAACAAACAGTGTGCACTAAGCAACCAACACAACTGAAGGTATTATAACACAATATAAGAAAATGGAACTCAATATGAAACAGGTCTGAACTAATCAATGAAACAATGAATCACTGTTACAACAAAAAGAAAATAGGAAGAAAAGACAGAGCAGGAGAATACCAGGGCAGAGCTAGTCTCAGCTTCAGATGTCACGCCCACGGAGTGCTGGCATATGGCACAATTAACTGGAAACACTTCAAGATTTCGAAGTTGTCATATGGTTGTTTGAATTCTATAGGATGTCCAGGAGAAGTGTCTGTGGCGAAGGTAGAGTGACAACTGACCGAGGTGGAGCCAGAGGGACGATGGAGCCTGGTGGAGCCGGAAAGATGATGAGGATCCTTACACCACATCAGAGCTGAAGACAGGGAGGCTTGAGGCATTGCAACATCACTGGGCTGAGTCAGTGGAGTAGGAGCCGAGGAGCTGTACGGGACCAGCATAGCCGACACAGAAAATGTATATGGCTTATTTGAAGATGGAGGGAATTGGAGGCTGGGCAGGACCCGTGATTATGAAAAAGACATGGAGCTAGGCGGTACCAACAACGATGACGGAGAAGACTGGAAATTGGACTGGACTGGATATTCATGGGTGGGGACAAGGGTGGGAAGTGGCTCTACCAAATCCCAGTCAATCAGCCACTCATCCAGTTCCACTAATACTCCTACAGGCACAGATGTATAAACTGTATCGCACACCCTGGTCAGACTGGACGGCAGCCTTTGTTTCCTGCAGGCTGCAGGGTCTGGCTCTGTTGCGGGCATTGGCTCAGGCACAGGGTCCGTGGTGGGTGTGTTTCCTGGATCTGCGGTGTCAAGTGAATGATGACACATGGGGTATGCACACTCCAGATGTAACCCTCTGAGATCAGAGGAGTGAGGTTTACTCGCTCAGCTCTTACTAGCTGGCCTCTGTTACACAGACAACACAGAACGATCCCTCTCCATGTTCTATTCTTCAAGTCTGCTAAGTCTATTGGTCCATAATAATTATCTCCAACTCAGTATAGATTTAATAGTCTCATCATCAACATGAGAGCGCTGGGCAAGCTGGCAAAAGCGAGTGGTGTACTCCAAAAATAGGACGAAGGCAATAAAGTCAGCTGCTTGATCCATTTTAAATCCTTTCTGGTTTTGTGTTCAAATGAAGATGATGATGATGATGCAGAGAGTGTAGTGGATCATATAAGCAGCTTAACTTTATTAAAGCAAAACAAATAAGTGACTTCCAACTCGAAAATAAAACAAAACAGTGTGCGCTAAACACAACCAACACAAAACAATGAAGTGAGAGAACTGAAGGCAATAGAACTCAATATGAAACAGGTGTAAACTAATCAATGAATCTCCATGAAAACAAAAACTGGTAGAAAACACAGGAAATTATGATAACTTAAAGTCTGTGGAAACAAAAACAAAACACCATCAATACATGACAATCATTCTTACAATTAATTTTTTTTTTTTTTTAAACAGGAGGATAATAGAATCAAGACAAAACACAGGTTAGACTCTAAATTGTCTCCACAGGATGGGCCTTATTAGTCCAAAATGTATTATTAGCATATATACCAGTGGCAAGCAGTGACTTTTTTCCCAGGGAGCCTGGGTGACGCGTTATGTCAAAAACTGCATGGGTTTAAGCACGTTCGCTCTCGCTCTGTAGAGTCTATACAGAGTGTTAGCTGCTCAGTTCCTTACTCTCATGACACATGGCAACACAGCTAAAAGTTTACTAAAATATTTGACTATTTATTGAAAGTAGCCTACATTTACCTGTTGATGTCTTCACAAGCACCCGTAAGAGCTACTGAGTTGTGTTTGAGTTGAGTCAGGCGCAAGCACGACACACGAAAAATTTGCAAAATATGCTGTATTTTTGTAATTCCGCTAGGTGGCACTAATGTCGCATAAACTACATTTCACCATTAAACGGTGGTACATCGGCTGAGGACACACTAATCTAAATCAGAGATGGCAAATAAGAAACACCATAACAGGCATCAATTTAAATGTATGACAGAAGTGTTTTTTTTATTAAGAATTAAAAATAAGTATAATATAATAATTATTAGTAGTCTATTATAAATAAAATACAAGTAAAATATCATTATAATAAATGTAAGTATAATAAAAATATTATCTTTTAAAAAATAAGTTGAAATAATGCAAATTGATGACTTTAAAGTCCCAGTGAACCAGAAGTAGCAAGTGAGTTTTCTTCAGTGCGGTGACGTATTTCCAAGTGAAACGGAATATTGACTAGAGGGCAGTGTTTTACTTCAGCGCTCCTTCTCTCCATCTCTCGCTCATAGCAGACTAACGGTTGGAGGGGAGTGGTTACGCATCTTCAAACCTAAGCCGTCAAACTGACATCATCTGAGAAGGAACGCCGTTTACAGACCGGAAGTTACTTTTCAGACTTTGATTAAAGATTACCACGACAAACAATTTTTTTCTGTGTATTAACTTGCACGGATGAATTGTTCACCCTAAGACCTGTAATGTGTGCTAACAAAGTAAATAGGGTCAATTTTGATTTCATGAGGGCTTTAAAATGCACAGCCTCAGGTAGTTACAGTAGTTTACGCTAACAGTAGGTCTGTCTTAAACAGTTAAAAATACAATAAAAAATAAATATACATTTTTAAATATAAATATTTAATAAAAATTAATTTACATATGGAGAAAATAAAATACTATGAAAATCAGTTATTACATTTTTTCACTTGATTTAGTCTAGTTCGTTTTGTATCAAACACATTACAATTATGGTGGCCCAGTAGTGCACAACACAATGAAATTTAAAAAGCAAACATAAGTTCACAACACAATGGAATCAAGCCACAGCACAACGGAAACAAGCCACAACACAACAGAAATAGGCCACAACACAACTGAAAAACCAGAACACAACGGAAACAAGCCACAATACAACGGAAAAGCCACAACACAATGGAAAAGCCACAACACAACGAAATCAAGCCACAACACAACGAAATCAAGCCAAAACACAACGAAAAAGCCACAACACAACGAAAAAGCCACAACACAACAAAAAAAAACACAACAAATTTGAAAAGCCACAACACAACGAAATCAAGCCACAGCGGAAACAAGCCACAACACAACGGAAAAGCCACAACACAACGGAAAAGCCACAACACAACAAAATCAAGCCACAACACAATGAAATCAAGCCAAAACACAGCGAAAAAGCCACAACACAACGAAAAAGCTACAACACAACAAAAAAACCACAACAAATTTGAAAAGCCACAACACAACGAAATCAAGCCATAACACAACAAAATCAAGCCACAACACAACGAAATCAAGCCACAGCTCAACGAAAAAGCCACAACACAACTGAAAAGCCACAGCACAACGAAATCAAGCCACAGCACAACGGAAACAAGCCACAGCACAATGAAAAAGCCACAACACAACGAAATCAAGCCACAACACAACGGAAACAAGCCACAACACAACGAAAAAGCCACAACACAACGAAATCAAGCCACAACACAACGGAAACAAGCCACAACACAACGAAATCAAGCCACAACACAACGAAATCAAGCCACAACACAACGAAAAAGCCACAACACAACGTAAATCAAGCCACAACACAACGGAAACAAGCCACAACACAACGAAAAAGCCACAACACAACGAAATCAAGCCACAACACAACAGAAACAAGCCACAACACAACGAAATCAAGCCACAACACAACAGAAACAAGCCACAACACAACGAAATCAAGCCACAACACAACGAAATCAAGCCACAACACAACAAAATCAAGCCACAACACAACTGAAAAGCCAAAACATGACGGAAAAGCCACAAACACGAAATCAAGCCATAAACAAAATCAAGCCATAACACAACAAAATCAAGCCACAACACAACGAAAAAGCCACAACACAACTGAAAAGCCACAACACAACGAAGTCAAGCCACAACACAACGAAAAAGCCACAACACAACGGAAACAAGCCACAACACAACGAAAAAGCCACAACACAATGAAATCAAGCCACAACACAACAAAATCAAGTCACAACACAACTGAAAAGCCACAACACAACGGAAAAGCCACAACACAACAAAATCAAGCCACAACACAATGAAAAAGCCACAACACAACTAAAAGCCACAACACAACGTAAGTCAAGCCACAACACAACGAAATCAAGCCACAACACAACAAAGTCAAGCCACAACACAACGAAATCAAGCCAAAACACAATGGAAAAGCCACAACACAACGAAAAAGCCACAACACAACAAAAAAGCCATAACACAACGAAATGAAGCCACAACACAACTGAAAAGCCACAACACAACGAAATCAAGCCACAACACAACAAAGTCAAGCCACAACACAACGAAATCAAGCCAAAACACAATGGAAAAGCCACAACACAACGAAAAAGCCACAACACAACAAAAAAGCCATAACACAACGAAATGAAGCCACAACACAACTGAAAAGCCACAACACAACAAAATCAAGCCACAACACAACTGAAAAGCCACAACATAACAAAATAAAGCCACAACACAACGAAATCAAGCCACAACACAACAAAATCAAGCCACAGCACAACAAAATCAAGCCACAACAAAATCAAGCCACAACACAACGAAAAAGCCACAACACAACGAAGTCAAGCCACAACACAACGAAATCAAGCCACAACACAACGAAAAAGCCACAACACAACGAAGTCAAGCCACAACACAACGAAATCAAGCCAAAACACAACGAAAAAGCCACAACACAACGAAAAAGCTACAACACAACAAAAAAACCACAACAAATTTGAAAAGCCACAACACAACGAAATCAAGCCACAACACAACAAAATCAAGCCACAACACAACGAAATCAAGCCACAGCTCAACGAAAAAGCCACAACACAACTGAAAAGCCACAGCACAACGAAATCAAGCCACAGCACAACAGAAACAAGCCACAGCACAATGAAAAAGCCACAACACAACGGAAACAAGCCACAACACAACGAAAAAGCCACAACACAATGAAATCAAGCCACAACACAACAAAATCAAGTCACAACACAACTGAAAAGCCACAACACAACGAAATCAAGCCACAACACAACGAAATCAAGCCATAACACAACAAAATCAAGCCACAACACAACGAAAAAGCCACAACACAACTGAAAAGCCACAACACAACGAAGTCAAGCCACAACACAACGAAATCAAGCCACAACACAACGGAAACAAGCCACAACACAACGAAAAAGCCACAACACAATGAAATCAAGCCACAACACAACAAAATCAAGTCACAACACAACTGAAAAGCCACAACACAACGGAAAAGCCACAACACAACAAAATCAAGCCACAACACAATGAAAAAGCCACAACACAACTAAAAAGCCACAACACAACGAAGTCAAGCCACAACACAACGAAATCAAGCCACAACACAACAAAGTCAAGCCACAACACAACGAAATCAAGCCAAAACACAATGGAAAAGCCACAACACAACGAAAAAGCCACAACACAACAAAAAAGCCATAACACAACGAAATGAAGCCACAACACAACTGAAAAGCCACAACACAACAAAATCAAGCCACAACACAACTGAAAAGCCACAACATAACAAAATAAAGCCACAACACAACGAAATCAAGCCACAACACAACAAAATCAAGCCACAGCACAACAAAATCAAGCCACAACAAAATCAAGCCACAACACAACGAAAAAGCCACAACACAACGAAATCAAGCCACAACACAACGAAATCAAGCCACAACACAACGAAAAAGCCACAACACAACGAAGTCAAGCCACAACACAACGAAATCAAGCCAAAACACAACGAAAAAGCCACAACACAACGAAAAAGCTACAACACAACAAAAAAACCACAACAAATTTGAAAAGCCACAACACAACGAAATCAAGCCACAACACAACAAAATCAAGCCACAACACAACAAAATCAAGCCACAGCTCAACGAAAAAGCCACAACACAACTGAAAAGCCACAGCACAACGAAATCAAGCCACAGCACAACGGAAACAAGCCACAGCACAATGAAAAAGCCACAACACAACGAAATCAAGCCACAACACAACGGAAACAAGCCACAACACAACGAAAAAGCCACAACACAACGAAATCAAGCCACAACACAACGGAAACAAGCCACAACACAACGAAATCAAGCCACAACACAACGAAATCAAGCCACAACACAACGGAAACAAGCCACAACACAACGAAAAAGCCACAACACAACGAAATCAAGCCACAACACAACGGAAACAAGCCACAACACAACGAAAAAGCCACAACACAACGAAATCAAGCCACAACACAACAGAAACAAGCCACAACACAACGAAATCAAGCCACAACACAACAGAAACAAGCCACAACACAACGAAATCAAGCCACAACACAACGAAATCAAGCCACAACACAACAAAATCAAGCCACAACACAACTGAAAAGCCAAAACATGACGGAAAAGCCACAACACAACGAAATCAAGCCATAACACAACAAAATCAAGCCACAACACAACGAAAAAGCCACAACACAACTGAAAAGCCACAACACAACGAAGTCAAGCCACAACACAACGAAATCAAGCCACAACACAACGGAAACAAGCCACAACACAACGAAAAAGCCACAACACAATGAAATCAAGCCACAACACAACAAAATCAAGTCACAACACAACTGAAAAGCCACAACACAACGGAAAAGCCACAACACAACGAAATCAAGCCACAACACAACGAAATCAAGCCATAACACAACAAAATCAAGCCACAACACAACGAAAAAGCCACAACACAACTGAAAAGCCACAACACAACGAAGTCAAGCCACAACACAACGAAAAAGCCACAACACAACGGAAACAAGCCACAACACAACGAAAAAGCCACAACACAATGAAATCAAGCCACAACACAACAAAATCAAGTCACAACACAACTGAAAAGCCACAACACAACGGAAAAGCCACAACACAACAAAATCAAGCCACAACACAATGAAAAAGCCACAACACAACTAAAAAGCCACAACACAACGAAGTCAAGCCACAACACAACGAAATCAAGCCACAACACAACAAAGTCAAGCCACAACACAACGAAATCAAGCCAAAACACAATGGAAAAGCCACAACACAACGAAAAAGCCACAACACAACAAAAAAGCCATAACACAACGAAATGAAGCCACAACACAACTGAAAAGCCACAACACAACAAAATCAAGCCACAACACAACTGAAAAGCCACAACATAACAAAATAAAGCCACAACACAACGAAATCAAGCCACAACACAACAAAATCAAGCCACAGCACAACAAAATCAAGCCACAACAAAATCAAGCCACAACACAACGAAAAAGCCACAACACAACTAAATAGCCACAACACAACGAAGTCAAGCCACAACACAACGAAAAAGCCACAACACAACTAAATAGCCACAACACAACGAAGTCAAGCCACAACACAACGAAAAAGCCACAACACAAAATCAAGCCACAACACAACGAAAAAGCCACAACACAATGGAAAAGCCACAACACAATGAAATCAAGCCACAACACAACAAAATCAAGCCACAACACAACTGAAAAGCCACAACACAACAAAATCAAGCCACAACACAATGAAAAAGCCACAACACAACGGAAAAGCCACAACACAATGAAAAAGCCACAACACAACGGAAAAGCCACAACACAACGGAAATGCTCCTGGCCACTAGGGGGCTCTCGGAATGCGGTAAAGTTAGTTTTCCTTGCCACTGTTCTATAGATTCGGCAGCCTTACAAAGATATAAACACTACAATCAGCTTTAAGTGTGTAACCATTGTATATCGCCATGAAATATAAATTCAAAATCACCTACATGCATTATAGCTGCATATTTATACTCAAGACCACTTTTACCCGCTACTACGGCGCTTGATGCCCAAGGGAATGTCTGCCAATTCCACCATGTGGTTGAAACGTATATTTTGTATAGTGTTAATACCAAGTGGCAACCTCCCCCAGTTTCTGTTGAAGCCAATACGGAAGTAACTTAAACTGCATTTCCTTTAACAGGCTCCAGACGGGAGCAGAATCTCATTAAGCCCCATGTTAAAATGCCCAAATTTACAGCAGAATAAAACATATTTACAGCCTGGTACAAATTGTGGTTTTGGTCTATACGGCTAATTTTGCCCTTCATGACAACTGTGAGGAGGGTGAATTTTTTTTATAACTCATTCGTTTACATTATATAAAGCCTTAAAGTTCTGCATAATTAAGGGCGTGGCCACTTTAAGTGACAAATGTATAGCCATTTATCCACTGTCTGTTAGGCATCGCGATGGCAACGGCCAGCTCGACCCTACTTTACACTTCAAAACTGCTCTTCAGAATCCTATCGGTGACGTCACGGACACTACGTCCATATTTTGTTTACAGTCTATGGTTAATACCAATCAGCGAGTCCACGAATGGCTTGGGTATGCAGAGCATTCGCAGCTTATATGGGCTGCACGCCACTGATATATACTGTATATGCCCTACTGCTTTGGCACTGATCTGAGAGGACAGTGTTGAATTTTATTTTGCTTCTTTCTTGAAAACAGTTTTTTTCAGATTAAGGGTTTCCTGTGACACAAGCTGGTGTGCTTCAGCAGGTGTGAATCAACTTATCTGATATGTTTTTAGTAACATTCGAGACCAGTAAACCAGTAAAGCATGTTATCACCTAATCATTCTCTTTAACACCTCTTTCCTTGCTGTTGCCATCTGAAAAGGACTTCCAGGCTTAGTGTGGCTGCTTGTTTGTATCATTCACCCCTTGAGATGTTTGCCGCCTCTCATCTGCCATATTGACCCAGACTAGCTCGTAGTACAGCACACATTTCCTGCGCGAGCTTTGATGTTCTCTCTCTCTGAACAGTAAGCTGCACTCACAAACAGCGCCAGCTCGGCCTGCATGAGGGCGTCTGAAGACTGACGAGGTTGTCGTGATGATAATGAAAGCGGGCCGCACTGAGCAGAAGATAATCTAGATGAGCCAGACGGAGCTCTTCGGAGACAAAGAGAGTGGGAGAGAAAGTCACAGAGGTAGAGAGAGAGTAAAAAAAGGAAAAGAGAGGTATGTTTGTAATTTACAGGAGGGCAAAGAGAGAGCCAATTAACCCTGCTTCCTAACCATGTCACAGGCCCCCGGAGTATCAAACAAGAGGAAATGGTCCTCTACAGTGAATTAGACTACACTTAGGAAAAATAACCTCCTTTGAGTTTCAGAAATGAGTGACTATTTAAAACTAACAGGGAAGAGTCGTTTTGAATTTGAATGAATGTGATTTGGTTATTGTAGTTGATTTCAGGTTGATAACACATTTGTTTTGTGTGGTTATTGGCAGACTAGGAAATGTAAATCAGTGAGGTTTAAAGGTTTGTGTCACTGACTGACTCATATATAATATCAATGGGCTTGGTCAATAAACTCATATGGTGGTTGCACGTTCTCCATTGAGCTGTTGTCACCATGCAGGTTGGAACAGATTTCGAACTGAAATAAAAACTCACATGTGACTGATTTGGAACAATTACAAATGATTCTAATAGATATTGATGTTAGCATGCTGCTTAAAATTGGCAAAATAGTCCTGTTTTAATTATATGGAAAATTTTTATCAATACTTTTTGGTATTGAACGAAATCCTTGTGAAAAATGAAAAATGAAATACTTAATTGTATTAAATGTGCACTTGTCTACTTCATATCTTAAAATGTATTCTTAAAAAACAGTTGTAATGAAGTTTATAATAAGGAAGAAGGAGGTGGGAACTGGCGAACATTTAAAGACTTTAATAAATGAATAAACAAAATGAAAGTAATGTGGGCAGCCCCTCACAGACGACTGCCACGCACACACATAATAAAACAAAACACACCGTAAAGTCCAGGCCTGGTCCTCTCTCGTCCTTCACTGGTGTCGCTCGTCGCTCCCTCATGAGAGGACTCGCAGGTGACGCTCATTCTCAATCACGCACCGGTCTCGCTCGCTCCTCCCACGTCTCTCGCTCGTCCACCTCGCCACAACAGTACTTGCAGATAAATAAAAGGCCGCTTAAGTGTACTTACAGAGAGTACACTTTACAGAGTGTGCACTTTGAAATGAAAACTTTTACTTTAAAGAACATTTGAAATAATTATGTTTTAATAATCTTACATTTATTGTGATGTTGTCTAACATACTAAAGCACATGTAAAGTAATTGATTATAATTTACTATAGTTTCTTATTCAATATTACATTTAAAAATGTATATATTTTAAATGTATTAAATTGCAACTTCATCATTGCAAATGTGTAATTACAAATATTTGCATAATTATAAATATTTAAATAATTGCATTTATTATAAATTTAAACTGTCACATTTTAGATTAGGGTCCACTTTTCACCATTAACTAACTATTAACTATGACTTTTGCCTCAATAAACTCCTAATTGCTGATTATTAATAGTTAGTAAGGTAGTTGTTATGTATTGGGTGGGATTAAGGGATGTAGAATATGGTCATGCACAATAAGGCATTAATATGTGCTTTACCCTAATAAACAACAGCCAATATCCTAGTAATATGCATGCTAATAAGCAACTAGTTAAAGGTGCTGTATGCAAGTTTTGACTGTACTAAAGCATAAAACTGCCATATTTAGGATGATCAGATGAATCAGATATTTAGGAAACTTGCTGAGTTCACATACTCGTTTCATCGAAAAGCAATGCTACAGCCAGTTATTCTACTTCGAAATATGCGTTCCATGTAGGAATGTTTGTTTTTGTTTTGGTCTGTGTGATAACGCACATTGCCAATTTACCCAATAGTATTTCAACACCACAGGTTTCCTGTTGGCGGAAAAAATGCATATTGCTGCAATGGAAGCCAGCGAACAAACTGGGCCAGAGATCGCAGATTCTACCTGACATAAAAAGCCTCGGCATCCATCTAAAAATCTCTATGAACGGAAGCACATTAAAACGCGGATAAATCAACTCATCAGCTTACAGTGTGTAAGTCTCCTCACCTTCCATTGTCAGTTGCTCTCATTCTTGTTGCGTGTCCTCAAACTAGCAACCCACATGAGCGTCAAGTCTGAGGTGGAGGGGGCCGGGCAAACAATATTTTGAATTTGGACTGCAGTACCCATTTCAACCACTAGCTGTCATTCTTACATACAGCACCTTTGATAGTGATTGTTTGATAGTGAATTGGATTTACCATTTAAACTACCATTGAGAAGTGTTACCATTTAAACTAATACATTTAGATATCTGAAAACATCACATTCATGCACTTAAGTATATTTTTTAAAGTATATTATTTCTATAAATATCCTAAAATCCTTAGGATGCTAAACAATACAAAACATTGCTAAATAATGCATAATCTTGAATTTCTACATATACTAATACAGTTTTAACATTTCAGAAACAACATTATATTTAAAGATTAACCTTAACCTAGATTAATAAATGTTGCTCATTGTTTGTTCAGGATACCTAATGCACAACGTTAACAAACTGAACCTCAGTGTACCGTTTCTCTCAACTCTTACAGGAATTATCACACTACACTGTAGGATTGCTTTCTCTATATGCAACACACATGTGATGCTCCCTTAGAATTTGACCAAAAGAAGGTGTCTGGGGCAGCACCCATCATGCCTTAAGTGAAAGTTGAGTACAGAGAGGAATGTGAAGGATACCTCGAGAGAAAGAGGAAAGCATATTTGAGATTGTGTAGTGCTCTGTTAGTGTTTAATGCTCACTCCAGTGGCAGACAGACCCACTGCTGTGTGTTCCACACATCCTCCAGCAACAAGAATCCTCATTACCATGCCTGAAATTACCCTTTGACCCCTGCTCCAGATGGCTTGTGTTTTCATTCTTCAGGAAAAAGTGGAGAGTGTTTTGACACCATCAGGCTTCAGGCACGGGAACAAACCCTGACAACGGCAAGCTAGACGTGGCTTCTAAACATATTGTGCGCTTCTCTTGTCCGAGCGTGTGCATATCATAACTGTTCATTAAGAAAACATCTGCATGCTTTTTGTTTGTAGGCAATATGTACAATGGGGGAAATATTCATAAATAATGACCTTGAGCTTGGGAAAGGTAAAACATGCTGTTAAGACAAACATTACAATTATTATTGTGCAAACAGACCCCTAACCCTATTAAACTCTGACACATAAATCAACTTGCAGTTTTCGTGCTAAGGACATGATACATCAAATCATGTGACTTGTTGAGAAAAGGTGTGCTGTTACTTTTCTAAGCAATCAGACTGTGGATGATATCATGGTGCTCAAGTATATAAACTTATGTTTGGTCTTGTTTTAAAGAAATCAATGAAAAACTCAATGTGCTTTTCAATGAAAGTATGAAAAAGTTAAGAAAGTTTAAATTTACTGTAAATCAAATGTACTGCATTTAAACATATTTTATTTAATATAAAATATATATTTTACAAAATAATTTTTACTATAAAATTACTATAAAATCAAAGCCATATATCTAAGCAAGTTGTGTTCCAAATTTGAAGTTGATATCACAAAAATGTAAGTTCCCATGAGATTTTGTTTAGGCGCTGTACCAAAAATAGCCATTTTATGCATTCTCCTGCAACAAATTAATACATTTCTGTCCAAATATCACTTCTGTCACAAAATAGTCACCAAATATGGAAACTTGAGACTTTCCGATGATGTGTATGTTGTCAAGTTTAGAAAAGGTTTTGATTATAAAGAGGTTAAAATAAATGTTGCAATATGAAACCTGACTCCGCCCACTAGGGGTGGAGCTCGCTAAAAGAATCTAAAGTACCAGTACTGTGGTAACGCAATGTCCAATTTCAAAACGGTTTTCACAGGATGAATTTTGGGTTTGTAAGCTTTCGAATGATGATTACTAAAATATGTGATATGAAAAAAAGAGCGTCAGCTCTTGTGACCCAAGTGGGTCAGAAGTGTACAGTTCTGTATATATTCCCTATAATAATAAAATATGATGCAATATAATTCGTATGCTTGATACTCACCAAGGTTGAATTTATTTGATCTAAGATACAGTAAAAACAGTAATATTGTGATTTTTTTAACAATTTAAATAACTATTCTATTTTAATATATTTTAGCTGATATGCTGATTTTCTGCTCAAGAAACATTTATTTTTATTATACAGTCAGGACATGTTTTATGAAGGATATGAATGTCGCCAAGCAGGAATTTACTCTTAACTTTGCCATTCAATGATATAAAGCTGGCCTTTTTGACTAAGCAAATACAACCAATGCTCCATTTGTTCTTCTGCGTGTTGAGACAGAGAATGCTCTTTAGAAGGGATTGGACGGTGGTTGTGCCAAAAACAAAGAGGTCCCATACATTCAAAAGTCTTCTCACGCCATCATCTCTTCTGTTTGATCCCTCCATCAGGACAGATCACGATCGCCGCTGTGAAGAAGTCAGTGGAGCATCAGCTGAAATGTGGTCCTAATCACAGCGGCCTGTGTAAGAGTATAGCTGTGCTAACGTCCTCCAGTCTGAAGACGCTGAGATCATCCATATGCTTTAAACACACTCTCAAGGTTTTAATCAGGTTTTCAAAGAAGAAGAAAAAAGGCTTGATTTTAGGAAGTAATTTTTCCCTTCCTCTCCTTCGATTCTAATCGTTCTCTCCCACTAACCCCTTTTTGCTTTTTCTTTGTGCTGATGTTCAGGAATGTCTCTCTGTGTGTGAGTTTGAGGGGATATTTACTTCTGAAAAATGGAAAAGAACAGCATCTACTCTCCAGGAACCTTCTGACAGGAATTTCTCACAGAGGATATTTCATTCTTCTCCTTTGGATACGCATTCATGTGTGCAGCTCAGGGCAGCTGGCCGCAAGTTCCTTTAAAGCCGGCATGAAACAGAAGTTCAGGTAGCCTTTTCTTCCCTTTGGTGAAACGGCTTCTCGATCAAGGGAAATGTAGGGCGGGGCTTGATTTGGTCCATCGGGAATTGATTTGAAATTGAATCGTTGTGGTTTGCTACTGCTGTGATCCCATGTGATTGACAGGTTGTCCCGCCCTCACGCTAGCAAACACGTCATCAGAGAAGTGATGTTGTTGTGAGAGGGAGGGTTATTTTGATTAAAGATGAGTTTTGGGAAAGAAAAAAAAAGAAAGAAAGTGCACAGATAAATAATTTATAATAAATACCGCAATAATCCACCCACAAAAATAAAAATGGCTAATTTTGATTTCATCGTGAAATGGGTACTGCAGCCAAATTCAAAATATTGTTTGCCCCGCCGCCTCCTCCTGCAACAGGATTTTATAAATAAAAGGACATGCAACAGGAACGAGCACAGTTGAAAATGGAAGGTGAGGAGTCTTGCACTTGATGAGTTGATTTCTCTGCATTTTAATGTGCTTTTTTAGATTTGTGATGGATGCCGAGGCTTTTTATGTCGGGTAAAATCTGCAATCTCTGACCCAGTTTGTTCACTGGCTACCATGGCAGCAATACGCTGTGTTTTCTGCCAATTGGCAACCTGTGGTGTCTAAATACTATTGGGTAAACTGGCAACGTGTAGTAGGCCTATCACACAGACCAAAACAATAACAGACATACCGACACTGAACGCACATTTCAAAGTAAAATAACTGGCTATAGAATTGTTTTTCAGAGAAATGAGTGTATGAACACATGTTTCCAAAATATCTGCAAATATATTATGGTAAACTTACATACAGTACCTTTAAAGAGGCGAATGTAATCTGTCAACAGGTGCAGCTGGATGAACAAAATGCATCAACAACACAAACAATAAAATACAACTCACTGCGACACATGAGCAAATTCAAACTGAAGTCTTCTGACATGGCCAGTTATCATAATATGATTTATTACATGCAAATTGTGGTCTGCGTACTGTAATCTGGGCTCTGTATGCCCTAGATACCTGCACGTGAGGAGTAACTAAATATTGTAGAGGAATCTAATTGTTTCGGAGGAAAGTGAATGCTAAACATCGCTCATGGCGCATGTCCCGCTACTGTCAAGGATTGTCTATATTAGCATCAGAGGCGCCAAGCCAGAGGAAAATATTATTGCTCGGCAATGCTTTAGATCAGGAGACATAAAGGAGTTTCATTGACGTTTCTTAGTTTCATATGTTTGTCTTTAAATTTCTTTGTAGAAATAAAGAAGACATTTAGACATTCAAATTTAAACTTACAATTTGAGGTAAGTTCTAAATTTTCGACCAAAACAAACAAACTAGATTGTTTTCAAAGGTCTCTAAAAATATGCCAGAAAACCCATCTCGTGGTCTTATGTGGCGTTCTTTGTCTGAGATGTGCTTTATCTTATGGGATATGTCTCCCCCTAGTGGTAAAAAAGGGTTCAGTATCAAATTCCTACGTTTCTGAAACAATCCTATGGGGAAAGAATATAAATATTTAAAATTTGATTAAAACAGTGCTTCAGTTTCATGGTTCATCTGGGTAAAACAATAATTTCTTCAAAATGACACTAGTTCTTTTGTGTGTACTGTGCAACACTTAAAGCTGTAATCTGAACCTTCATTTCAAACACTGTCTACTGACAGTCAAGTAATGTAATGACATAATTGTATGGATTTGTAGGCACTACAATCTATTATAGAGACACAGCCTTCAAGACGAGCTCCTAAACACTGATATCCATAACGACAGCTTCCTGTCGCTGTTTACAGAGTCAAGCAAATGCCTATTAGTGGCTGCATACAGGCATGACTGCAGGGGTTGAAACCCCTTAATCTTGTTTAATCACTCTCTGAGACCAGTCAAAACACAAATGGGATGCAGATCCCAGATCAGCCCTTCTCTTATAACCATTACTTAGTGACAACCAGCGTGACTGACCCTGGGACAGTTAAAAAGTCTCCACATCAGCAAAGGCAATCAGAGCATTTCACTCTGATCTCTGTCTTACATCTCGAGTTACACATAAAACGTGCATGTGGGCCTCTGTTTTGGTCTGGGTTTTAACACAGCCCTCTGGGGTTATAAGGGGCCCTGCATGCAGCAACAAAGCAGACGGCCAGAAAAATACACTACGCAAGCACAAATGCAAACGTTTGACCAACACATTGTAAGCATGGGTTCTGTTAAACACTTAGGGCCCTATTTTAATGATCTGAGCACATGGTCTGAAGCACATGGCGCAGGTGCATTTAGGGCGTGTCCGAATCCACTTTTGCTAGTTTAATGACGGAAAAACCGGTTGGGCCAGGTGCATCAAATAAGTTGTACCTGGTCTCTTAATGAGTCATGGGTGTGTTTTGGGTGTAACATGCAATAAACCAATTAGAGTCTCATCTCCCATTCCCTTTAAAAGCCATGCAGCTGTGCTTGCACCATGGCAGATTCGCTATTTACATGGTGGAATTTGCAAGATGAAAGACTGAACGCTTCTCCAGAGAGGAATGCTTTTATTTTTAATATTTAAAAATGTTTGTGTGCTGCTGCACGTCCCTGTGTGTGTAATAAGAAGAGTGTATGCGCGTTGTGCACCCACCTATAGGCACATATTAGTAACAAGCCCTTTAATACTGCGCTATTGACTTTAGACCAGGTTTTTGTTCAATGGCACAGTCAATTTCAATTGTTCTTGCGTTACTGTGGCAGTAACGTACCTTAATATTGAAAGGGGCGAGAAAGTTACATTTAAATGTATGCATGCCTACTATTACAGAAATCGTTTGTGCAAAAATGCTAATTCTGTCAACATTTACTAACCATCATGTTGCTCCAAATGACTTGGAATACAGTGCTCAAATCACAGACTATAGTACTATTATGGTCCTTTTTGTGTACTTTGTTAAGGCCCATTTACACCAAGAACCATAACTATATGAGAATTAAATTAGTGTCCATATTCTGCAGTTATGGTTGTCTGCAGCTTATAATATGTAATCAAAATGTCATAACTGGAGCTTTTGGTTTAAATGTCAGCCTATTGCCAGAAGTAAAAAGCTAAACGGACAAACAACACCATTAAGCTTCCAACAACTCTTTCAGTCTTTATTTAAAAAAATAAAAATAAATAAATAAATAAAAAAACATTTTCCCTGATTCCCCTGTTTGACTTAGGTATGGTTTGAAAGTTTTCAAGAAAAATAAGTTTTCCTGTTTGGTGTGATTATGTTTAATATCCCTGACACCCTCTAGTCCCATTTAGTCACTTGTTAACAACCACCTTTTTTAAGACAGATAAAAACTTTTTAAAAAATTCACAAGGCATTTCTGATGTATTTTATGGTGTAGAATAGGGTGACCATATTTTGATTACCGAAAACCAGGACACCCAGCCTGGCAATGAGATACTTGTAGATTGCCCTAGTGCCGGTCAATTTAATGGCCCAATGAAAAATAATTAAAACCAGGACATTTTCATCACTTTATAAAAAACAGCCAGGACAGGACTTGAAAACAGGACATGTCCTGGGAAAACAGGATGTTTGGTCACCCTAGTGTAGAATACAACATGGAAATATCTTTAACTAGTTCCTTTTTAACTACAGACCTTACATATTTTAGGCATTTAACCAAAAACCCATTTAAATTCCCCAACGACTTTAGAACCAAATCCAGAAGTGCTAAAATGCTAATTCATTTCAAGGTTTTGGCCTACAAAAATATTTCATTCTTTGATATAGCTTAAAAGGTTTCAATAGTGGCTAGATAATTAATTGTTAATCACCATTAACATCATGCCATGAAACTTAGTTAGAGTTAAAAATTCACAAAACATATAAAAAATAACAAAGAACATACATTTCTTTAGAAATTACGTCATAAAACAACTCAGTAGCCTAGATGTTCAATGGACATCATGAAATAGGATAATTCAAAAGAGATTCAATGACATAATAAATTATTAGAACTTAAACACAATGGCACTGACATATTTTAAAATATACCAGTTGCAAGTTGCTTACAGTTAAAACAGCTCAAATGCATTTTAGTCTGGGACTAGGTTTAAGCCTTGTCTGTGAAACCGTGGGATAATGTACTACTCATTTTATTTCTAAAAATTGTTTAGTATAATTTAAAGGATAGTTCACCCAAAAATGAAAATTACCCCATGATTTACTCATCCTCAAGCCATCCTAGGTGTATATGACATTCTTCTTTCAGATGAACACAATCGGAGTTATATAAAAAAATGTCCTGCTAATCCAAGCTTTATAATGGCAGTGAATGGGAGCCCAAAATTTGAAGCCCAAAAATGTGCATCCATCCATTATAAAAGTAATCCATATGGCTCCAGGGGGTTAATAAAGGCCAGAGTGCCTTTCCGTATTCAACTTACGAAGAAAGTGTAGTGCCTCTTGCAGTTCAAAACACTTACACTACGTCTGACGTGCCAGTTATGCTTTTTCTGTAAGTTGAATACAGAAGGCAGTCCGCCGGAAGCTAGATATTTGACTTTATAACGTATTAAATATGTATATTTTTCTTATACAAATGCATTGCTTTGCTTCAGAAGGCCATTATTAACCCCCTGGAGTTGTGTGGATTACTTTTATCATGGATGGATGCACTTTTTTGGGCTTCCATTCACTGCTATTAGCAAGCTTCTATTAGCCAGGAAATGTTTTAATATAACTGATTGTGCTCGTCTGAAAGAAGAATGTCATATACACCTAGGATGGCTTGAGGGTGAGTAAATCATGGGGTAGTTTTCATTTTTGGGTGAACTATCTCCTTAAAAGAGCAATGAGAACTTGTTTGAGGGGACAGCTATACCAGAACCACATTACATCTGAGCTAAAACAGACTCATTGCATCAGTGATTTAGCTGGATGAAAGAGGAAATATCTCGCAAAAACACAACAAAGGTAGGGATGGAATATAAATAGCATAGCGCTAATGGGGATGAAGCCCCTTTAATTCACTGCACTTCAACTGGACGGTTCAACGCAAGGCACATTATTTTTATTGTGTAGCAGTGACATCTAGCGGTCAATGTGAGAATAAGCAGTAAATCCATCCCCAGTAGTTGATCTCACGTACACTGTAAAACAAACAAGCTTTATATATTAGATACCTTATAGAAGATATTTTGAAAAATACTGGTAACCAACCAGTTGATGGACCACCCCATTGAGTATGGAAAACAATTAGGCTATGGAAGTCAACATTAACTGTTTTGTTACCGACATTCTTCAAAATATCTTTTGTGTTCAGCAGAAGAAAGGAATTCATAAAAGTTTGGAACAACTTGAGAGTGAATGATGACAGAATTTTTGGATTAACGACCCCTTTAATTGACAGTTGTGCAAATTAAAATATCTACTAATATGTTTTTCTTGGTAGTGATGATCAAAGTAATATTTTATCTTCAAACTGAGTAGGCCTATAGCATAGTAAACTCCTCGTCCCAGGATGTTTTATGTAGTTTTGAGATCACGGACAAGCATAAACATATGTTTTTTTATTGGCCAGTGGTATGTTTGTCGAAGAAGTTACTAAAAAAACATTCTTGGCCAGAGCAGCTGTCGGGAATTGGCGCCTGAGAGACGCTTCCCTGCAATGCTGATCCAGACATTCTGTATGTGTGTCCGTAATGTTAACATCGCTTTCTAAAAGCAGTGCGCTTATAGTCCCTTTACTGTATGTACTGTATGTTGTAATCCACATTCATATGTGATGTGTTAGTCAGGAGGTATTACAAATCCTACTATGGCTAAGGAATAGCTCATGAATAATGACACGGTCGTGCTAAAGTTGCTTGGTTACCTTCCTGGAGCGTCCAGTCACGTAATGCTATTCATAAGCCAGCCGTCGCAGGAAAGGACCGCCCACTTTCTGAGGAGAAAACAAGTCCCGACTATCTATTTAGTTCTTGGAATGAAAAGCAATTTACATTTTAGAATTGTCTAATTTTAAAAAGAAAACATACTTTAAAGATGTTGTGTTGAGCTGAACATTCACTTGTCCAGCTAATTCCCGCCCACTTACTAACGTTCGCTTTTCAGCCAATCAGTTACCCCTATCGGACTAGCGTCACGCTACGTATTTAATATTCATAAGCAAACCCTTCACCATAGTAGTAAACTCGTCGGAGTCGTTGAGAGAGGGAGCGATGATGTCATATGAGAAAACTTAGCCCACTCCCCCTAGTGAGAGGCGCTGATTTGCCTTTCACATAATTTTCTGCAGAAGTTTTGTGAAGTGACCGAGACGCAACGCGACCTCAGTTTAAGAAAAACTGTCACGCAGCCTCGGAGGACTAACTTTTCCGCATCTGGAAAGTGAAGATTGCACGTTCAATAACGGGACAGGCTTATAAATCGAGCCCTTCATCCTGGACGGGCTGAAAAGTTTCAAGCGAGCGAAATGAACCGGAGCTTTAATAATAAATCTCTATCTTTGCATAGCTTGAACATGAACGCCGTGGAAGTGAAAAGCAAGGTGAGTTGTATGAAATGCACGCAGGAGAACTGTTTTGCGAGAATAGTTTCGTTGCATAGTTACACGATGTTGTATATTTTTAGATTGGGGAAAATAGGGATGGCTAACTTTGGTTAGCCCATGTCAAACCACAGTAGTGTGGTCTTAGAATAGTTTACTCATTCACTTACATTAAAATAACTTTTTTCTCAGCTTTTTGAGAAATGCGTTTTGTTTCATCAGCTTAACTTTCTTTCGCCTCCAATAAAACGTGTTACAACATAACCATTTTGCCGCTTGGACTGTCACATTATTGGACAGTGTTTGTGATTTTTTTTTTCATGATTTTAGGTCTCCAAAATGATATAAAACCTTCAAATTCTCAAGCACAATTCCTGTTTGAGGAATGTCTTTCTGTGGTCTGGATGCAGCATGTGGCTTTCAGATGGGAGCTTGCTCTCTGAAGTTTTGTGTGTTTGTAATTTTCACATCAGGTCAGGTCCTCATTACCAGCTGTCCGAAAATAGTATCCAAACAACACAAGGACATATTTACACATTTGACAAGAGCAAACACGAGAGCTGGTTCATTGGGATGGGCTCTTTTATTTGTGTCAGTTGGACAAAGTGAAACAACTCACTTACAGCACATTATTAAACCACCGGTTAACGTTGATATTTGATTAATCTTATGAGGCAAATGGGATTAAGATTTTATTTTTTTCTGTCTGACTATCTGTGTTTCTGTCTGTCATTCTATTGTAATGGCTCCCCTGAAGAATAGCATGATAGATTTATCATCACTCAAAGTGGAGCCATAAAGGCCTTTCATATACAGTAATTGTTCAATTTGCCTGGGGAAATATCTGACAAAGCTTCAACCAACCATTCACAAATAGAAATAACTCTATATCTGTCACCGCTCATACTAATGGTAGTGTGGAGTGTACATCTGTTGCAGCCAAGCTGATGGAGACAGTATCTGTCAAAGCGCTGTCATTGAGACCCATTGGAACTGGATGATTCATTAAATGTCTCTGCTTTTCCATTTGAGACGTCTGTCACTTTATTCACTCTATATTCAAAAATAAATGAGAGTGGCTGAAAAAACTCAGTTGTCTGTTGGACTAGCATATGGCTAGACAAACTTTTATAATGTGGTTATGGATGTGATGGTCCTAATTGTTGGAATGTGTGGGCGACGTGCCCAGATCCAGACTCCGTTACCATTGTCTGATTATTATTCGCCTCCATTATTCAGCCGTGCTCTAATTCATAACAGGGGCTGAAAATCCCTGCTACTGTTGTCAATGAAAGGAGCCACTGTTTGGGGTCTGTAAAGACAAGAGGGCCCCATTACGTTTCTCCTTTCTTGGGAGAGCCAGATAGCTATGAATACTGGAATGGTGTCTGTGGATCAACCCGCTTTCCCACTGAAACCTGAAAGAACCCCCCCCCCAAACAAAATATCGATGGATGTGTGAAGCTGAAACCTGCGGGGCAAGAATGTTTATGGAATTGTTATCTAAGATCTTCCTACTATGATGTTTGGAACACTGTGTGATCAACATCACAAAGGATGTGTTACTCAACAGTGATGTACTGAATCACCGTTGTGATGTCACTAATCTCTGTCAGTATCACACGTAGTGTTCTTTATGATGTCATCACCCAGTTCCGGTACATCACAATCAAGGAAGGGTTGTTCAGAGAGGAACTCTGCTGGTGATAAGAGTGCGTGAGGGGGTTTCTGAAGTGAACCATGAGCCAATGTTCTTTTGTGAGGAGCTGTTTTTTTTTCCTCCCACCACTTTATATCTAATGTGTCTAGGGATTTGTACATCTTCCAGAAACACTCCTCCAACTGCTCTTTCACTGCCGTTTTCCACTGACCAAGCTGGATCTCAATTGGAAATGTAGTCTTTGGAAAGCCATGCTGACATTTGATAAGATTGGGTTTTGGGTACTGTTTAGTGTCACACAAGTATTTAACACAAAGAGCTGTGTATCTGGCTGTAGTGCCGTGTTATGACTTGCCTGAACCTGTCAGGGTTTTGAGGACTGATAAAGTGTTTTTGCTGTTCTCATATTACTCAGGATTTTGATGTTGGAAATTGGGTATGTTTAGGCTTGTATTCTCTATGATCTGAGGTCATGTTATTGTTTTTATGCTTGAGTTTGCACATGGATAACAACAAAATTAAGTGTAGATCCAGATGTGATATGATTCCAGTGACAACCAATTTGTCTGTACACACCAGGCATGACAAGGCTACATGACGTTAAAATCAATCACATAGCACAAAAATGCGAAACCCCGCCAATCAGAAGTGCACATGGCTCACACTTGCAACGAAATTGATAAGATATAATAAAATTACTAAAAATAAAACATTTAAATTAAAATCTTTATCATGGCAAGACCATGTTGTTTCCCTAAGTCTTCAACATCTGAGGTAAATGATCCAGTCATCTTATAACAGGGTCTGTCAATCCCATCATACGAATGATCGTACGTTGATAAATGTGGCAGCTGAAAACAATCGTCACCCCTAAAAATTCACAGTTTAGAAGCTTCGCCCCTAGAGTTTTTGACATGGAGAAATGTAACCCGGCCAAGAAGAGGAAGTGATCTCATAAAAGAAAAATGCATCTTACTCCAAAAACACCTGCTAACCTTGTAAATGACGATTTGATATCGGTTCAGTAATAGACCATAACCGATTATAATGTACTGATTCTTTTCTGCCATAATTTGTCACATACGTGCTTTGCGGTAGCATACAATGGCAGAGGGAGGCGAGACGCGAGTACAAGTACGAGTAATTAAAATGCTCCGACTACTTTAAAGGTCGACATCTGGGCACATTTCGGCTTTTATGAACAACCTGGTAAGCACGACCTGGAGAACACACGCGCTGTGTGTAAATCAAAGCTATCTGATTTATCAAAACAATTTCATTTACACTTGGGCACATAAATGTGTCTCCGCAAAACGGATATAAATCCGTTCTTCAATTCCCGCATAATATGCAGATTTAATGAGTTCACGTCACCGAAAACAACAGATATGAGCTGCATTTTATTGATCAGCAGCTAATTTCAAAATCAAAGACCGCAATAGGAGAGAGTGCGGCAACAGCACTGGTAAGATCATTCCGTTTCTTCACTTTTAATTAATATAATTCTATGTTGAGCACCTACGACTTTACTTTTGGTAGTTTGTGCGCTGGCTTGGTGAAGAGATGTAGCGCTCATCCACGACGATGCATGCTGTAGTAGCGCTGTCATATCTGGCTATGTCATATAGCCCATAACGCTCTCACACATTCATTTTTTTTTTTAGCATTGTTGCGAGGAGTAAAATTTACACATGTGGTTTCAACAAACAAATGCATTTAGACTTCAGTTTTGACTGTAATGCGGCCCAGACCTCCTCCTGAAGTGGCTTTTAGTAATTTGTGTATTTGTTTTAAATGCTGTCTTCTGTGCCCAGACTTGAGTTTTGTTTGATACATTCAAGAAGCGTGTTTTCTTTGAGCAGGTAAAATTAAAGGTTCAGTTCATATAACTGACTGACAAAATTGTATACATGAGGATGCAGTGCATCGTCAATTCATCGTGATATCGAATTGATCCGAATCAATGACATGATAATCGTAAACAAACCGAACCGTGAGACCAGTGTAGGTTCACACCCTTACTCCATAATAATCCTTTAAATTTAACAGTATTCAGAACAGTACAAGAAAGAAACAATAAGTAGCTATAAATAATATATTAAACTATAAAGTAAAACACAAATTAGGCTATAGTGGCATTCATTATAAACAGCATACAAACATCAAGCCAAAATGAATTTATTTAAAGCGAAACTGAAATGGCATTGGCCTTACCTCTCTAATTCGGCAAGAATCCAAATATGTTTCCATATTTGCCATGTAACATTTGGTTGCTAAGCTATTATTCATTATGTAAACAATGCTTTGTACTTCACTCGTGCTCCAATATCCATGTAAAACAGCATCCTTCACATACGCAAAAATTAGTTTGGTTGGGTGCTGGGCACTCAGCGGACCGTGGCGATGTGTGAATCTTCATATTCTGTTGTTTATGCTACTATTTGCACATGTAAAGTTAAACGCCAGAAAAAACAAAAACAAACATTTGTGGTATTTTTAATGGGTCACAGACACCCATCTACTCTAATTTGACATTCTAATCTTGTCGTTTAACGTTTGATTATTGAATAATGTTGTTGGTGCTTGTCATGTGCTTGTCATGTATCGTTCATGCAGCTGGTCAGTGCCAAAACTCTGATTACCATAGAATAGATACTTTTTAATCATGTGTTGCAGTATGGTGTAAAATTGAAACTAAATATATCACATAATTTATGCTACAATTGTGTAAAGCTTATTTATTTATTTTAAGGGGAAATATCATTGGGTTTTCATGAGACCAAAGTGTAGCCTAGAAATCTAGACGCACCCTAGCGGCAGCAAATCTAATTTGCAGCCTGGTGTCTAGCAACTCTCCGTTGGCTTGCGAGCCGGAAAAAACAAACTCTGGTCAGGCCAGTCACATCATGTATAGAGTCGATGGACGGGCTTAACATAATGAGGGCAGAGTTGCCGTGGTTCCGTGTGCTACTTGAAAAAAAAGAAGCTGGCGAACAGCGGTCTTTCGAATCGGCTTTGGCCGCGACTCTGGAAGACTTGGAGTTAAGCTTTTCTTTGAGAAAGTCATTCTTAAAAAAGGAAAATGTGTTCGGAGATTTACCGACGATACAGCAAAAGTTTGATCTATCAACTAGCTCGGCTTCACCGGTTGTAGCGCTATCCTATTGTGTGCCGAGGGAATTTGAAAGGCAACCGCTTATCCCGCCCCTCGGATTGAGCCCTGCCAATGGTGAGTTGATGTGGGTCTGGCTTGTCAGGCTAACCAAAGTGTAGTGTTTGGTACCAATGATATTTCATCTTGATACCACAGCAAAAACAAATATTTTATTATCTTACACTTTTTTAAAATTTTTTTTTTTTTACGTTTACCTTTTAATAAATTATTTCTCAATCAAGTAAATATTATGTATAAAGCTTTTCTTGTAATTATTACAGTAAACTGTAAGAAAACAAAGAAATAAATGTTGTCCTTGGCCTACAACCCTGCCATAACAGTAAGAAGTGGCCAAGCCATCAGTGTTAGCAAAATAAAACATGCAAATGTTTCTGGCTCCCAATGGTAAACGGTTTATTTAAAATGGTTTAATTACAACAGTTTGCTTTAGAGACCTTGACTTACATTATCAGTGAAGCAGGGAAATAACAACAAAAGTATGTCACCCTTTTAATGTCGTTTGTTCTTCACATTAGAAACAAAAGACTGTAATGAAACCTTTATTTATTTATTTAGTCAGTGCAGCAGCAGCTCTGATATCTTGCTGATGAATAGGTTAAATTCTCACACTTACCGTAGGTGGTGGGATGGATGTTTTCGTATGTGTCTGCAATTGGGCACATTTTCACATGTAGTCAACTTGATCACACACCTGCCACCTCAGAGACCTTCTGAGTGTATCTCTGCTGCTTCACATTTATATTTCATGTGCTATAATGACAGGCTGCCACTGGTTAATGTAGGACTCTCATTCTAGGGGCATAATTACATAGAGCAGCACAGTCCATGAGTGAATGCTGGGATTCTGCAGCCTCAACCGCTGTTGCGACAGACAAAGCGAGCCCTGTGTTTTTCAGGCTGGATGGGATGACCCACGCATTGAGTCAAGACTTGCATCTGCATGACAGTCACGTGATTTGATAAACTCGGCTTGACCCCTTTAGTGAAGGTGGTAGACAATTGCCTCTACCGAATATGTAGGCAAAGATATACTTAACGGCCATAACCTGACATTTAGAGCTAGTAACCAAAGGTTTGTAGGGTTGAATCCCACACAGCAAGAGATGCTTGAACATTTTGATCTTGGTCATGGCACTTAAAACCAAGTAACTTTACATGCTGCCATTATGCAATGGAGTTGTTTAAAAGTTTGTGTGGAGATTTTTTGTAAAATTGATATACTATTATAGTATACCATTATAGATTTTATTAATATTTTTTGCTTTTAGTTTTGATTTAAAAAAAAATTTAGTTATATTTATTAATTTTCAATTGTTTATAAAATTTCAAATTTGTTTTTTTTTGTTGTAATTTAAATTTTATTTCAGTTATAGTTAAAGAGTTAGTTCACCCAAAAATGAAAATTAGCCCATGATTTACTCACCCTTAAGCCATCCTAGCTGTATATGACATTCTTCTTTCAGACAAATACAATCGGTTCTATTAAAACATGTCCTGGCTCTTCCAAGCTTTATAATGGCAGTGAGTGACCGTTGCTCTGTTTTTGAAGTCCATAAAAGTGCATCTGTCCGTCATATAACGTGCTCCACACGTCTCTGGGGGGTTAATAAAGGCCTTCTGAAGCGAATCGATGTGTTTGTGTCATATTTAAAACTTTATAAAGTAAATTATCTAGCTTCCAGCGAATCGCCTTCCGTATTCAACTTACAGGAAAAAAGAACCTCTCGCAGTTCAAAATGCTTACAAAATGTCTCAGCTGAACTGCGAGAGGCACGGACGCTACACTTTTTCCGTAAGTTGAATACAGAAGGTGATCCGCCAGAAGCTAGATAATTTACTTTGTGTAAGAAAAATATCCATAACTTTATAAAGTAAATTATCTAGCTTCTGGCGAATTCAGAGGGCTGCGATGCGATTTATGAAATGATTATCGCTGCACTTTTTTCTATACAGATTTTCTTTTTACTCATTTGGTACTTTTAAAGCAAAGTATTTGTAATGACCCATAATTAATTTACTTCCAATATCTTTTATTAATAAAACAAATAAAAGTGATTTTACAAGTCAACAGGAAGGTTACATTTGCCAGAATATGTGCAAACATTGCAAAGAACCAACAGGAAATGTGTCTGTAGCAGCATATTATACATGCATATAGTAAATTAATACAGACTTCAGCATATTCTAAATCACTAACATAAAGTAATAACCAACACCCTCCTGTTATGTGCAATGAGCAATATAATCCTACAGACAAAAAAAAAAAAAAAATGTTGCTGTCCCAAAATCACAGCTTTTATACCAAAATATAGACTTCTGTACCAGCAGCTCTCATACAAAAGTAATGCTTGTGGACTTCAGCATATTCTGAATAACTAGTAACATACAGCTGCTCTTATACACATAATAGAGTCTAAGATTTATGACTTAAAACTAAATCCTGAGCACAGACACTTTTTCTGTATACCACAATCAAAAACAGCTTTTATAAAATGAACATCTGAACACTAAAGTAACATTTGCAGAGAATACAGACGCAAATCCTTGACCATCAAATTTGCGATAGAGTTTGTGTTCCTCTGGTTGGCAGCAACTAGTGGTACAGCTGAGCGTTGGAAATGTATAATATGGTTTCTCATGTTTGTCGAGTTTCGAAAATATTTTAGTTTAGTTTGACACAACTTGCATATATTGTGGCTCTTGTCCAGATCATTTCCCCCTTCAACTTCATAGAAGCCGAAGGTTCTTTATGCAGAGGGTGCCAGTCGGATTTCTCACTCAGCCTTCATGCGTCTCTGTTATGTGCACGCCACAGACGGTCCGGGCGCTGCACTTCCCGCGCTTCAGAGTTGCGCCTTTTGCGTTCCGTCAACATTACGTTATCAACATTTAGAAAATAGATTTTTTTGACATTTGTGAATCGATTCAGAATCGTCCATGTCCGCATCCCCCACCCCTACCGGCGAATCACCTTCCGTATTCAATTTACTGAAAAAGTGTAGCGCCCGCGCCTCTCGCAGTTCAAATGAGACGAGCGTAACTGGTGTGCAATGTCGTCAGACGTAGTGTAAGCATTTTGAACTGCAAGAGGTGCAGGAGCTACACTTTTTCTGTAAGTTGAATACGGAAGGCGATTTGCTGGAAGCTAGATAATTTACTTTATAAAGTTTTAAATATAGATATTTTTCTTGCACAAAGGCATCAATTCACTTCAGAAGGCCTTTATTAACCCCCTGGAGCCATGTGGATGGATATAGATGCACTTTTATGGACTTCAAAAACAGAGCAACAGTCAATTTATAAAGCTTGGAAGAGCCAAGACATTGTTCATATAACCGATCGTATTCGTCTGAAAGAAGAATGTCATATACACCTAAGATGACTTTAGTAAATCATGGGATAATTTTCTTTTTGGGTGAACTAACCTTTTAAGTGATTTTCAATACTTCAGCTTTAATTATTAAAGGTAACATTTTAAAATTGTCCTAATTTTTTTCTTTCAGCTTTATTTCAATTAACAACATTTTTGTAATAGTTTTAGTTAATGATAACAACAGGGATCCCAATCTGTCCTGTAGTGTAGGATTAGTACTTTCCAAATCATATGCCATTGACTAACAATTAATGTACTAGCAAAATGCTTAAAAAGCAGAGCAGAGGAAAAGTAATGACGTGTTCTGTGCGCACGGACCTGAGTGTGTGATCTGAGAAGATTGGTTGGGTTTGTCCACCTGCACAACTCAGCTACAGGGACAGGGTGACATCCGTTAGTGTGTGTTATTGTGGAAGTTTGCTCTGCTTACTCATCACCCTGCATTGTGCTTCACTCTATTGTGTCTCAGGTCCCTGTTTGTCTCCCATTTCCTCATTGCAAACAGCAGAGCTGCAAAGACAGCCGAGCAGACTGTTAGAGACCTGGTGAAAACACGCTTTATCTCTTTTTGTCATTGTTTTGCGATTCTTGACATGTCTGAAGGATAAATAGATTAATCGGAGGCCAGTAAGTAAAAATACCAGAAACAAGTCCCTTCAGTTTTAGTTAAGTGGTGTCAAAACAGATATAAGCTGACATATATTAGGTCTACTTTAAGTTTGAAACTGGATAGAATGAGGTTGGTGTGATTTAACCAGAGATTTTCATCTGTGGTTCCCATGGTCCTGGAAAATGTAAAAGTTTTAAACTTTTGTTTTAAATCTTTGTGTGGCTGGAAGGTGTGTTGCCTTCACTGAAGCACACGCACACACATACAGACAGTCACTCACACACAGAGACCGCACAGCACACGCACAGAAACATTCAGGACTCAGGAGCATTTGTCAACACTGCCCTGTGACTTCTATTAAAAAATAGCTTTGCTACTGAAAAGCTGCATTATATGTCTCAGCAATGAGGTGGAAGCATCGCTGTTTTTGAAGTAATTAAACTTACAGATCACTATTAGAGAGATGCAATTTACACACGCACAATCTCTCACCCTCTCACTAATTAATTCAAATGAATGCAATCTTACGCAATGCTTTGTCTGATTTTAATGTGGAACTGTAAACAAAATTATTAACGATATAACCGTTATTCTCACCCATCCAGTCTTTAACTAGTCAATTCTGTTAAATGACGAATACTTCTACTCCATATACGCAGAGTACACATTCTGCATAGGACACCAACTACCAAGCAGAGCAGATTGTGCAAATTAAAATGCGAATTAGCAACCAATTTGGCAAAACATAAAATATTTAACATTTGCCATGAGAGTGAGTTTGGTCGATCGATACAGATTTTTTTTTTTTTTTTTTTCATGTGTTTTTATTTAGTCTACAAAAGCACACTTCAGAGGATCTAACAACAGGATTTGCAAATGTTTGCGAGGTCCATGTAATAAAATATTTACTACATGTTCAAAGACTTTTAAATGATATAAATGCATATTTGCAGAATCCAGATGATATATGAGAAAGTATAGTGTTTGCCTTTCAGTTACTACTAATGCAAATGCTATAATACTTTTTCATATACTCTTTCTTTCTTTTCTGCTGTTTATTTTTATGTTGACGGACCGTAAACTAATGCAGATGAAGTATGGGAGCTCCTGGTTATCTGTGGCGCTGGAATTCTCAGCACTGTCAAAATAAACATGTATTGGCCAAAAAGAAACTTATTGATAATTAGAAAATGTCAAACATTGGCCAGTGTATTGGCCAGCCAGAAATTCTTAATAAATGACTGGGAAGATCCTTCAGCTGTTTGGGAGCCCTAAAAATAGCAATATAGTGATTGTTTTGTGACCGCTTGCTGACTTCTGCGTTTCTTTTGCAGTATGGAGCAGAGTTCCGCAGGTTTTCAGTGGATCGACTAAAACCCGGCAAATTTGAGGAATTCTACAAACTCATCATGACAATCCACCGGATTGCAAACATGGAGGTGATGATCGGATACGCTGATGTTCACGGAGATCTCCTCCCCATCAATAATGATGAGAACTTCAGCAAGGCCGTGTCCACCGCACACCCCCTGCTGCGAATCTTTATCCAAAGACAAGGTACGAGCTGTCTCACTTCCCACCCACATCCCTTTATTCTCCATGTCCCAGTTTTGTCTCGTGCTGTTTTTTTTCTCAAGGTGGATTTTCCTGCTTGATTTGAAGCATTGTCTGGTGACTCGTCTTGCCTGAAGAACTAGTCAACTAATCAGTCTTAAGGAAGCCTTGTGTAATTATATTGGTTTCAAGTTTTTCTGACCCCAGTTGGGATTCAGTCAATTAGGGGTTAAAAACCAGCAGAATGTAGAGTATGAATTTAGTACATACTTGCAGAGTGATTCAGCCCACAATCTTCTGTGGTCAGGCAAAAATACAGGGTAAACAGGATCATGTGATTGTATGCTGTGTTTTGAAGCACACAGATACACCGTCCCAAACATGACCCCCTGTGCAGCTATTATGTTGTCACCAGCACACACTAATGTGTGTGTGATAGAGCCGCTGTGGTCTGGAGATAACTTTCTACAGGAAAGGCTGCTGGTTTTGATGGCAGGGAAGAGAGTGACAGTTCTTTCCTGTGGAGAGACTCAGACTCTTCCTGTAAATCCCAATGCACCCTTAAAGACAAATCAGCATCCTGAAGCTGAAATGTTACAATGTGTGTTAGATACTTTGGCCAGTCCTTTCAACATTAGAGAATTGTAGTAACTGCTTTCCAAAATGGTTGGTACTAGTGATGGGCCAATATATTTATTGGTATTGGATACACGTGTCTAATTGGTTAACAAAATTAGTATTAGTTTGCCTTTTTGTCAGTTGTTAAATCTGTCCAAACTTGTGAATATGCATGGTTTCTGTTTAAAGTCAACATTATTTGCCATTTGCAACCCCATAATTTGAGTGAAACCGGATATTCAACAAGTAAAAATGTAGGGCATGACTTTAACTGAGCATTGATTGATTGGTGAAAAGTGGGTGGTGCATATTAAAATAGAGCTAGACTATTTGCTTACATTTAAGTGACTTTTTTTGAGTCACTATCATAAAATGTAGATATTGATTCTTTATAGGGATATATACATTACCTTTCAAAAGTTTGTGGTCAATATGTTTTTAATTTTTTTTTATTTGTTAGAGTTGAATACTTCTATTCAGCAATAGGGGTGGGAATTACAGGGTACCTCACGATACGATACGATCCTATAATGATACATAACGATATCTGTCTAACTATGAAAACAAAATGCATGTTTTCCAGACTTTGGACTTAAACGTGGCTGGGGCAAAAACCTCTTTTTCTTAGGCTAGTTAACTTATGTTCACGTTTCCCTCATTCATGAGTTGAGCGCCACCTCGGGGAGCCATGGAGTAGCGACGCTGGGAGCAGGGAAATCTATTTAGAGCGCCTTATTTTATTAATTAAAATATCGATATTTGGCGGCAGCGTATCAATTCTTGTATTGCACGAGGACAACGATATTTTTCCCTATTGATATTTTGTCACACTCCATTCAGCAAGGATGTATTACATTGAATTGAAAGTGAAAATAAATGCTGTTCTTAAAGTGTCACAAAAATATTAAGCAGTACAACTGTTTTCAGCATTATTATAATAATAATAATAATAAATGTTTCTTGAGCAGCAAATCAGCATGTTAGAATATATTTTGAAAGATCATGTGACACTGACGACTAATTCAGCTTTGCATTACAATAATTAATTACGTTTTAAATTACACTCAACTAGAAAAGTTATTGTAAAATTGTAATAATGTTCATCAAATAAATTCAGGCTTGATGAGCATAATAGACATTTTTCAGAATCTTACTGACCCTAAACTTTTATATGGTAGGGTGTTTGTGTGTAGGAAGGTTTTTTTGTTTTGTTTTGTTTTTTGGTAAACTGGGCTTTGGTGTTCATTTGAGGGTTCAGATCACTCTGTTTTCAAAGAAACTACAGCCTATAGAAAGCAGGTCACAGTCTGCTGGTATGGCGGGCATTTCACACAGACAAAAGAGCCACGTGAAAAGAGACAAAAAAGAGAGAGATTCAAGATTCAAGAGTTTTATTTGTCACATACACAGTTATATACAGAATATACAACCGGCAGTGAAATGTAAAGGGGCACCTCAGCAGGCTGGGCTGTGCTCATCTTTCCACAGATAGGGCGCTTCTCTTGCCGTGCTTTAAAGGTATGAATGCTGCTCTGCAATTATTTGCATACTTCCCATCTCAGCAGTTATACAACCGTAGTCCAGTAATGCCTTTAAGCAAGACGCAGTGCATAGTCACACTCCAAGAACAAGCTGGTTTTAGTCTTTGACATATTTTTCTGGTTCCTCACACTTAGTGTGTGAGAGTGATCAGATCTACTATTTTCATCTGGCAAAAAAAAAAAGTTTGTTTCTATATTGTATTATATTGTTTTGACACCTTAACAGTGGTTTAAAAGGATAGGAGGATTTAAGATTTTCTAGCTTTGGTAAAAAATCTGGAATGTTGTCAAACCGTTCATGCATGTAAAGTTTTACTTCTCTTGACGGCTTGGCTTCCAGTCGTGGATTACGTAAGTCGCGTTTTCTTGCGCCAACACAAGCTTTTAAGTGGTCAGCAGGATTTGTACTATTATGCTAATTAGTTTCTTTGCTCGTAGCTGTGAGTGCCATTCAGCGCTCATAGTGACCATTGTGATTGCTGAACAATGAGGTGCTTTCTCACGGTTTGGCTATCTCTTAACCTGAGTGTGAGTAAGCCCGTAACAGGCAACGCTCGCTGGGCGGTACCGGAGAGTCCCAGCATTCCCGTCAATCATGAGTTCCTGACACAGATAGACTGCGAGTCAGTGTGAATTATTCCAAAGCAGAGATATTCAGCTTCAGGAGCCAGAAAAGCCACATTCAGACCACAGATGGATAGGACTGCAGTTTTATGCATGTAAGCTCTTTCTATAAAAAAAAAAATCAAGACATTTAGAGTCTGGTTTATTCTTGATGCATTCCACAGCAGTGCTTGTGCCCCAAAATATATCGGAAATCTGCCCTCCACGTCCACTTTTCAGATTTTTGTCGGCATCATTGATAAAAATAAAAAGTGCACTGCTTAATTTTCATGTAGCATTTGGGGACTAATTATAATAAATCTATATAGACATTTGGGAAGAGTATTACATTTAAAGGGATGGTTCACCCAAAAAGGAAAATTCTTTTCTCATTTACTCACCCTCATGTCGTTCCAAACCCATAAGACCTTCGTTAATCTTCGAAACACAAATGAGGATATTAACGACTTGGATTAAACCACTCGATTCATGTCTTTATGAACTTTTTGAAGCATCAAAGTGTTGGTGTAATGGACTTTCAATGGAGGGACAGAAACGTCTCAGGTTTCATTTAAAATATCATCATTTGTGTTTCCAAAGATGAACAAAGTCTTATGGGTTTGGAACGACATGAGGGTGAGTAAATGACAGGATTTTCATTTTTGAGGTAAAGTATCCCATTAATAATTCTGTTTCCAGTTTCTCTAGACAATTCATTGAAAGAAATTCATTGCCAGATGGTGAGAATTTCATTATTAATACATTTAAATCAGTTATTTAAAAAGGTACTTAAATATTTTAGGCATAATAAATGCTTTCCAAAGGAAACGTCACATTCCATTGATTTTGATTGAAAATAATTGAAAAATACTAAACAAAAAGCTTTTAATACTACTACTACTACTACTACTACTACTACTACTACTACTACTAAACTAATACTACTGACGAAACAAAATGTTTCTTTAATTACATACTGTCATATAAACAACAGGTTTAAATTTCACAAATCTTCAGAAAAACATAATGCAGTTAGTTTTAAGCTGTATATAACCAGATAACTTGCGGGCAGTCCTAAAAATAGGATATCGATAGCTTTTCTAGCCTATACCGATATTTGTCATTTGAATAGATTTTAGTTTTGATCAAATTTTCAGTTAGCAAAGTTCAAAAATGCATATAGTAAGGTCTACTAGCTAGTTTATTGCTGCATCATTTTAAGTGAACATGGATTAAATCCATTTAACATTCAACAGGCCTAAATTATAAGAGCGGCACTAAGATAAAAACAAAATACAAATAGGACATGACAACTTTCAGAGGTTATTTTTGCTTTCAAATATAACTACATTAATGATTTTACCCAGACAAATGTTGATTTATGCAAAATATTATAAAGCTCAGTTCCTTCACACAGTTAATTAATAAACTATTGTTTCGTTATATCAGCCTTTTGTTGATAGTTCCATATGCCGAAGGTTAAAAAATTATTCAAAAATCATTGGCATCTCTAATTAAGAGTCATTCATTCAAGAATCATTTGGATTACATTTGTTTTTAGTCAATCAGCAAGTCAGTCTTTTGTTATTTGGATTCGGACTTCACTGGTTGTGTATGTTGCCGTGTAAAACAAAAATTTAACCGTTCTTAACTATTTTCTTTCATATAGCAAAATAAAGGTTGATGGGCCGCTTGAAGTGCCTACAAGGTTCTACAGCAACAGTCTTAACACACATGGTTTCTTTAAATGCCCCCTGGAGCCAACAAAGCTCTGAGAGCTCACAAAACTTTATATTTCTCTTTTCTTTTTCTTCCTTTCTTTTCCCCCTCCCTTTAACTCACTCAGAGCGGTCACCAGTGGAGACTTCCTTTATTTAAATGCACTATAAAGATGAGAAAAAAACAGCCCAGGCAGTCTGGGTTAATTTCCTTTCTTGAGTTCAGCCAGACATGGACTTGATCTCATGTAGCAGACACTGACTCAGGGCTTTCTAGTGCTCAGTTAAGACCAAGAAGCAGATCTCACCCCTGCAGAGGCAGACACTGGGGACTTCCACACCAGAGCATTGTGGGAAAGACCCACCTGATGTGCACCTGTCCTGGCCTGTGTTTGGCCAGAGGCACAAGATTTCTGGGTAATGACTAATCTAGGGTCAGAGGAAATGAATGGAAAAAATCCTTGCACATATTCAATGTTGGGGAGGAACTAACTAAAAGTAGCAATGCTGATAATCTAACTAAATTTTTCAGTAGTGTGACAATAGCTTGGCTGTTTTCAAAATGGCTTAAGACTTCCAGTAACATAATTTTTAACTTTTTTTTTTTCTTCAAACATCCAATCAATCAAGCTGATCAAAGGATCATGTGACACCTGAAGACTGTTGTGGCTGCTGAAAATACTTTTACATCACAGGAATAAATGACATTTCAAAATAGTGTATTATAATATATAATAAATTGAGACTCACTATATATATATATATATATATATATATATATATATATATGTATGTATGTATGTATGTATGTATGTATGTATGTATGTATTATGTATGTATGTATGTATTATTATTATTATATTATTATATATATATATATATATATATATATATATATATATATATATATATATATATATATATATATATATATATATATATATATATATATATATATATATATATATATATATATATATATATATATTTTTTTTTTTTTTTTTTTTTTTTTTTTAAAGAGATCACGATTCTCCCACGATTCTGAACAGACAACTAAACAAAAGAACATGTAATTTACTACAGGTTCTGGCAAAATGTTAAAGGGAGGGTAAGCGATATTTCTGAGACATTGGTGAACATTATTAATATTTAAAATCAACCCAAACAAACACCCCTTTCTTCATTGCTCCGCCTCCAAAGCTCACTCTCCAATCCTAACTGCCCTGCTACGAGTCGGTCTTGAACCCCGATCGCTGGCATGTGAGGCGCACTAACAAGAATGTTAAACAGTAAACACCGCATTCTCTAACAGTCATCAGCCTGCACAACTCCCGCTAGCTGACCTACACATGCAATGGAAGAGTCGATGATGATGATGAACGAACGACAGGAAGCACAAAAATGAAAATACAGTACACAAAAATAAATACAAGCAAGAGTTCGCTGTTAGTTCCTAACAGCACAGCAGCTCCAGACAAACAATGACACTCAAAACCAGTGTTACTCCCGTATGGAGCGGAAACACCACCAGGCCTTCCCCTTAGCAATCTTCAGCACTGGAAATCTTTTCTAATATTAACGCAGGTCCTAAAGCTCTTTCCTGATCATAACCCTTAATTTTCCAGTGATATTCTTATGAGTTTTTGTAATGTCTCTCAGGCATCTCTTTCAACAGTCTTTCTTCAAATCTCCCTCTTGCTCATTCTCTCCTCCACTGTCATATGCCCCCTAATGCTGATTGGCTACACGTTTGTTGTTGTGTCGGTCTGACCAACTGTCAAACTGTGATTTTCAAATATCGCTTACCCCACCTTTAACTGCTGCAATCTAGTTAAAATGTTTCATTAATTTAAATGAATTATTTCTTTTTTTAATCATTTTTATAATTATTTTTTTTAAATCTATTGAATGAATGATTCAATGACTCACTCATAAATACTTCACTTGTTTCATTACTGGATGAAGCAGCGTTTTTGAACAAATCTCTTGAATGAATGATTCAGTGATAAGTTTTTTTAAACTATCACTTGTTGCCAACTAGTGGAGTAAGAATGTAATGATACAATCATTATTTGTAGCGCCAAGTAACTTGCAGAAGGCGATTTGCTCTATTTTGAACTCTACCGTAGACATCAGTGTTTATATCCAAACTATAATCTTTTATCCCAGTACTTCTCTGATAATTTGAATATTTGTAACACCGATATAATGATATTGTGTGGTTTGTGAAGCTGTTTAATACCCATACATGACAGCTGCTCTCTCTGGATCAGCGGCAGCACCAAGGCAAATCTGAATGTTCTGGTGTTCTGAATGTTCCTGAATGTATCATTTAGGAATAAGATCGCGTGGATGTTAGAATCAAGATTGCGATCTTTTAACGATTAATCTTGCAGCTCTAGTAAGAATATTTCACAATGCTAGTAAGAATGTTACTTTTTTGATGTATTTTTAATCAAATAAATGCAAACAAATCTTACGGACACCAAACTTCTGAATGGTAGTGTACTGTACTCTGCAATTAATGTGTAAATACAAGTTCTGGGTATACCTATATGTAGACAAAATATTGACCCTTTAAATAGCTTCCATGTAATAAGAAAATGTTTCTTACTTGAAGTGTATCTAACTATTTTCTTTTTTTTTTTTTCCTCTCTATATCTTTTTTCTCATCGGAAGTGTTGGAGGATTGTTTTGAATTTGCATGTAATAATAATTACAGAAGGGAAATGAGCAAGATTCATGGTCTGGGAACATGACCCAGAAGTTTTGTTTTCCTTTTGTAATTTACTCCATCATGTCTTTGTTTGTGACAACAATAAACTGGAGCAAAACTCTGCTGTCCTGTTTTGAAGTTTCAGATGGTTCATCTTTGTCATGCAGCGTCTGTTGCCTAAAAAGGAAGGTTTTTTTTTTTTGTTTTTTTTCCAAATTAGAAATGAAGTTGATTGAGAACACGTCCTGTCGGAAGTCTTCATAGCATGCTAGAGAGGTGGCTTCAACTTTATGGTTGATATAAAATAAGATTATGTATATAAAAACTATACATGCATGAATGCAATTTACTCTGTTGTTCTTTATCCTTCGTTGGCAGTATATTTTATTTTTGTGGCCTTTATTTCTGTTGGTCAATCATAACCATAGCTGAGCAATCGTTTAAAAAGATCTTGTTAAAAGAATGTTAAAGTTTAAACACAAGTTAAGTTCAGTGGCTCGCTGTTGAATACTTTGACAGTAATTTCAACTTCAATCCGTGAGTCTGTAAAAACAAATAAAATGTGTGTTGTTGTACTGTCTAAATCTGTTCTGGGTGGATGAGCTTCTGGTTGTGGGTCACAGTCGTTATTCCTGTGGGTGGATGTTTCTCTATGTAAACAACTTCGTTCTGGTGTCTTGGTGCACTGTAAACCCGAATAAGTTGGGCTAACTCAAATTTGAGGTAATCAGTTACATACAATTTTTTGAGTTATGATGTTGCCAATTTTAAGTAAGCAGTTTCGAGTTTGTAGTACTCATGTTAACAGTTAGCTAACTCTGAGTTAACAATACATTTTGATAGCAATTTACATAAAATATTGTTTTTATTTGGAGTTCTTGCAAATCAAATGAGTTATTTACTTCATTGTTAACCCTAATAAGTTGTCACAACTCAGTTGAATATTTTTTTAAGTTAAGAAATATTTTACTAGATATAACAAAATAATTCAGAAAATGCCAACTTGCTAATTTGCTAGCATGTTAACAATAACATGGAATAGCACTTACTGAATGAGCACAGCAACTTAAAACATGTAACTTACCTGCTCTCAAACCAAGCAGCATGTGCCACTTGTCACCATGATGGGAGCTCTTCTAAATTAGCATAACAAAACATTAATCACTACTAAATCTCCCTTACTATTAATTTTGCACAACATTTTTTTGCATTTACTCTCCCTTTTTGAGTGCCATGGACAAAGCATGCTGGGAAATAAAAATCCCAGCCCAGTTTCAGTTAAACTTAAATTAGTCTAAATAAAAGGAAATTAGTTCATACAACTCAAAACAATGAAACCGTTCAATTTACTTGAAATATGTCAGTCCTGTGAACTCAAAAGAAAAAAAAAGTTCTAAATGCTCATAACAGTTCATTTAACTCAACTAATTTGTATTAAGTTTGTCCTACTCAAACCAATTAAGTATTTTGAGCGTTAGGTTTTACAGTGTGTATGTTGTTATGGAGTGACATGAGCATTAATGTCTTTACATCACTCATACATTGTATTAAAACCCTTGTAATTTAATACTACTGGTCAGTTTGCTAACGGTTTATTTAAATCTGGCGACTGTATCAAAATGTCCATTCAAATCTTTATGAAAATAAGGAAATTGACAGCACTCTAATTATGCAAATTGGAGTATTAGAAAGTGAATGGTCACTAGTGATCTAGCATAAAGGATTTTTTTATGTCAGGATAGTATGAAATAATTTCTTGAAATGCTTGTGAAGTAACTCTGTGTGCTGTAGGATGTAGTGTTTTATTTGAAACACAACATTAATCTGAAGTTAAACCTGCCTCCTGGTAGGTTTAATTTAAGCCTCAATTTAATCCTGGAGTAGCTCTAGTCTTCCTCCTGGAAATCATTTTATTAAACTCTGGACTAGACCAAGTCTAGGACTATTTAAAACCATGACACAGAAAGAAAAATTCTGTTAATCTGGTTTAAAAAGCCATTTTAATCCAGGCTTAATCTCTGTGCTGGAAAACGCCCCAGAGACATGCAGAACATGTAGCTTTTATTTAAATACTTCGTATTTAAATAAAAGTCCAGTCAAATACTTGTCCATAATCACGATTTGATAAAATGTACTGCCCTACTTTTGATTTATTAATCCAAATTTTGCTAAATTCTGTGACCATTACATGTTATACAGTAAATTCTATTTCTATGACTGGATTCTGCGATTTCCGCATTGCAGAAATCATAGGGCCCTGTGATAGATGTAACAGTCGTACAAGTCTGTATGAATGAAATGAGGTTATTCAAGTTCACAGTGACCTATTGTAGATGCATCAGGGCTGAGACTAAATACAGGACACACAGAACATCAACAAACATGGAGGTTTCTTATCTGTGCCTTGTTGCTGCTGTTTTTTTAGACACAGGCTAAACTGACAAAAAGTTCTGACAAAAGTTATGATTTAGGTAAATGTAGATAGGAAATGTGGGCCAAGGTCTTTTAAACAGGGTTTTGTGTTCAACATACGTGTTTAGACTAATGTGTTTCACTAATGCCAACACAATATCACTGACTCGGGTTACTGGGGAAACCACTTACCTTCTACATTTAGCTTCTAAATTTGGGCTACTTTGGCCTTAAGAATTATTTTTTAATTTTTCAAAAATTGCTTGCAATTTGGCACAAAACACCAATTGTAAATCTGTTATTTGCAATATAGAGTATAGTTTGATTATTTGCATTTCTTTTAATAGCATTCACTTACTAACTCGTAAAAATCTAAAACAATGAGCTATTGTAGTACTCTTTCATGCTTAAAAATGAACGGCATTTTGACAGCATGGCATTCGGCCATGCTTGTTAAAGGGGGTAAAAACGTCTTTCTTTGTATGCACTTGTAAATGTGCCTTTTAATCTATACTGGAATGATCATCAAAGTCTGACTGCTAAAACTGCAGGAAATTGCTTTTCAAGGCATTCTCTGGCATTGCTAGTTTTGTGCACTTTTTACTAGCTAATTTTAGAAGAGTAGCACTGTAAGTTTCTTCCACAGAGGAAGACACGAGGGGGGAAAAGTCTGAAAACAGTGCGTGAGGGACAACTCAGACCATGAATAGTACAGAGGTGTCAGAATTGAACTGTGAGAAGCTGGAGCAACGTTTGAGATGGGGTTTCTTTGGAATATTAGTCATGGGCTATGTTTATGATTGGTCTTCATTTTGATGACCTGGTATCGATTCTTAAATCCAAACTGATATTTTTGTCTAATTTTCTGTTAATGTGTGAACAAAGTAGCACGACTCCCATCCAACACTTGCATAAAGCTTTGAGTTTTGGTACTTTTGATATTAGGCTTTCCAATTCTGTAAACTTTGTCATGAAATTCAATCAATAAATGCTGTTTTGGCGCTCTTTAATATGGTGTGAGAGATCGCTGTAGTGCCTCAGTTCAAGCGGAGCACACGTGTACCGATCATCTCTTCCTCTTTACTACTAGTTATAACACGAAATAAAAATTGCATTCAGGTAATTAAACATTTTCGGTTCTAATGCCTGCCTGTCAACATATGTATTTCCATACCATCTAGATGTAAACATAGGGGAAATTAGCATGAACAAATACTAATTTACTATATGACTCACTATAAACTAATTTCGGTAGCATTAGTATTTTCATTATTGTGCACAGGTGTCTTGAATCTCCACCACAAAGTGTTAGTTTTAATGTCTTTATGCTTGTGCCCTTAAATGAGTTAGTCCTCCTGATGTTTCATAAGTGAATCACTTAAATAGCGGTGCTGCTTTCTACAACATAAATCCTTCTAGAAGGTTCTGTTGTGTTTTCTTCTGTTTCCCCGTCCGTCTGCAGCAGCAGCCAACCGCAGGGAACCGTTTGCACATCTGGCTGGTCGAGGCAGCAGAGCCCAGGGGCTTCTGGGAAATCTGTAATGGGAGATTGCCTGGCCGTCCACACATGCAGCTTACCCACAGCTGTTTGTTCTCGCCATGTGCCGCCACCACGAGCAGGCCTGAAAAATCACTGAACTCAGAGAAATCAGAAATTAATCTCCCCTCGCTGTGAGATTATTACATCCATGATTGTTTTGATATGGTGTTTATTTGTGCCAAAAGTCTGTGTTCCTCTCTGTGCTGCGACTCTTATGTAAGGACAGCAATGGATTATGCAATTCACGTGCTGCTGGCGAGCAAAGTCGCGGTTTGGTCGAGTCCCGGGACAGAGGGCCGGTCCTGCTGCGATTATTTTTGGCACTCGTGGAGCTAGAGCAAGACTGTGTGTTGCCTCTTCCATATGGGGGAAAATAAATAATAAAATGACACTAGAGGTTGTGTTCTTCATATTCTGGCTGAGTTTAAAGCGTTAGTCACAGTAGCGCAGCTTCACTCCTTTTGTTAGCGGTTACTCTGAATAACGTGCTGCTTTTGTCTGCACTGTGGAGAGGAGCCTGAGGCGGTGCCATTAACAGCAACGATTCTCGGAAACATCATAAACGTTATTCATAGATTGCCTTTATTTATTTATTTTTTAGGGGAGACAGCAGCTGTCAGGCCATCTTTGATACAGCAGTGTCTCTGTCTGTCTTTCCTGTAAAAGTGCTGATCTCTCCAAAACACTGGGGCATGGCTGTCATTTTAACATCGAAGTCTGGCCCCCCAAATCTGTTCACATTTTTAAAAATGGCCTCTGCAAAAAATTGCAAAAAAATAAAATGGAGAAGAAAGATTCCAGCCAAAATGTTATATTTATTTTTTTATTTAAAAAATAATGTAATTTTACAATAGAAGTAACATACAGTACCTTGCTGTTGCACACAAGTGTTAAAAAAAAAAAAAAAAAAAAAAAAAAATCCATATAAATAATTTACAGACATTGACTGTTGATAGCATTATCAAAATGTTTTACTTATGGTTTGTGATGCAGCTGCTGTCAGATCCAATACAGTTGGCCATAACGACACACAGGCTGTGTCCGAAACGCGTACTATGTGAGTAGGTACTGTTTTTGATTTTTAACGAACTTTGCGACGGTTAAAAAAGTATGTTCTATATCGTATGAATGTGTAGTATGAATGTAATCCGGACATACTACATCCGCCATGTTGTCGTTATGATCTAACAGCGTCAGTTACATCCCTTCACCTCCATTCATAAATTGTCTCCAGTGGCCATTGTATGCACACTTCAGAATCTTGCCGGAAGTAGTAGGTCATCCGGCTACTTTTTGCCTACTGTTTTTCGCATACCATATAGTAGAGAAGTATTCGATTTCGGGACGCAGCTACAGTATTAATGCTGCCTTCACGTGCTATCTGAAATTTCATAATTCCCACTTCAGAAATCATGATTACGAGTTTGTTGCATTCAAGTGCTTTGTTGTCAGAATGAACGGGAATCACGGAGGACACCAGGTTTATTCTTGCCTATTTATTGGGAAGTTCTTATTAAAACCAAAATGTTATGTAGTGTCACATGCACTGACAATATAAACATTTATGATGCTATCCAGATCTGCTTTCTGCTGATTTTATAATTTCGGTCAAATGTAGGCTATTTTTACAGTGTATAAAACATACATTACACTTAAAATTATTATTCATATATGTAAATATGAACTACATTAATGACAAGACAAAACGATTTAGCTGTTTTGGGGAAAAAAATAAATAAATCATAGCTGTCACAGCAGTTTAAAGTTTTTGGCATGCCAATCTCGAGAATTTGGGTATCAATTATTTCTGAGCTTCCCAGTGGTAAACATGACTTCAGAGGGCGTTCATGTGCAATCTTTACCTAGGAAACTCGTATTTACGATAAATCCGATAGAACATGAAGGCAGTATAAGAATCAAGGGTACATAAACTTTTGAACGGGGTCATTTTTATAAATTCAGCTTTTTTTTCTCTCTCTCTTTTTTTTGATTTTTGGACTGTGTAAACATACTTTTTTTTTTTATGATCCCTCTTGTCTTGTTAATATTATTCACATTTTTCTCACAGATTCTGAAGGGGTGTGTAAACGTTTGAGCTTCATCCGTGTCAAAGCAACCGTTCTTTCACTCCATTTGTCCTGTTGTCAGCAGACTCAAGTGCATGGAGTACATCAGAAATTGAGCGTGTATCTGTATACTGCTTGCATCTGGTGTTGACAGGTGTCGGCTACAGAATGATAGTGGGCAGGGCCTGTGGTGTGAAGTAAAACTACTCTGATGTCTTGCTCTAGAGGCAGATGTGACGTCACAGATCCCACAATAGCCAAACAAGCTGCTTTTTGGTAGCCTAGAAATCTAGACACACCCTAGCAGCAGCAAATCAAATTTGCCGCTACTGTAGTCTAGCAACTCTCGGTAGACCTGCAAACTGGAAAAAACAAACTCTGGTCAGGCCAATGTATAGAGTCGGTGGGCGGGCTTAACATAATGACGGCAGAGTTGCCGTGCTTCCGTGTGCTACTTAAAAACAAAGAAGCTGGCGAACAGCGGTCTTTCGAATCGGCTTTGGCCGCGACACTGGGAGACTTGTTGTTGAACTTTTCCTTGAGAAAAGAACAAAGAACAGCACTGAAGTCATTCTTAAGAAAGGAAGATGTGTTCGTAGTTTTGCTGACTGGATGCGGCGAAAGTTTAATCGATCAACTAGCTCCGCTTCACCTTCTTCGTTGCTCTGGTTGGTTGTAGCGCTATCCTATTGTGTGCAGAGGGAGTTTGAAAGACAACCGTTTATCCCGCCTCTCGGATTGAGCCCTGCCAATGGTGAGTTGATGTGGGCTTTTTGGAGGTTGATTTAATTAAATGTTCTGTTTATAATGAGGACATTTTAAGCTATGCAGCAGGATGTTTTGATGGTACAAAGAGCTCTTATATGTCAAAATCTCAAGGAACATTTGATTTCTCAAGGTAATGACCCTATATTTTTGAAATATCATGTATTTTAACATTTACAAATTGGCTCAATTTTTTACTTCCATTTTTATATATATATATATATATTTATATTTATATATTTATATTTATTATTATTATTTTTGTTTTGTTTTTTTCTCCCTGAGCCCAGTTGGACCAAGTAATCTTTAATCTGCATCTCCAGACTATTTTATAACATCAGACTTGAGGAGGACTATCCTCTGTACCGAATATGAACAACCTTTCCACAATTGTTCATCCAGTGTTCAGTTTTTGTGCTGTAACCTGGCTGATTGTGTCATTTTGTGCTGGTTACCGCTGCTCTGTGTTCTTCTGCCAAATGTAGCCTACATTGAAGCCACTTGATGACTGCTGTAAAATGTAGTTGATGTTGTGTGGTCCAGCGTGTGTGGCACATTTAAAGGATGCTGTAAAAGAAAGAGAGAGAGCAGAAGGTGGGGCAGACGCTGTGTGAGCTCTTTGTGTCATACAGGTGGATTTTAACGGAAACTCTGACACAAATTTTCCTGGTGGAATTTCTGAACAGGCATAGCTGACATTTCTGATTCACCTTTTTGTTCTTTTGGTTTCCATTTTAAAGAACAGGTTATTCTTTCCTTTTGAATTTTGTTATAAAGTCCCTTTGTTTAAAAAAAAAAAAAAAAAAATTCAAAATAGTATTAAAAAGCTTATCATTCCTGTATTCTTCTATCTTGCGGCCTATAATGTCTCTGTTTTACCACAAACTTCCCTTCTTACAAAGGAAACTTTTCCAGCCTTAAAGAAATATTACAGGTTCAAAACGGTTTAAGCTCAGTTATAAGAAATAATAAAGAAATAATTGACTTGTTCCTCATTTTCATAAAAAAAAAAAAAAAAAAAAAAAAAGATTATTCTGAAGCACTCATAATTGATGTAAATGGGGCAGGGCTCGAGGGCCAGCGTAAAAGTCACTCGGGCCAGTTGACAGAGCTGTCACTTGTCCGATTGGGCCAGTGCTGCATCGCTACGGAAGTTGATAATTTGCACACATTTTTAAGAATTGCCAACTTAGACACGAAAGTATCCGTGCAAATTTTCTGTCTCACTTTTACGTACACTTCAGACATAATGTTTACAATAATACTCGACAAGATGGGCATTTTGACATCATTTTGTGTGAATATGTCTGTTTAAACCCAGGAAGACGTAAAATAGTATCAGTGCGCTGTGAGACGCGGTGTTCTGAGACAGAAAATGCATGTGTGACAGTATATTGGATCTGTGCAGCTCTTAAAGTGACAGCAACCTAATATTTCTGCTGCTGTCTGTTTTTTTGTTAATCAAAATCACTCACTGCTCTTGACTGAATAACTGTAATAAGGGTTAATCTATAGTTATACAGTGAATATTTTACATTTGATTGCTATTTCTATAGCTGCAGTCTGTAACTTTTTTTTTGGTTAAAATGATCCAAAATCAATTTGAGCAAGTACACAACAAGCCAGTATTCAAAACTATCTCCTTATCTTAGCCCCATTCACAACGGTAAGCTTATAATAATGTGTTATAATTAGAGTGGTACTGGTAGCTTTCCGCGGGAAATTCAAGCATGTCTTTGCGTCATTACGTCACGTCTGTATACATAAAGAAAGAGTCCGGCTAGTTGTAGTAACACATGTGAGGTGCATGTTTTTCAGTGGATCTTTTATAGCCTTTTCTCACAGCGGCTGGACTAATTAAACTTATCATTTTGATGGTGGCTTATAATCTAGAAAGGTCAAAAGGACATCAGTGACAACTGGAGATTCACCCGTAGTCAAAAGCAGAAGATTAGACTATATGGAAATTGAAATCTACAGGTAACGCTAATAAACACTAAATACACGTAGTCACGCAATGCTAATGCTGTTAACATTAACAATTTGAGAACAAAGTATAACAATAATAATAATTTGCACGGTTTGATGTTATACGAGTGATCGTTAGATTTAATCACCGTTGGTAGCGCGATTTATTGTAATGCTTTGTTCCTAAAAGTGGCAGACATGTTACTTACTTGTTCAGATGACATTTTCCAGTGAAAATTCTTATTTTGGTCATACTCCATGACGTAGAATCTGTGATTTTGAAGTACAGTATCACATCAGTGCGGTGAATGAATGACAGCCACACAAAATCCTCAAAACATTAGATTCATCCGCGCTGAGGACCCGCGCCGACGCATAACTCGCGTACAGATGATAACTCCACAAATAACTGCTATTGCAGGTTTCAAACAGAGATGGCAACACAGAGGCAAAACTTACGGACTGCGGCTTTAAGTATTTTATCTGTTATATCGGTTTATTAAGTTGTTCTTAACATTTTTTGGTTGTTTTAGGCATTATGTTTTTAAGCATTTTTTTCACTATAAAATTAGCACTCATAATTACACACATTGTGTGGCTATACTATTAAATCTGAGTAGTTTTACGTTTACAAATTGTAAGTCGAAATTACAACATGATGTCACGAGTGCTGTCGATTTAAGGTGCTGTCGATTTAACTTGTTTGGAATCCAGAAAATTCCTTTAAAATCAAGATGAAACTGAAAAAGCAACATGTTTTCTTACGTATTGGATTATCAAAAAAGAAAAAAATGAGTGTAAGCTTGCAGTCGATTGTGGAGGGGCACGCTTAATTAATCGGAGAAGTCTGGCATACACCATCAAAGAGAGGTCTGTCATTTTCACAGGAAGTTTCAGTTACGGCATTTTGATTAAACATCACATGGTCAAAAAAATTTGACGATACATGGACAAATCTTTCATAATACAAACTAAACTAAAACATGCATAACAAAGTAGATGGGGTGTATTTCAATTTCATCTTGAGTTTCAAAAGCTTGTTTTCTGCCAGTTCTTGATTCTTCAGGTCAAGGGATTCATTGCTTTAAGAAATAGGCTAATGATTTTGAATCCCCAGCCTTGCCTGTAACTGTTCACAATAAGAAACCATTTTTGGGTAAGTGACCTTTCAGCTCACATTGTTCGTCTCCAAAAGGGAGGTGTCGAGTGATGCCAAATTGAAGTGAATTCACACAGAGTCATACAATACACATCCCCAGTGCCCACTCCCCAAATCAGAAAGTGACTCTGAAAGAATGACATTTGTGTGTTGTCCAGTGTCTTGGTTCTCTGCCTGTTGTTGCAGGGAGGAAGGAAGTGGTGTTCACCAGGATTCTGGAGGCTATAGTTGTTTATCGCCTGGAGCAGAAGTTTGTGGCCTCTGGCTTCGGCCCAGTGCCGTGCGGTTGCACTGAGATTTGAGGCCGCAGCCCTGTTCAGGGTGTGTGCACCCGGAGAGGTGCATTCTGGGTGACGGTGGTTTAGCCACTCTTCTGAAATTCAACTCGAGGCGCCTGGCTGAGCAAGAGTAGCTGGTTTTTGCGAAGCTTATTCCTGTTCCTTGCTAATTAGGGCTGCTCTCCGGGACGAGACCAGACATGTGGAGCACATGAGCTGTTTATCCTACCACAGCGCTGCTCTTCAAGGGATCTACTCACTTTGATTCAGAGTTTTAAAGGCATGTGTGTGCTTGTTTATCTGAGATTACGCTACACTATTTGAGAAGCAAATGGGTCAGTTTTGAATCATGCAGATGGAAAAAAGTACCTGACGTTACTCTTAAACTGACGGCGTAATCAGATCCGTCTAACAGCTGTCTGCATAAAACGACTTTTAGACGCATGACTAAAATGTTATTTAATTCCTGCCACAAAGACGCCCTTTGTGCCATTTTTTTTTTTTTTTTTTTTTTTTTTTTTCTTATCAAGTGAACAACAACTGTATCATTAGTGTTTTTCCTCCCCACATTCAAAAACTTCTTCAACCTGATTCTTAAAATTCTCATTTGCAGACAGGCTGTCTGGGCCATTTCAGACTATTTTTGGTAACAAGACGTGGTTGTCTTCTCTGCCATTCTCTTTTGCAAGGGTTTTTAAATCTGATAACAGAAGTCTGAACTCAGCTCTAGAACACAGTATCATATAGATCAGGTGCAGTGTTCATTTTTACAGTTTGTTTGTTTTTGTCCTTCGATGAAAATATCCTTTGTTTAGTCAGTATTTCATCATGACATAGTCATTCATTATAATCAATTTTACTTGATTGTGGCATCGTAATTTATTCAGCAAAAATAACATTTTATAAGTTCATTTAAACAGTTGACGTGAAACTATCCTTAAACAACTAATAACATTGTTTACTATTCATTGTCCATGTTTTAGTGAATTGTTACTGAAAAAATGTTCACAATGAATTAATATTCTGACAAGGATAAGTTCACTTGTTTCACTTTATTTTCGTAATTTTGTATGTATGTATGTATGTATGTATGTATGTATGAAACAAATTCTTTCTAGGGTTTTCTTAAGTTTTAGTGCCCCATTATATTACCATGCAATGTTAATTTTTCCTTGTAATTTTTGTAAACGGCGTGCTTTAATTTAAAACTCTGTAATTATCATGATACACATTTTTTATTTTATCTTCATTGTTATAAAATAAAGCTGTAGGTCATGCCTACAGCTTTCATGACCTCAGCATATCACTGGCTTTGAGTTTTTTTCTCTATTAGTTAGAAATGGAGATTTGCAGCAGAAATCAGGGGTTGAAGATCTGATCTAAAATGTTCTAGGTTTGTTGCCCCACCAGGACAATCCATTCCACTGAGTCATTACCACTGTGCCCTTTATGAAGTTCTCAAACACAGGTAGGTGATTGTCCTGGTAACAATTTAGTGTCTGCTAAATGACTACTTACTAAGTCAAATCAGAAGGTCACCGTAAACAACCTGCGACTAGGGAACAGTACAGATCCTATTGGAATTCTTTATGGAAAAATAAGAAAGGGACTGTTCACACTATTCCAGTGGATGAGGAACATCCAGTGACCAGTCAATCAAGAGTGAAGGAGTAAAGGTCCAAACAAAGTTGGTTTGCAGTTTGTTTCTGGAGTTCGGAACAGCTTACCAAAAGTAAACATTTTCTCCAGCTGGTAAACAACCATTGGTTTGTGGCAATTATATATTAGGTAGGTGTGGCTCTAGGGTTCTGCCTTCTTTGACATGGCGATCTTCTCTGATTCATTTCTTCTGTTCAGTTTCTCAAGGTTAGACACGAATAAAGCATGAACACACTGGAAAGCTGCTTTATAGTAGACTGTTAGACACTCCACACTCCTGCCAGGGTCTCAAAAACACGGTTTGAAATTGCCGGTGTTTCTTGCGTCACAAGCTACCTTATAACCAATCACGTAAGTGTGCAGGTGGGCACACATATCATCAACTATGACCGCTCTAAAGCAGGGGAGTCTCAAGAGAAGCCAGGTTTATACTGGTATATTTTTCTGTTGATATGAAAAATCTGGTACATTTAGCAATATAACAGGTGAAATATGTATATGATGTATATTACAATGTTATGATCAACTATATGCCTTTCTCCACTGACGTTCTAAGTTGTTCGAAGTGTTTCTAAGGATGTTGATTTTTAGAAGGCAGCAGTCTGACTTTGAGATGGCGAACGGGAACATGGTTTGTGTAACATTAGTGACACATTATTAGCTACTTGATAACATCGTCAAGCCAAAGGCTAATATTAATTACCATTATGTGTCTGACGTTGTAGAGAGTGATGCATAAAACGCATTACCATTCTGATGCATCAGCTTGTAGATGACCCTGTATGAGTGAGTGGAGGCAGGGCTCATTTGCATATTCCTCCGCAGTAAAAAAAAAAAAACGTATTCTGTGTGAATGGCCTCTAAAGTTGCTTGCTTTAAAGCAATTTATTGTATAAAGTTCAAAAAAAAAACATGGCGTGACTTGACTTGACTGAAGAGCTGAATTGCAGAACTTGTGCAATCATATCTGCATTGCTATGATCAGATGCTTTCTTAACTGCTGTTTTCTCACCGCTTTTTTTTTTTATGCCCATTTTGTTAAGAGGAAAGCGTGCAGTATCTAAACGGTGCTCTCAGAAGCGTGTGTGGCATTAGGATGTTCGCAGTATAACACACTTTTTTTTTTTTTTTACCCCTAAGTGAAGAACAAAAAAGAACTTCACCTTATCTCCTTTTCTGTCTAATAAATTAGCTAAATTTCTGAGCCAGCAATACACACGAGGCCGTGAGAACTGCAGGAATGACCCTGCCACCCAGATCATTTAGGTGGACTTAATTACAAAGAAGAGTCTATACCCCCACAGTTACACAGACACACCCTGTCAGTGAGAGGGCTGTTTATGGATCGTTTCACAGACCGTCCGTGATCTTGTCTCGTTTTTGGGAGGCTGTGGGCCAAATGTATATTAATTTCTGACTGCACCGTCTGGCTACGCATCCCACCCACAGCAGTTGCCTCAGATCACCCCCGTCCCTCCGTCACCCTCTAACTCCCTCTGTCCATTCCTGCATGCATGGGATGAGATGGCTGGAATACTCCCCATCTTCCTGTCGTCTGTGTAATAGCACACATGAGTCTGTGCGAGTTCACAGAAGTTCACATGGACTATACTATCATCCATGTGGTTACAAAACTATCTGGCTTTATTTTGTGGAACATAGTTATACAGTGCTCACTTTTACATGCACTAATGATTGAGCTTTGAATAGGACACCAAAAGCACCATTAAAGCATCATAAAGTCCTGTGCGCTATATATGATGTGTGTGATGAGCTGATCAAAAATAAATTATTAAACACTGACGATTTACCCTTTCAGTGGGCTGTTTATCATTGCGAGCAGATTGAGTCACTGTGTGTAATTCTTGAGAAGCGGATGATTTCACTTTATGAAGTAATCAGGTTTTGTGAACTGGATCAACTGATTAAATGGATAGATTGGCATTTGAAATTGGAATCGAGGTGTGAGTGATAATATATATATATTTTTTTATTGTTTTTTTAACCACTGGCCCAACCGGCCACTAGACAAAAAATCCTTAGTGTTGAGGCCTGGTTGATAGTTTTAATCATGAATGTGCCAATGAGATCTGGTCCAAATATGTGGAATCGTCACCATATTTATATCATAATTTTGTGCACATTTACTTATGACATAAGCCCAATTCAGAAACTTGGCCCGCTATGATCCCAAACGTATAGTTTAGCCAGTCATTACAGGTCATTTACATAGTCTTAAAGGTACAGTAAAAGTATAGTTCTAAAGTTCAGATAGAGTGGAAAATGGTTACGTAAAACTTAGCTCAGTTAGAAACCTTGTTTAAAGGCCTGTTCATACCTAGACAAATGTCCAGTGGGCAAAATTGTTGCAATAAACATTTTAATTTGAATGAACGACTGTTCATTCATCTGTTGACACAAACATTTGCATGCTGTCAATGCGATTTAGAGTATTTTGCAAAGAAACAGTGAATAGAAACCAGCTTTTATCTCTGTACTCTTATATTTTGTGTTGTTTGATAAGCATTGTAGTGCATACAATAATCTGAATGGCTGTTTGAAACATGTGAATAGACTTCCTTTATTGTTCATAAAAAGTAGGTGTCAGAAATGGAAATGCGCAGCGTTTTGTATGCTAGAGTAGCCGGGATATCCAGAGTATTTCTGCTCTTTTTTTTTTTTTTTTTTTTAAGTGCCACCTACTATCAGAGAGGCCATTTGCACTTTCATTCAGACCAACAGCAGGTTCATGCTGAACATTTCGGTTTTTAACTGGTTAATGTTACAAAAATATTGACTGGCCTCTAAGTTTTCACTTCTAATTTTCTCTCATTAGATTGTTAACATTAAGCGTATCAAAAAGTAAACATACTTGACCATTGATAGATTGACTGCAGCCTTTAGCTGTCACATGAGAGCCAAAGTTGGCCCAGGAGACAACTTAATCTGTCATCTCTCTTACTCAGTCTCTCACATACATGAATACATACAAACATATGACAGCTTAAAGAAAGCATTTTAAATTGGCTTTGTCTGTATGTGTCATGCCTCACACAGGCAGTATCCCTCTTGTGAGCAAACAAGGGAAATTACTCTGTTTTATTTGGTTTGTCTTTTTGTGTGTAGGGGGATGGGGAATGGCTTTTTGAAATCCTCCTTAAATCCTTTCATCTGTAGTGGTTGGACAGACCACATTCCTCATACCTTCTCTGCCTCTTTCATTGCAGTCTATTGTTTAAGCCGTCGTACAAGATGTAATTCTGAAATCATACTGGCCTTATTAGTGGTTTGCTGTTGGATTTCTGTAAGCCAATTTGGCTTTAGCTTGCTAAAAGAGAGGTGCGGGGGTGGACGTATTGTGGACGATCATTTAAAGAAACAATTAGACTTTTTGTCTATTGTGAATGGCGGGACACCAATGGATGCCACGTATATAGGTCAAAGACCTTTAAAACAATAAGCTCCCCCTCACTGTGAGGGCACCTGACAAATAACGGCATTGGAGCGGAGGCCTTATCTCATTGGTTGCTGGGAGACTGGTGAGCTGTCATTTTAGGTTGATCTGATTGGCGAGTCCCCAGTTCCACTCTCAGCTGCTGGCAGCCAAAAGTGACGAGGGAGGGAAATGTGCCGACTGTGTCCCATTACATATACCTTGCAATAAAGTATCAAAAGTTTAAAAGTTTGGGGTTAGTAATATCAAATCAAATCAAATCACCTTTATTTATATAGTGCTTTTTACAAGTCCAATAGTTTCAAAGCAAAGAATCGGGATAGGACTCGGGCAGAGATCATGGTCATGGATGCAATTATTAACGTTACTGTAGTATGAGAAACAGAGCAGGACCGAGTGTTGTGGGAGCTGAGCAAGGCCGCTGGAGAGATTGTTAATAAGAGGAATGCAACATGCCTCGTCTGCAGCGGGACTTTTATTATGCCACAGTCACCGGCGCCATTTCCGCTTTTCCGGTCATGAGTATGAGGTAACGCAGTTCTGTTTATCATATGAGATACATTTGAGTGTGTTGAAAATGATGTTATGGCGTTACTCTGTGCGTTTGCTCGGCGGCTGCTATGACACTTGTTGCACACTGCAGTAAGAGTAAAGTTTAAAGTGTTAAGAGCAAAATAAAACCGGAAACCGAGGGTAACGCAGATATGACGCAATTGACAGGCGACTCCCTCACACGTCCCGGTTCATTGGTTAAAATAGCAATTTTCTCACGATTTACAAATAGTTGGAAACATTTGGGATATTGTAAGTACTCAATTGAACAAAATATAGAACACTGGCCTAGTGGTTTTTGGATATTTTACTGAAAAAATTGTACATAGTGCACCTTTAATAATTACTACGTAATGTATAGTATGCACATTGGGACACTGCGCTGGTTTCAGTACTTGTATCATCTGCCTTAATGAGAAATCAAAGAGAAAAAAAAATCCAAGTTAAAACCTACTTGGTCTTTACAAACTGGATCCATGGAAGGAGGCCTTTTCTGTTTGGCCGCTCAGTCTGAAATACTCAGCCCAAATCTGTTGGTTGTTGCTGGCCAATTACCAGTGACTTTTATCTAGTTACTTTACAGTCCATTGATTAGAGGGGCGGCAAAGTAACAAAGTAACCTTAGGTTAAGTGGTTTGTGTGAAGGCACAATAACGACTGAGCACATTTTGCCTAAGACATCCTCAAATGTAGATGAGCCAATGACAGTTGAGTATCAGTTGCACGGGACCGGAACTCAGACGTCTTTTAGGTTTCTGCACATTAGAGAAACATTGGAGGACACAAAGCTCTCTTTTGATAGTGTTTATGCTACAAAAATGGTAAAACAATGTGCCTGAGGTCCTTGTAACACTGATTCCAGGTATCCTGAGAGTTTTTTTTTTTTTTGGTTGCATTAAGTTGCAATTAAAGTTAGTGAGTCCATGCTAACGTACAAACCTAAATAGCTAACTGTTCTCACGTCATGTAAGGTTAACAGTGTAGGTCAAAAACGCATAAACAAAGGTCTACATTTCAGTGCCTCTCCATATTAAACTGGTTAAATGTAAATTCATTTAATCTTACCCTGCAGTTCATGAACAGTGTTGACGACCGTAACATGAGGCTTCTCCCGCTTGCATTGTGATCTGTAAACCCTCGCTTCCAAATTAATCTTATTACCCATATTTATTTTTAAATCTTTTATATATCCCTCCATAGCATATTTAAGTCCCACTTGAATGCTCCTCAACGAGAGGTGGTCCTCCTGTGTCCAAAAACATCTTGGGACAGTTGTAAGACCGTTAGCAACTCTATTTGTTTGTCCGAGTTAGCAACAGTAACTACGGGGGGACCGGGTTTACCGATAGGTCAATTGTGACGCTAGTAATTCTTTCTTGTGATAGAACCTGCATCTTTAATCATTTGGCTTCAGAAGTGTGTCTTAGATTTTGTCTTTCAGCTAAACACTTTGATTCAGTGTGTAACTCTTCATTAGATAAAGTTGCCCAGCTTGGAAAACAAAATATTAATTTCTCTGTACAAATCTGTTGGCCACCTGCAAATCTCTGCTTCCGTGTAATTCAGGAGTTCAGCTGTGAATGTGGGAGAAGCCAGTTAAACCAGATGCAGTTCATGTGGAGAAATTGACAGCTTGAAGCGTTTGATAGGACCTTTGGCTGAACCTGCTCTAGCAAAACTCTGTCCATGATGTGTCATTATATTTTTATTATAGAACATGAAATGCAATTTGATTTCTAATGTTTCTTAGTTCATATTTTGCTACTCTTGTTTCAAAATATTAGATAGAAAGATCAAGTTCTGATTGTATCTTGCTTTTAATGCATTTGGACCTAATCTATGTGAGTGATTGAGTGTGTGTTGTGTGTTATACTTGTCTACACGTAAGGGTCATCACGGCAAACAGAGGCAGTGGAGCAAGGCGGAATCTGAGATCTTGGCACACATTTCAGCAGGTCTGATTCAGGAAGTGGGTTGTGAAAGGGAGTGTATTGAGTACAGGTGTGGAAGACCAGCCTGAACCTGCCCAGACCTTCACAAAACTTTCTCAATAACAGCAGGGAGAAAGAAGCTCGTCCTGACAAGGCATGACTGCCTCATGTGGCCAACACTCCTGGCATCAGCCATAAATCTCTTTTATATAGTTCTATTTAAAAAATTAAAAATAAAAATAAAAAAAACAACAATCTTTTACTTAGACTCCTGATAATTTACCTGCAAGTCTGTGTTTTTGTGTGGTAATGTGACTCAGGACCCTCACCAAAAGTAAACATGAAGAAACAAATTCTTCCAAGAGTTTTAACTTGCCCTGAATGCAGTATTTTCTCATTATTTATGTGAAGACTGCAGCATCATTTTCTCTCATAAACCGCAGTATAATTCAAAGCTTAGACTCTGCAGAAGAGCAAATCGCAGTGAAAGCATTTTATGCTGTGGTTTGGAATCATTTTCATTGTCGGTTTCGCAACATCGTTTTTGCCTTGCATTGTGAATAGTTCATCTTTAATGGAAGATGATACAATATAGCTATGTAGTTGCTGTTTCCAAACCAACATATCCTTTTTCTTCTGCATTTTCCATTGTTTCAGCTTTTTTTTTTTTATGTTTAAAATTTGGTTGTTATTACGAATTTGCACAAGTACTTGAATACTTGTAAAACGTGTGTGGCTATTTAAAAAAATCTATAACATCTTATCATAGTCCAGTAGAAGTTTATTTCCATTTTTAATATTGTAGGATAAGCTTTGTGGATTGCCAGCAGAATATACAAAATCTTTAAAAAAGTTTTAAAGCAATGACAGTATTGGTAATATTTGTATGATTTAAAAGGCTACCATAAACGTATGTTTATTAATTCCATAATATGACATATTTCAGAGTGAAACAGGATGTTCAGCTAAAATTCAGGATGCACTTGAAACCAAAAATGACTTGTATAATATAATATAATATAATATAATATAATATAATAATATAATTTTTAAATGTATAAAATGTATTTAACTTTTTTTCAGAAAATGAAAATAATCTTAATTTAAAAATCAATTAATTAATCAAATGTATTTAATAAAAATTCACATTCCAATTTTTATATAAACGTTGAAACAATAGAATTATGTTTCTACTATAATTTGTTGAAGTAAACCATTTAAACTATGGCTGTAATAATCTGTTTTCAAAACAGATTTATTCAAACATACGTTAAATAACATGAAAACATCACAGCTGTAATATAATTAATGTGTAATACAGTGCATATATTCAACGAGATAAGGACATTGAATGGCTTTCCTGAGGTAAATGAGGCAACGTTACAGGACATATTGTTTACAAGCTGTTTTGTTGTTGAAACACAGATTGAGAGATTACACAAGACATTATACATTTCTGCAAGTTGTATTGTATCATGCAGCATACCTTCTTATGTTCATTCATGTTTATTGCATGCTATAACTAGTTGTTAAGAAAGAGGATATGATCTATAAGATAGATATGATCCATTTGTGAGCTTGATCTGTGCTGCTATCTGAACTGATGCGGCAACAGCGAGTGATATATCATGACGTATTAAAAAAAACATTTATTCTTTGGATTTTGGTTATAAAATCAACAAAATTTGAAAGTTGACACTCATTGCGATTTTTATTGGATGTCTTGTGCGCTACAAATGTTTAGTGAAGGTTTGTTCATGCATCAACAGAAAACCGCATTGAATAAAAGATCGATCTTGAGATTTAAGAATCTGTATTAGTATCGATTAAAATCGAGAAATCAATACTGTCAACCCAGCCATAGAGTCCACACAGCTGAAATGCTGAAGTGTTGTAGTTTATCCACATTGTGTGCGTAAAATAGATGCCGAACAATAAAAAACGCTAATTAAACATCACTGCTTCAGTCAAAGATTTAGGCCCTTGAAAATCATTTTGGCCCCAAATTTTAATCAAAAGTGTCTGTCTCTATTTTAACCTAAATTAATTCCCCTAGTAGTTACTTAGCTTGTCTTGGGTGTGAGGAATCTTTTCGCCCCATTTATCTGATTAGCCTAGTTTTTCTTTCCTCTACAAACAGCTTTAAAGGGACAGATTGCAAGTGTCATTAACACCTTAATCCTCCCTCATTCCTGCACCCCCCTCTAAACCTGTTGCTGTTTGGTGTCACCTGTGACAGTGAGAGATTAGAGAGCAGATCTGGAACGTCTCACTTAGCAGCTTGTTTGGGGGTTGGGGATCATCTCAAAAGCAGGATGATGTCGGAGCCAGATGAGGACTCACTCCCTCATCACTGATGACTCAAACCCACCGCTTGACCTCTGTGAGCACCGCAGGAGTACAGTGTAGCAGATAGCAAATCAGTGGATTTAAAGGGAGGAAAAGGAGGATATCATTGCACTGTCCATTTGCACTGTATGTTCTGTTTCTTTTATTGACATTGCATGATTAGTGAAATAAAGTTCTCTGAAGTGTCACCTTACAATAGTAAAGCGATTGGAATGAAATGTAAAAAGAGTGGTGCAACTGATGCTAGGGTATTGTGAGGCATTGCCAGGGTGTTGCTATGCATTTGGAGACAAATCCGATTTGTGTGCATATCTGATTGAAATCCGATCAGATTTATGAAATAATCACATTGAAATTACATGAAATATGTGGTTTGAAATCCTATCCAAATCGCTTTTCTGGAAATCCGTTTCAGTCTGACGGCTCTGATCGGATTTCTCGCGGTTTATGTGACTTTCTCACGCCACGTAAAATGTAAACGTCAGACATTGTTATAGGAAACATGCTGAAAGGTGCTACCAGTCGAGCAGAAAATGACAAATAACGGAGACATGTTTTGAGACCGGCGAAGACGACTGCACGGAATAAAGCCGCTCATATCAGCCTCATACGGTTCTGCCGCTGCCTCAGAAGACGCAGTAGTCCAGCACACGACGGCTGCACAACGTCATGTTGTAAATGGGACAACATCTGTATTGCAAACCCCTCTATGTCATGGTTGTTGCTGCTGTTTTTGGATTATGCCAACCAATGCAACATCACTGCCATAGAAACCAATGCAGATATTCGGGAAAACGTAAGAGCTGCATGGACGCACAAATCTGGATCTGAACAGTTGCGATTACACAGTGTGGATGTCAATAATTTTAGATCCGATTCCAATCGGATACACAAATAATCAGATTTGGACTGTCAGTGTGAACATAGCCTTAGTCCCCGTTTACACTAGTGCGTTATCGTTTAAAAAACGCATAAACGTCGTCTACGCAAATCCAGCGTTTTTGAACCTCGAAAACAGATACTTTCAAAAATGGACACTTTTGAAAACAATGGTGTGGCTTCCCACATTACGCTACCTGAACACAATATCAGACTAGGGCTGCGTTTCCCAGAGCTGTCTCTCTTAACGGCTCTGTAACATACCAGCCTTGACGACAGAGACGGAACTGCATGCTTTGCTGACTTTATGGTCCTTTTTAGCATCTGTTGTGCATTTAAACGCTATATAATATTGTAACTATATTAATATTGTCTGATATTTTATGTAAAATATTGTAATATGTATATAATACTGAAATTGTCTACGTGCGCAAGAAGCAACTGTTTACACTTGTAAGTGCATGAACGGTCATGTGACGTGTTTTCAGTCGTGCAGTGTAGACAGAGATCGTTTCTGAAATGCAGTGGAAATGCCAGTGTAGACGAGGATCGTTTTCATTTTAAAACGCTGCATAAATGGGGCCTTAGTTGCCAAGACAAAAGCATCACCACCCCCTGCCAAAATATCTATGCATCTTGCAAATGGCTTGGTTCCCTCTTGAGTCTTTGGCAATTGTTTGCCTATTTTTGTTTAATCGCTACATAATAGTGACATTTTTGGAAATATTTTGAAATTGCATACAAGTAATTATATTGACTCATCAATGTTGCATCACAAGGGAGGGCAAGTCTCTCAGGCAAATGTCATTGTAAATCTTGCTGGATGATTTCCACATGCAATTGTATTTCTTATATTACCGGTTTTCTACTTGAATGATTATTTCAGCTCATCATAACTATTCCCTTGATTGTGTTGGTGACAGATGGTGACAGGTGCCTATGAACAAAAGGTTTACGTCACCAAGCATAGTAGTGCCGAAATTTCTCTTTTCTTATTGCCTTTAGGGTCATACCAGCATCAGGCTGCACAAGCTTTGATCTTGGTATCAGGTCCAGATATCCCAGCAAAAGCTAGTATGGTTCGCATACAGTCTTAATATAGAGTTTCCAACTTTTTTTTTCCTTTACTCAAGTTTATGAGGTCAAAAAGGCACCACCGATATGCATCCATGTTCTGCTTCCTGACAGTCATCCTCAGTTCCACACATCTTTTCCATTCTGTCTCCTTTTGTCCGCTCCACACACACTTCATAGCCAAACATTTACTTTCAGCCTCAGAGCTTTGTGATTTCTTTTAATAACCTTTATTTACATCTCTGGATGTTATGTACTGGCCTCTGCAGTGATTATTTAATGTTAGGATAGGACATGCTTGGTTATGTGTCGGGCCTAAAGGACTCTTGGCATGCATGTCCTAAACTTGGCCACACTTGCAGAACATATGGGGGGTGGAGAACAAGGTTAAACACTAAGCATATGTTTTCATGTAGAGATGGTTTATGTGTAAAGCTGCATTGAGAAGCATGTGAATGGCACAGTAGACGTACTACCTGCACATTTGAGCTGAAATGCTCTCCAGACTAGGGTAGAGTTGGTGGAATGTCTAAAATAACTTTTGTAGTTTTTCTACCTGTTAAAAGCAGTCCTTATGCAGCATTGCAAAAAGATGGCAAGGGAGCTTAATCTCCCGACACAGTCTCCACCCTTCACCGCTGCGGCTAACTTCTCCCAGATGTGTACCCCAGTGCACTGTGGGTAACATGAGTTAAAACCCATAAGGGTGTGTAGGAGCCTGCATGGAGAGCTCTGCTGAGTGTGCACTAGTGAAGGAGGGGCTTCCTCCTTTAATCTCTCTCAGGGCTACAGAGCGAAGCCAAAAGCCATCACTCCATTCATCCAGGGAAATTTGAATGCGACGGTTTAAAGCAAACACAGACTGACTCTCCCAGGGGGCTCTGTCTGAGAGGACATTACCCTGATCCTGCACTGCGGTGAACTCTCAAGTACCTGTGTCTGCTTTATATGTATATAATCGGATAATATATGCAATTCATTCTAGAGTTCCCTTTCTTTCTCCTGGGTCCTCGGTCATGTAGTTTGGTGATGTTATGGAAATCAACATTCTGTTTGTCTGGGTGCTATATAGCTTCTCAGGCAGGGTATTGTTATGCACAATTGCTTTAGCGCTATCTGCCACTCAGAGCTAATGCACATCATTTTATTCATTCATGGCTTCGGCAGATGACTCCTACCAAGAGCATTATTCAGCAGCACACCAGTGACAGCGAGTACAAATAATAGACCCCAGACAGGAATTTGGGCAGTGTGTCATGGAAGTAGGAAAGAGAAATAGAATTGGCAGTTTCTCCAGAACACATAGTAGGAAATACAGGAGAAAATGGGAAAATAAACCCTGTTGGGTGGCATAATGATTGGCCATAAAACTCTTTTGAGTCCTGCTTTTATGAGTGTTTGTAAAAATCCAAAAGAACTTGGAAAAAGACCCTTTCAGTGTGGAAGTTAACGAGAGGGGAGGGAGGGGGAGGGGGGAGGGGTTCATTTAACATGAACAAAGGCCTGGGACCTCGCCCACTTCTCTTTCCCACACCCACCCATGGGTGACTGATGGGGACCATACTGCTTTTCAGTCAACTGATGAGTTCTGCTTCAAACGTGTTGTAGGTCATCTCGGTTAAGTTGTGAAGCAACTTCTGCATTCCTAGTTGAGGCACTGTGTGGTGGAATGTATCGTCTATTCCTTTCCTACTAGGCTCACCACATCTCCATTGACCTTTGCCCTGACACTGGGGCCAGGCCCCTCCCCATGGGGTCCAGTCAGGTGACTGCAGTGTCAGGGACAACATTTGAAGTTTTACTTTATTCGCTTGAGCTGTCTATTTCTGATTGGCAGCAAATGAGAAATTCTTTCTCTGGTTTCTCTGTGCCGAGTTAACTGTTTGCATGCTTTGTTTACTTTATTTCTGCCTTTATCTCAATTCTGTGTTATTTTAATGCATGTTTTATGTTGTTTTCTGGATGTGATTCTTACAGGTGAGGCTGAATATACTAGATATTTTGTTGTATTAATATTTTACACAACAATATGTGTTATCTTTAACACTAGAATTGTATTATATATAAATGTATATAATTATCAATTATTTAGGTTTAATCTGTTAAAAACTTTATGGAATACTTTATTTTAAATTTGTTTTGGAGCAGTAGTTGTGCCTGCAATAATAAAATGATAAAACTTGTAGAATTGTGTAGAATCATTATTTATGGCTCTGGAAAAAATTAAGAAACATTGATTTCTCAATGTTAAGTGGTCTCTTAATTGTTTTCCAGAGCTGTGCATATACAGGACATTTTCATCAAACTTGGAGTTTTGTAGGCTTGGATGCTTTCATCTAAAATGTTTTTTTTTTGGGGGGGGGGGGCTTTTTGGCTTTGCAACCACAAGACAAATTATGGTTTGAAAATCAATGTTTTCCTAAAAGAAAAATACAGTTTTGCCCTTGAGTTAGTATTGTGGATGTCCATAACCTCAAATTTCAAGGATCCAACATTTAGTGCCTAAACCTTTAAATAAAAAAATAATGTGGTTTGCTATATTTGTATAAAAGAATTTATGGAATGATTTAAGCATGTTCATCACCATTGACTCACCATCCCTCTCTTTTATGAAAACTTGCATTTAATTGAACTTTCTTGGGCAACATTGTTGCCTTCCTTGAACTTGTAGTCTTTGTTTTCTGTCTGGTAGGCACTGGGCCATTCACTTTCCCCTGGAAATGTCTGGAAACCGCCAGCTGTCCTTTGATCACTGAGCTGAATTTATTTTCCCATCATGCATCAGTGCAGTGAGGATTACTCTGTCAGTAGTAGTTTAGGCTTGGTGACTTAGTGGCTTGTCCTCACTCTCAGTCCCATTGAAGGTTAAAGAAACCACACTGGGTCCATGCCGATACCAGTCCGGACTGGTCACCAGGAGCCCAAATGGAAAATCCAGTGGAGTCTAGCTTCTGCCAGGCAAAAATAAAAAGATAATAATAAAAAAAAAATCTAGCACTCTAGCTCCAAGTCTCAGGCTCCAGACTTTACAATTAACTCTGCGCTTTGTCTTAGCTTACTCACAAAGTAAGTCCTCCATCAGTCTCTAAGTTCCTACATGTTCTGTTAGGTGTTGTAGTTTTTCTCAGAAGAAGACAGTTTAGGCTGGACATTTGGAGAGAACGGTACCCTTCTTAATGAAGGCCAGAAGCAGAAACACTTCAATGTGTTTCCTATCAAGAGACTTGCAGTTGTGGCTTAAATTCCAGGACATAATAAAAGTCTGTCTGGACTCAATCAAAATAACCAGGCCGCCAAAGAGCCAAACTAAGAACAACTGTGGCTGGATGCTTTGATGAAAATTCGGAAGCTTTGTAACAGCATTCTTAAAAATTGATTTTTGAGTAATTGAACAGAAGGTGGGCATTTTCTTGCCTGTCATGCTGGGAAGTCAGTTAAAGTTGCACTGGAAACTATGCCTTTTATCCAAAGCGAATGGTCCAGGTGTGGTTGATGGCTGTCTGATTTAGCACAGAGAGGGTGTTGTTGGACTCAGTTATGTTAGTGTTCAAAGAGAGGCCTTATTAAAACACTGTATGCTCCTCAAATACAATTTCATCACTGGCCTTACAAGGAACCTCAATGATGTAAGCAAGTCCCTGGTCTTATGGGACATTTCAATATTGCTCTTCTGTATTAAGATGTGTTGTGTGTGTGTGTGTGTGTGTGTGTGTGTGTGTGTGTGTGTGTGTGTGTGTGTGTGTGTGTGTGTGTGTGTGTGTGTGTGTGTGTGTGTGTCTCTGTTTCAATATGACTTTGAGAAGACCTTGTGATCACACTTAATCTATGTGCTTCAGTAGCATGCTGTTCTTACCACACTTATCGGCGTATATCAGATAATGCAGATAACTTCATCTCTGCTGAATACCTTCAACATAGACCTTTGTGTTCTGTCAGTAGTTAAGGTTACATTTTTATAATGCTGCGATAAGGTGGCCACATGCTTTGTGTTAACATGCCAGAAAAATCATGTTACATCATAATCCATGGAGGATCTGAGAGGTATAAACCGTCCAGTAGGTCTGATTAGATTTGCATGCTTGTCCTCATCCACAACTTCATATGAAGCTTTACCTTTTAACAGTATCAAGGCTGAAGTGCATCACACCATGTTGATATTTCCAGAAAATGGCCCTTGTTTGTACTTATGTACTTACTAGATTTAGTTGTAATGAATCCTAATATGCATCTTTAATCCACTCAAGCATTAACAGTCATCATTTTTGTTTACCCTTGCAGAAGAGGTTGACTACAGCAACTTTGGCACCAGCACTCTGACCCGGAGAAAGAAGGCAGTCGTCACTCTTCGAAATGACCTGAACCGCAAACGGCCCCACATCCGCATTGGCATGCCTCAGGACTTCCGTCCTGTATCGTCCATTATTGATGTGGACATCCTTCCTGAATCTCACAGAAGAGTTCGTCTCTACCGGCATGGCTCGGACAAGCCCCTTGGATTCTACATCCGTGATGGCACCAGTGTCCGCGTTACACCCCACGGTCTGGAAAAGGTCCCAGGAATCTTCATTTCCCGCATGGTACCTGGAGGCCTGGCAGAGAGCACGGGCCTGCTGGCCGTTAATGATGAGGTCCTGGAAGTCAATGGTATCGAGGTGACAGGAAAGACGTTGGACCAGGTGACTGACATGATGATCGCAAACAGCCACAACCTTATTGTGACCGTGAAGCCGGTGAACCAGCGTAACAATGTGGTGCGCAGCAGTCGTATCTCAGGCAGCTCGGGTCAGTCATCCGACAGCAGCGGTTCGGTGGGATACCCCGCCTTCACCGCTCCCACCGGTGCCACCGCCATCTCTCATGGTTACAGCCCAGAGGATCTGGAGAGTGATGAGGAGTCAGACATTGTAATTGAGAGCAACATCAAGCGGCCATCACGACGCTCCAACGCCTCAGTGGCTTCAACTGCATCCCGGTCCCAGACACAAACAACCACCGTGACCCCACCCAGCCCCCCTACACGACCCCAAACAAGACCTCCATCCACGGTGTCCACGGCCTCTTTCCACTCTCAACCAAGCTTTAATGGCACAGTGCACAATAGTTTGAGTTACAAGTTGCACAAAGACCTTACCCTCCAACACCACCCCTACCACAGCAGCAACCCCGTTATGCGGGAAAGCAATGGCAGTCTACACAAAATCCTCAGTAGCCTGAGGACAGACCCCCGTCACAGCCTGGCTTTACCCAGAGGAGGGGTGGAGGAGGATGGCACAGTCATCACTTTATAATACATACAGTAACGTATAAAATCCAGCCCACCCAGAGACTTGGCTTTTCAGCCTGGGACATCAGACTCAACTTTGAACCTCACCAAACTTTAAGGGTTTTGTAAAATGAATAATTTAACAGAAACAATATCTGGAATTTTACTCTTTTTAAATATTTTCTTTCCATGTGATGTTATGTCTTGTGTAAAAAATGTGTCCAATTTAGTGGTATGTCTCTTTTTCCAAGCAGAGCCACTTTTTTTTACCTTGTTTATCAGTGTTTCTTGGTTCTTGTGTAGAGGTTAATTTTAATCATGTTATCTAAATGTCTCTTGGGACCAGAAATTGGGTTTAGACGTGTGTTCGTACTGTTTACGTTTGTACCTGAAACAAACATTTGCTCCTGGTATAATGGGAAAACTAATTACATTATGCAAATGCCAAAATTAATTTACAATTAATCAGCAACACTTTTTTTTTTTTTTTTTGCCCTGAATTTTTTCCCCTCCCCCAAGGTAATAACTGAATAGATTTAATAATCATTATCATTAACTAGCAGTAATGAATGTCTGCTGTATGTGTTTAGTACCTTTTGTATGCAGTAATTTACAATTGAGCGAATTCCCTCAGAATGTTCCTTTTCCGAATATATTTAAATATCACTTGTGTCCGCATTACAATAAGGCTTTTTGGAAATCGTGGAAGTTTTTATTTAGACGAGAATAACTTATCTTAAAACGTCACTCATTTTGAGACATCAGTACTATTGGTCTTGTGGGATTTCATTTGACTTTGTTTGTGGTTTATTTGACTGCAGTGCAGTGTAACTGGTCATCACATATAGGTATTTCACACTTGTATGTCCTCCTGAAGCCCTCTTGACTTCAGGAGTCCAGTGGAAATAAGTTGGTTCTCTCGGTTTTATTCTGTACACATATTTTCTGTCACTTCACTGTTAATGAACCCTCACATCTGACCTCCACTCAAATCCCCACAGCTGAACAGACTGCTGTCTCGCACTATGCCGCTGAGCATACAGTCCAATCAAACTTCAGGTATAAAATTGAGTCTTATATCATATATATATATATATAATATTATTTTACATTGGGAATACATATATATAGTAAATACGTTTTTTTTATATAGAGAGAGAGAAGAGAGTCTGTGGAATACATTTGTATATAATTTAAAACCACTGTGGATGTACCTTCCTTCTGCTTTTAGGTTGACAGTATTGTATTTGTCTTCTTGAACAAAGACTTACCTTCATATCCACCATTTTTGTGCCTTACTGCCCCTCCTACAGACATAGTTCACTCAAACAGACTAAGTATTTGGATCTGACCACTGGAAAGATTTTCGGTTTGGTAAAAGCAAGGGCATGGTAGAACACGTGTGAGTCAAAATATATTTGTTCTGAGTCGCCATCTGTTGGTCACTGCCTGAACTGCATCTCTTTTGCTAAGAATCACTTTCTTTATATTTTGCATTAATTATTTGGTTTTCGTATCATTGTTGTGTTGTTGTCTTGGTTCATTTGTATGTCTGTGTATCATCAACACTGAATACATTTAACAGAAATTCAAAACAGGGCCAGCTAAACCGATTTGGGGGGAAAAGGTACGACCGATTGTGTCTTCGGTCAGCCGTGTTAGGTCAGTTTCAGTCAGTGTGATATTTATGGTTTAACAGGCCTACAGTAAAGTTCAGTGTCTAAATAAATTAGTCAGGCAGTCGAACCACACTTAAAATACATGTAAATATTGTTTATATGGTTTTTACTGATGTCTTCTTTTTTTTTTTAAAAAACAAAATAAAATTCTGAGATGGAAAAAAAACAAAACATTTTGTTGTGTGTTTTTACATTCTTAGTTTTTGTTACGATCAACGACCATTCTACAGATTACGTTGGACTGCAATTTCCTAAATCCTTCATGAACCAGTTTGACTGAAATATTTTGTCTGTCTGTCTGAATTATTGTCGGAACATTTTTAAAATCAGATCTATCCGTTTGAGTTTCTGGTTTAACCCTTGATATCACATGACCAACATGTGGCCAACCCTTTCACTGATTGGCTATTAAACTCGCGCATGCGCACATGCTGCTCTGCGTTCACTTCTACATAAACAAGAGCAGTGTAAAAGTGGATAGCAAAACATGGAGCATCGCTTTGACAGGGCAGCAGCGGTGCTGTCACCGCTGGAGGAGTCCAGCGCAGAGGTGAGCAGAGACAGCGGCATCGTGTCCCAAAGCGCCAGCAGCTTGTCTATGGTGAGTGAGGCCCTGAGCAGCGGTACCGTGTCTCAGAGCCCGAGCTTTGGCGCGGCAGTGGCCCAGAGCCCGATCTCAGCATCCGGAGAAACCCAGGACCAGGGCGAGCCGGAGCAGGCACAAGACGACGAGCTACTGAGACACACAGCCATCACATACTCCTCTTATATCAGAGCCAATGTTGAGGAAGAGGTAAGGACATAAAGATTCAAAGTCCTTCTTTGGTATATCTGTTTAACATGGTAATTGTTAAACTCCAATAGGCACAATAAAAGCAGGATAGAAAAAAGGTCCGTATATTATTATTAGTATTAGTAGTAGTATTATATCATATTATTACTGAATATTACATGCAATGTTCTGAATATTTGCACGGCTGTGATTCGGCTATACTGGAGCACGAGTGTGAATGTAATCTTGATACAACAGTTATTTAAACAAGAAATGTATTATTGATATCAACTTATATTTTCAAAACCGCATTGTCAGTTCCTTGTCTATATATTTTGTCTCCTCCAAGGAAAACCCTTCCAACTGAATCAACCTCTGAGTTGAACTCGAGCTTCATTTGTGAATGAATCAGTGTTTTTGAATGAATCAGAATGAAGGATTCAGTTAAGCTGATGATACACAGGGCAACTTTTTGAGCAATGTTTCCGGGCAATGTTGCTGAAAGATGTTGTTTGGGCACTTCCCCATTGAGAATGGGCAACAAATTTCTATCTGGATATCCAAAGAGAAATGTGTCACCCATTCTCAATGGGAAAAAGCCCACAGCAACATTGCTCAAAAAGTTGCCACGTGTATCATCAGCTTTAGTCATAAAGACACTGGCCCTGCGTCCGAATATCCCTACTTCTATACTATATATTAGATGAAAAAACATATGTGAGCTGATGAGCATGTCTGAATTCATAATATTCATAAAACAGTAGGCAAAAAGTTCCTGGATGACCTACTACTTTTTGAGATTCTGAAGTGGACGCTTTACTATCCCATCAGGCCACGGTGAAGTAAAGTGATGCAAATGACACCGTAGGTTAAGTGACAGTGACAACATGGTGGATGTAGTATGTCTCAGTCATGGGCATCGGAAGCTAAAAAAATGTGGGTGGGTCCCCCTGAAATTTTTACTGGAGTAGATGAAATTTACATTAAGTCTACGTCGTTTACTAAACGTCTGGTTGGGCCAGACAAAATTACAAAAGTCACCAAATCTTTTATAGTGGCAATAGTGTAGGGGTAAGCCGTATGGCAGAAAGTTTTGATGCAAATCGACCCGAGGTTCGAATCCGCCTTTTTGCCGATCTCGCTCCACTCCCTTTTCCCATCACATATCAGATAGGAAAGGCATTTATTTTCAATAAAAATAAAGAAAACATTAGAAAAGTGGAAATAAAGCATCTAACGTGTGTTTAATAATGAAGTGTTTATTGGTTAAGGGTAGGTGAACAGAATTATAGATGGTAAAAGTGAGTGGGTCCAGTATCATTGGTCTTAAAAGGTGAGTGGGTCTTGTCCCACCCACATACAATGGTTCCGATGCCCATGGTCTCAGTTGCATTCATAGCAGTGGCTTTCACAGCCCTTTAATCGATATTAGTAAAGTGCCCTTTTGGTCATATTGCGGTGACCCCCGGAGGGTGATTTAAACCGAAGGGGGGACTCTGGAGTAGGGATGGGCATTTCAAGCAAAAATATTATTCGATGAACGCTGGGAATTATTCATTATTATTCGAAAATCGCAACTCCTCCCCCGCATGCACGGGGATAGGCTACACACATAAACCGAGAGAGGCCCTTCACACTCTTAGTCTGTATGATAACAATATAATTATTGTAACATGCTGAAACACATGACTGTTATTTGACATTGCCCCAAGTTACCGTAACCGTTATATGCCACGCAAGTCAGTGTGCGTGTGTGTGAGCAACACGCGGGTGTGCACTTGTTCAGGAAGACAAGTAAGATTCAAGATTCAAGAGTTTTATTTGTCACATACACAGTTATATACAGAATATACAACCGGCAGTGAAATGTAAACAGGTCCGCTCCATGGACAGTGCAAATTCACAGTTAAAAACACAAGGAAGAAATTATAATAGAAATAGGATATATAAGTATATATATATATATATATATATATATATATATATATATATATATATGTCTATATCTGTAGAATTATAAATAATCAAGTCAAGAGTCAAAAAAAAAAAGGTAACAAATAAGGATAAAGTGGAATAAAATAATTGAAGTAGACTTTGCAGTGAGTAAACTGTAGACTTATAAATATGTGGTTAACAAATGTATAAAGAGTATAATGTGCAAACAGGTTTATGACAGGTTGTTACACAGTAACAACGAGAACAGAAAGTGCAGTGCAATGTCAGTGTATCGATGTTTATCCTGGACGTGAAGTCACGTGATGTTAAGTTCAGGAGTCTGATGGCCTGGGGAAGAAGCTCCTCCTGAGTCTCTCAGTTTTGGCCATCAGGCCGGAAGCGCTTACCAGATGGTAGCAGCGTGAAATGAGGGTTTGCAGGGTGATTAGAGTCCTTGATGATCTTGGTAGCTCTACCTTTGCAGCGTTTGGTGTAGACGTCCTGCAGAGACGGGAGAGCTGACCCTGAGATACGCCGGATAAGCGCACTACTCTTTGCAGGGCTTTGCGGTCATGACTGGTGCTGTTCCCATACCACGCTGTGATGCACTGAGTTAAAACACTTTCTATCGCCCCTAAATAGAAAGTTTTCAGGATAGCTGGTGAAACCCTGAATTTCCTCAGCTGGCGCAGGTGGTACAGTCTTTGCCTGGCTTTTTCACCTGTGTCTGAATGTGAGCAGTCCAGGTCAGGTCCTCGGAGATGTTTACTCCCAGGTACTTGAAGCTGCTCACTCTCTCTACTGGTGACCCGCTGATCATGAGGGGGAGTATGTCCGTTGCTGTCTCTTCCTGAAGTCCACAATCATTTCTTTGGTCTTGCCAACATTCAGAGAGAGACAGTTGTCCTGGCACCATGATGTTAGATGCTCCACCTCGTCCAAGTATGCCGTCTCATTGTTGTTGGAAATGAGGCCCAGGACAACAGTATCATCAGCAAATTTGATGATAGAGGTGGAGCTGTGTGTGGACAAACAGTCATGCGTGTAGAGAGAGTAGAGCAGGGGCTCAGGACACAGCCCTGTGGAGCTCCCACACTCAGGGTGATGGAGGTGGAGGTGGACTGGCCTATTCTCACCACCTGAGGCCTGCCAGTGAGGAAGTCCTCAATCCAGTGGCAGAGAGAAGGATTCAGGCCGAGATCCAGGAGTTTGGAGGTTAGCTTGGTGGGAACTATGGTGTTAAAGGCTGAGCTATAGTCAATAAATAGCAGTCTTACGTAGTTCCCACTTTTGCTGTCGATGTGAGTGAGGGAGGAGTGGAGGACATGAGAGATGGCATCTTCAGTCGATCTATTGGGACGATAGGCAAACTGAAGAGGGTCCAAAGTGTCAGGAATGAAGGCGCAAATGGTGTTTTTAATGAGTCTCTCAAAGACCTTCATGACTATAGACGTGAGAGCCACTGGACGATAGTCATTTAGGCAAGAGGGTTTACTGTTCTTAGGGACAGGGATGATGGTGGATTTTTGAAGGAGGTGGGGACCACAGATGTAGCGAGGACTCATTAAAGATAGATGTAAACAACCCGGTGAGCTGATCAGCACAGGACCGCAGAACACGACCTGAAATACCATCCGCCCAGCAGCTTTCCTGACGCCCACACGCTTTGAGTGCTCTCCGAACTTCATCCTCCGAGACAGAGATCACGTGATTGTTGCTGCTCTGAGTAATTTCCTCTAACGCGCCACTTGGCGGAGTCGCGTTGCCGCGGTTACAGTCAGAGCGAGCATAGAAAGAGTTTAACTCGCTCACGAGCAACGGATCAACGCTTGCCTCTGCAGAGGATTTAGATCCAAAGGAGCAGATGGACCTCAGACCTTGCCACATGCGCCGCGAGTCGTTGAGTTGGAAATGAGACTCCACTCGGTCTTTATAACGGAGTTTTGCGGCTTTAACTGCTCGTCTGAGAGCATAGCAGGACGATCTGTATTCATTCATATTCCCCGATAGGAGACCGGCGTTGTAAGCAGCAGTGCGTGCGTTCACTGCCGCGCGGATTGAATTGTCCACCCACGGTTTCTGATTTGAGAAGGACGTTATTGTTTGCGTGGCTTGCTCTGTAAGCGTGTTGATGAAGCAAAGCGCCACGTCTGTGAACTCGCTTACGTCAGTTGAACTCGCCGAACATGTCCCAATCCACATCGCCCAGAGCTGCCTGTAGCGCGGTCTCTGAGTGGGGTGACCAACGCTTAACTTCCCGCCTCACCGGGGGTTCCTGGAGGAGCTTTTGTTTGTATTCGGGAGTGAGGAAAATGGCGGCATGATCCGATTTGCCAAACGCTGGAAGTGACCGCGCTTTATAGGCGTTCTTAAACGGAGAGTAGCAGTGATCCAGTGTGTTTGCTCCTCGTGTAGGACAGGAGACGTGCTGATGAAAGTTTGGCAGGACTTTCTTTAGGTTTGCTTTGTTAAAATCGCCCGCGACAATGAATGCCGCGTCGGGATGTTGGTTTATGACGCCGCTGGCAACATCATGAAGGCCAGATAAAGCCAGCGCTGTGTCTGCCTGCGGTGGGATGTAAACGGCGGTCGCGACAACCGCAGAAAACTCCCTCGGCAGATAGAATGGGCGGCAGATGATTGTTAAATGTTCCAGATGAGGTGAGCAGGACCGCGAGAGAATGGTGATGTTCCTGGTAAGCAGATTACAATGTCATTAGTTCAGTAACGTAAACGTTAACCACGTTTGATCAGTTTAGCCTCTCAAATCAACACTTGACTTGTCTTGCCTATAATAAAGTAAATAGATATAAATCACTTCAAGCATATTACAATGTTAGTTTATATGTTTACTATCACCACCATAGTAAAAAGGAGTTTTTGACATGTTGAGGCATGGGCTGATGCTGCTCGCAACGGTGATCGCAAATTAAACGGGCTATACAATCTACTAATAAACTAAATAAAAAAAAAATAATAAAAAGCTTGTCTTGTCTTACACCTCTCCGCAAAATGAATATAAATCTGATCTTCAATTCCCGTGCTAGATGCACATTTAACGGAGTTCACGTCAACGAAAGCAACAGATACGAGCTGCATTTTATTCATCATCAGCTCATGATCAAACACCGCAATAGAATTGATTTATTAGTGGTCGGATATTAATCCGTCTCGAAAGAATTTAGAAAGGCTTTTACTCCTGGTCTTTTCACAGTAGGCTAGATATCTAATCAGAGAAAGCGAATAAAGTGAGCAGGTGTAAAAGGCCATAACTCTCGCTGCTGCTGGAGCAGACTGTCTCGACAGTCGCGTGGTCTCGTGTTGTTTCCACGTTGTTTCTTTTAATTAATTAATGTCTAAAATATAAAAAGGAGAAGCCTAACGTGAACGCGTCACCACCACATCAGCACCAAAAACATGGGGAATTTTTTTACACGATAATCGCACAACCTATTCGATATTCTATAATTAAATCAACTAATCGAATATTCGAAAATCTGGAGTAGGGTTGCCAGGTCTGTGTAACAAAAGTAGTCCAACACGATTTTCTTCACCGGGCCGCAGAATTTTTCACTGAATTTGTACGTCTGGAGGGTGTTGGAGAGTGGAAATCGTACTTACAGGGGTGTAAATCAACCTGCAGCAAAAACTTAAAAGTAGCCCAATCTGTGGACTTTGCAACACTGCTCTAGAGGGCGATTCTTTTTTTAAATTGTATTATTATTATTATATATATATATTTTTTCTTTCACAGAGGGGGGCTGCTTAAGGCTTATTTAGTAAACTCCAATTCTGTGAATTAGGCTATCATTTATTTTCATGAGCTGTTCTGACTGTACAAAAACAAAATAATCCGCGCAATTATTAGTAAATGATACCTAGTGTCACTGAAAATTCAACACCACTAATGCACAAACGCATACACAGACAAGCAGTGATACAAAAAGTGAAACAACTCAAAGTTTAACATAAACTGATAAATTGTATATCTGATGACATTACGAAGGAGTATAATGTCAGATTGTTTCCCTGCATAACAACACTTTATAATGCTGTTTGTAATATTGTGATTTTGATGGAAGTGCAGTTGTGAGTGGAGTCCTCGATCTAGAAAAACAAAATCCAGTTAAACAAATGTCACCTCTTTTATTTGAAATAGTATGTGAACCTTTGGGATTTTCTCTTCATATAAAGAGGTAATCAATTCATGGGATTAAAATCGTGTGAGTTTTAGCATCCCCTGCCCTATTGAAGAACATGAACCTGGGTTTGGCCAAGCCTCTGTCAAAAAAGTTTAACCAGGCTCAGGCTGGAAACGATTATAAAAATTGGTGAACAATGTGAAGAAATTCAAAACCCCTGTTACTCTGTGTGGGAGTGGTTGTCCCACAACAACAAAAAATCAGGTCATGTCACAAAGAACCAGGTGAACATCATCTGCACACCATCATCGAATGGACAAAAAAATACTTTTCTCAAAATATCGTTTTTGATGACCCCCTCAGAGTCTCTTCAATGCCTCTGTATACTCGTCCTGTTGGAGCACAGTGTAGTTATCAAGCCTAATTTGTTCAGTGTGATATGGGTTAAATAAAGACTGACTTGTTCTCTGCACTGCTGACTGAATTATGTTCCTAACACCAAACTGCTTTATAAATTCAGTGAAGCAACTGTTTATCCCTGTAACATTTATATCACATGCACACAGAGTATATTATATACAATATGTGTTTTGTTTTCTAGATGTTTATCATATATTTGTTGTGCAGGTCCTATGCTTGGACAAAAGCCTGGAAGAAATGCTTACAAGAGTTGATGAGTTTGTTGGTATGCTTGATATGGTAAGTTCAACTGTAAGTCTTTGCTTTTACAGTCCAGTGTACACTAGTAGAATATGAATGGATGTATAAACTTAAAGAAAAATTTAGGAAAAAATTAATTTAAGCTTTTCACAATAAATATTGTTCTATAGCAGCTGTAACAGTGAACTTTGACTTTTGAACTCTCCAGGGAGTCTGACACTGTGGGTGCAAAAATTCTTATTTGTGCATCCTCGTTTCCTTTCCTCGCCTCCTTTCCGTCTTAGCTCTACCCCCTTCAGGATGCGAGGAAAGGACGCAAAAGGAAAAGACACGAGGACGGAGGAATTGAATCAAGTGAAATGATATCCTCGCTCCCTTTAGCGTCAATTAATGATGACTCTACTCCGCTGGATTTAGCTTGCACGTCTTGAACATTAGTGATAATTATTGACATTGTAATAGTTTCAACTTCCACAAAATACCATATTTGTCTATTTTTTTATATTACCAAATAACAATGAATTATTCCCAGTTATTAACTGCTTTTTATTTGTTCTATAGTATTACAGTTTGTTTAATTTTCTTTCTTTTTCTTGTGCTTTGATATATTTCTGCAATTGTCCTACTACAGTTGTTGTAATTTAACATACATTTGTGTCTTGTACATGTAAACAATAATGATAATTATAATAATAATTAAACTCTGGCAAGATGTGATCTGTGTAAAGGATGCACCTGTGTATCCTCGCTCATGACTCCTCAGAAAGCCTCCTCACTCCTCCTTCCTCGCCTCCTCATTCTCCAATTAGAGAGTTGAGATGTCCTACAAGATGGCTGAGCTCGATCGGTTTCTGGGTCATAGGATGGAGGACGGAGGAGCAAGGAAACAAGGAGGGATATTGAGAAGCTCCCCTTTTCTTATAATTAGGAAAGCATGCTCAAAAAACGTCAGAACATTAGTTCAAACTTTTAAAATCTTCCCTCAAATTTTTCAGTCTGTTGTTGCCGCCTTAAGCCTCTGCTTAATGCACTGTTACCAAAGGTGTTTAAGCAAATACTTTAACTGAAAAAGCATGCTAGACTCTGATAACTTTTTTTTTTTTATAGATTCGAAATGACACCTCACAGGTGGTCAATGAGAACCTACCACAGATACAAAGAAAATCAGAAGAGATGAGAGAGATTTACCGAAAAATAGACAAATTGGAGGTACTAACTTTAAACAGTGTCTGAACTATGGTGATGAATTGACATTTTCTTTTGTTGTTTCAAGTGTACTGTTTAATTCTCAGGGCTTTGTCAAAATGGTTGGAGCCAATGTCAGTGCAATGGAAGAACAAGTAACTGAAGTTGAAGGTGAAGTTGGAACCCTACCAGGCGCCTTCAAAAAGATCTTTCGCACAATGGCCGTGCCAGGTTTTTTAAATGTGAGCTCTTTACACGCACACATACAAATATATTAGTGCTGTCAAAATTGCATGCAATTCATTTTTTCAGTTTAACGCGTTAAAAATATTTAATGCAATTAACGCAGCATCCTTTGGCTAGCGCTACATTATATGATCACGCTCTTATTCATGCAAATGGACAAGACAAAAGAGAACGCGCCGTCTGTGAATGTCCTGACATAGACACGACGCACCAGAATCATGATCTCTTTCACGCTTAAATAAACAATAACACACAGTATAACATTATATATAACATACACATTAATATTAATCAAAGAACAAAGGTAAGAGAAAATAGTAGCTTTGATAAGGATTATTTAATTTATAATTTATGCAGTTGAGACAGTAAAGTGTTTGATAACTTTATTCAATTTATTATATTGGGTTTATGGGAAGATTGTTTTAAGTTCACTTAAATTAAAAGCCTAATAAATGTTGAAATTGATAGCTTTCAATTGTACTGTAATGTTGAATGTCTACCATTAATGTTTAAAAAAAAATCTATTTCATAGAGACCTCAGTATTATTCAGATGTTTTTAATCGCGAATTACAGAAAGACATTTTTTTAGTTGATTGACAGCACTAATATATGCTATAGTATTTGGCATACTTTGAAAATTGCAGATCTGGTGCTGAACGTTTACTTCCTCTTCTTTTTCTTCTTCAGAAACCTGCTAGCCCAAGAAGGCCATCACAAAGACATCAAGAGCTTCCCAGTGTATTTAGAACAGAAGATTATTTCAAACCTCAGTCTGAGCAGTAACAGAGAGATTATTGTATTGACTTTATGACGTACCGACCAAGACCAGGGTTCTCCAACATCAGCAGTGCTGCCTGCTTTCAGGTGCAAACACCTGCTGGGACTGCTAACACAAACATTTCACAGTCACTTTATCTGCAAATTATTCAAATGAATCCTGATCAAAGCCAAGTGTTATTTTAGTAGGCAGTCTAATGGCAGCTAGTTTTATAACCAACAGAAGCTTTGGTTTTAAATAACTTATTTTTCCTGAAGTGCCTCTCCAGGAAGTCTGACACTGTTTCTTATAATTGGGAAAGCATGCTCGAAAAATGTCAGGACATTAGTTCAAACGTTTATATGATTTTTATTCAAACTTGTACATAGTTTTTCAGCTTTATAATTGTTTTGCCCTTGGTCTTTTCTTCCAATGCTTGATCTTTTTGCACTATTTTCACTGTTGCTGTTTATCACTGATATATCTTATTAAGGTTTAAAGTTCGCTCTCTGGCACATGTTGACAATTAATATTTAATTAATTCATGTAACCAGTGTAATTGACTCTGGGTTATTACGTAGCATTCAGTGCCGCACTCCTCAGCCAAACAATCGCCACAACCAATATTGTTTGTCATGGACCATTTACTTTTATACTTAAATGTCCATGGACAGTTGTGTTATGCTAATTGTTACATGATGATAATTGTGACTAATGATTGTTTGTTTGTAATAAATTTCCAAATGTAGCCTATAGCATAAAGTGATTTACATTTCATTACTGATCAATTGTTGTTATTGGTCAGTTGAATGGATTTGGAGTATTCCACAGAAAGTATGATAGAAGAGTTTGTTAAAGAGTTGTAGTGAGATCTACAAAAAAGTGTGTGTGTGTGTGTGTCTGTGTGTATGCAGTAGCTAGAAGGATGTTGAGCCAAACCTACAACATAACATTTGATGATAAAACTATTTTATATATAGGAAAAGAATACAAGTATTTTCAATACAATGAAAACCTGCTGTTCACAAAGCGTTAGTCAATTACTAGACTGAAATTAATTGCTTTTTCAAGAGTACAGAGGTGGGATAGCACTTCTTTTTGAGATTTTATTGGTGGTTGACAAACAATGAATATCACCACCACCACCAACTAGTATGGAGTGTGGATTTGAGTGACATTATTTCCCCTGCACTTTTATCTTTGTTAGATTTTGTATTGGAATCCTTCTTTTAGTCACGTATTTCTGACAGAATGGCATAACATGTTCCACTGTTTCTTCTTGCCCGCAAAATTCACACCCTTTCGTATTGTTTACCCATTTTATAAAGTCTACTGTTTACATTTACATTTTACATTTAGCAGACGCTTTTATCCAAAGCGACTTACAAATGAGAGCAATAGAAGCAACTAAAAACAGTCAAGGGCAACAATATGCAAGTGCTGTAACAAGTCTCAGTTAATCTAGCACAGAACACATAGGACAGAACAATTTTTATTTTTTATAAATAGACAAACAGAAAACGAATCGAGTGATAAGTGCTATTCTTTATTGGTCAGGTGCTGCTGGAAAAGATGTGTTTTAAGATATTTTTTGAAAATGGCTACTGACTCGGCTGCTCGAATTGAGACAGGCAGGTCATTCCACCAGGTGGGAACGGTTCAGGAAAAGGTCTTTGTGAGGGATTTCATGCCTCTCTTGGATGACGCCACAAGGCGCCGTTCACTTGCAGAACGCAAGCTTCTGGAGGGTGTGTAAGTCTGAACAAGCGAGTTTAGGTATGTTGGTGCAGAGCCAGTGGTTGCCTTGTAGGCAAGCACCAGTGCCTTGAATTTGATTCAAGCAGCTATTGGCAGCCAGTGCAGACTGATGAAGAGCTCATTAAAGACCACTCTCGCCGCTGCATTCTGGATCAGTTGCAAGGGTTTGTTTAGTCTTTAGTGTCTAAATCATATCCTCGATATTATCTCATCTTTCCTGTTTTTCCTGCACTTCTCATCTCTCCCATTTTCACTTGAATTCGGTAAAACCATCAGACTTTCTCCTGGCTTATCCCATTGTTTTTGCCACCTGTCCTTCAACCTTTTCTTAATAATACTCTTGATTTAATTTTTACTCAGACTAACTGATAAATGAATTAAATTGACTTCTTTTGCTACCTTATCTGCTATTTATTTTCCTTGGATACCAATATGTGCCGGTACCCATAAAAATACTACATTTGAATTCGGTATAATGTTTGCTGTGAGATCTCAAACGATACCAGGAACTAGTGATGTTCGGTTCCTGAACGAATTGTTCTTTTGAGCCGGTTCACTAATCGAACTGAATCGAACGTTAGTTCTGGGTTGATGACGCAAGACGCAACAACCGAAGTAGCACGTCAAATTAAAAAAAAAAGAACCGGTTCACCAGCTGACGAAGTTTGCCGAGGATTACCGAGGATTCTGAGTGAGTTGGCGATGCAAGGCTGGGGCACGTAACCTACTGGAAAATGCTTATAACTGTTATTAAATGACATGCAATAACAGTAAAACCCTTTCTGTCGAGAGATTTAAATACATTTTACAGTATGCTAGTATTTTGCATGCAGATTATATTTTAAATGAAGTGAAATCTATAAATTTATAAGACTGGTTTATTCTTTCTAGCTTCAAACATATAGTTTATGCATGTCTGCAATGTGTGTTGTTTGTGCAAAACTTTTAGGAATATTATCCAAGATATGGGCTACTCACTCAATATTGGTCAGTCGAATCCGACACAAAGGATCCGTAAGTGAAACTGAACACACAAACACCATTAACTTCAGTGAATGAAAGGCAGTAATCAGCTAAATGCACTAATGCAAATAACTTTATTTGATTGTTCCAATATGCATCGACACAGATTACTTTATTTGAATGTTTCCTTGATATACCATGGCACTAAATTGTTTTATAAAAAAATAATCCATAGTGAGTTTAGGTGCGCCTCGCCTGAAATTCAGCCGAGACTAGGCGGCTGCAGTGAGGGGAGGAGTGGAAAAAAAAGTCTTCTCGTAGTGGATCAGACACCTGCGAGATCAAAGGCGGATATCGCGGGATTCACACTCGTGCAATGTGCTGCTGATAAACTGCTGCGCCTGACTGCAGAATCCGACACGTCCGCCTTGCTATCGCGAGAGTTTTTTGACACGTCAGCGTGACATCAGAGCAAGTCGGACCACGTTCGGACACATTTCTAACCGGCATGCATCTCGCGGTGATCGGTTCCGTGCAGATTTTGCAATAGACAGTAAAATAAATGAACACAGCGACCCCATAGACTTCAACGAAGTGAAGTCAATTAGAAGCACTCACTTCCTGATGGCTGTGCGTACTGCGCAGCCTCAGACTGAGCTTGACGACGTAGATGTGACGTGGGCAACTTGTCTGACAGTTGTACGTCTTCTAGTAGTTGTGCAAAGTGAAATGTGAATCATCGAGTCTTGCAGAGATTTTGGCTCTCTATGGGCTTCTCCCTTGACTTTATCGGACTTAATGCCTCCACGTCCCCCCGATTGCCTCATAGACAGTAAAAGATTGCCTGCGAGCTTCTCCTCCTGTCTATACGGTAATTTCTCTACTGTGCGACAGAGGGTCGCCTGGTTATGACGCAATCGTTAGCCTATTTTTACAAAAACGGCTTCTACGGGGCGATAGTGTAAGATACAAGGTAATGGAGCCTTTTATACATTATAGTGTTTCTTTAGAAATAAACAATGGAAAAATGGAGTCTTTAAACGCCTCAGATGTAAAGTTATTCGCTGTCAAAGTGACGCCAAAATGAATGGGAGTCAATGGAATGCTAACAGCAGGTGATGGCTTGGTTAGCAATGGTTGCCCCTATGAAAGTTTATTTATTTATTTGTATGCTTTATTGTCAACAAAAGCATGTACCAAGTCATATCTCATTGTATAACAAAGCACATTTCACATGCCTCAACATAAAAGAACAAATAATATAAAATAAAAAGAGGGTACATAACATCAGTTTACATGTAAATAAATGTTATACATATCGTTACATTTGTATTATAATTCAATGTTAAGACTGAAAATATATTCTGCATGTAAGCACCACTAAATACTTTAACTTTCTGAGAAAATGCTCAAGGAGGAGCATATATTAATCGTTTTAACTACTTTACTATTTTTAGATTTTGACATCACATCTATATACATTTAATCTCTTTTTCAAGGACTATAAAAGAGGTTTGCCTTTTATGAATGTGAAATTTACATAAAAAAGTATAATAAAATGTACATCCTTTAAAGAGCGTTCTTTAATATAATAACCAAAGATCACCTGTTTATAAGATAAAGAAAATGTTTTTAAAAGATTATCAGCAATGAAAACCTTCACATTATTCCAAAAATGCTGGGTATATTGACAAGACCAGAACAAATGAGAAATTGTTTCTGTGAAGTCTTCACAAAAAGAAAATTTTAAATCAATATCACTTTTAAATTTTTGTAGAAATTCTTTTGTAGGATCAACTCTATGAATTAATTTAAACAATATTTCCTTTACCTTATTAGTAAGGAGGAACTTTTGAGGTAATGACCAAACTTGAGACTGATCTATATTACATATATTGTTCCAGTGAAAAATGGCATACGGAGTATAAGTATTTTCTTCAAGAAACAAGGATCTAATCTTATAGTTATTCAGCTTTAACCCAGCGAAACAAATAGAGCCGACTGAGGTATGTTCAGGTCTAGGGGACAGACCGAGAGTGCTGATGTATATACACTGCTTTTGAACAGCATATGTATCTTGAATCTTGAATCACCTGCAGGTATGGCTTTGGTAGGCACCTTGAACTCTTTTAATGTAACAGGTATATTATATCTTGAGACAAAGTCTTCAAACGTAAAGCAAAGTTCCATCATTATTAAATAATTGATTCACTAATAACAACCCGTTACTAAACCAATTGTGAAAAATAAAGTTTTATTTCTATATAAAATTTTGGCATTATTCCAGATGAGAAAACTATGAGGGGAAAAATTGTGTTTATAAATAAATCTCCAGGTAGCAAGTATTTGTTGGTAAAATGTAGAAAGTTTAATTGGAATTTTTTCTATTTTATATTTACACATTAAAAGAAACTCTAACCCATCCAACTGAGAGAAAATAAATCGAGGAATTATATTCCAAATAGACAAAGGATTTTGTAGATATTGTCTTAGCCAATTAATTTTAAAGTTACTGTTTAGGCATCCAAAATCGATAAAATTCAGACCACCTTTATTATATGAATTCAGAATTATGGATTTCTTAATATAGAGGATTTTGTTTTTCGCCCCTATGAAAGGTACGCTTTCCGGGTGCTGGATTGCCCCCTTGGATTTTGCTCATCTCAAACGAGCCTATCGTTGCATGATGACGTAAGGAACCTTCTGAACCGGTTCATTGAGCCGAACTGTCCGAAAAGAACCGGTTCGCGGAAATGAATCCGATTTTGCATCTCTACCAGGAACTACAAGCTTACGTTAACAGTCACATGACGTTACATTTGACCAATCGGTGTGGATGGGAGTCACCGAGGACAAATATCAGTGCAGAAACACTACACGTGTGTTTCATCAGCTAAACTTCGTTGAGGAAGAACGGGAAGTTCTCTGATTTAAATCTATTCGGACCAAATCAAGCACCTTTTACAGGTAATACTATTTATATTTACTATTGGTTTGCATTTTAATGTGCTAAAATGTGATTAGAACATGCCTTCACCCGGCAAACTTGATCGATAATCTATTGACATTTTCGTCAACGAATAAATATTACGGAAGATTTGTGAAGAGATCCAGTCAGAACTGACGACCTGTGTGTGTGTGTGTGTGTGTGTGTGTGTGTGTGTGTGTGTGTGTGTGTGTGTGTGGTAGATGCACATATTTGTCTGTAACGTGCTGATCTACCAGATGGGACATACATAGGCATGCATCAAGCGCATGCCACGTTCATAAATGTAAACATTAGTTCATAAATGTAAACGTCTGGGAGAACTGAATGAAGACAAATGAACAAGCGTGTCGACGCGGGAGAGCGCTCTATCCGGTACGGTCTCAGCGCGCGCTAAGCACTGCGTTTGAATGGACAAATGCACACAACGTTGTCAAAATGTCCGTTTTGTAGAGTATTCACGTAAACACAGTCGGTTATGTCTTAAGAGATCGTAAACCGTTGTGATATCGAATTTGTGTCAGCGCATTGGTTCCGCGTATTCGGTCTTTAAGTGAACGCATATAAACCTAAAGCTGTACGTGCCATAGACCGGTACGTGCCCAGTGAACAGGATGTTGCAAGTTAAGGGCACAATGTGTAAGATTTTTGAAATATTAAAATATCCAAAAAGCACTGTTATATGTTATATATTTTGTTAACTTGTGTACTTGCATTATTCCAAATGTTTTCAAGAACGTTTAAATCCAGAGAAATAAGCAATTTTAACCAGGACACGGACATGTGTTGCTTATCAATGATCTCATACCCTCGATTTCCGGTTTTATTTTATAGAAACCATGGGAACACCAAAGACGCTTTAATATGTTTTATTATACAAGGGAACAACTGTTTGGAGTCGTTTATACAGAAAACGAATTATTGTGCAGTAATGGCATTTTCTCCATCATGGAACACATTTTAAAATTGAATGCCATTTAGCTACACAAGCCATCCAGCATTTATTAATATGATATTCTAATCTCGATCTAGTTTACTGAGGGGTACAACAAATGTCTCATAGCAGACGGGGAGCGAACGAATAACCTCGTTTTCAACACACTGAAATGTCTCTAATATGATAAAACAGGGCTGCGTTACCCCACATACGCTTGACCGGGAGAAGCGGAAGGCAACCGTGGCATAATATAAGCTCCACTGCCCTCGAGCCGTGTGTCGCGCTTCTCTCATTAGCAATCGCTCCACAGCACTCGGCCCTGCTCTGCTTCATGCTACAGTAATAGGGCTGCAAGATATTGAAAAACTTACATTGCAATATCTTGTTTTTCTGCAATATATGTTGCGATATAAAAACAAGTTCACCATATGATTTGAATAGCTCTATTTGAAAATAACCATTCTATAATAATTGGGGTGATTTTTGTAGTGGAGTGAATCTGCATAGAAAATAATAAACAAATTACAAGCATAGCTGTATAAAATAGAATAAAGTTACAATTGAAATAAACAGTGCTGTTTTTTAGGTAAAACTAACAGTTGAATAATCAAATGTAAAAATAGGTCTTCATTGTATAAATTAAATTAACTAATATAATTAACTAATACAATCTTTCTTAAAACTACAAAATACATTTTCTTTTTTTAATCACCATTGGTGACACACATAGCTGCTGCTGCTGTGCCTTAAGACGAATGCACGGAACTAATATGATTGGCACGCATCCGTTTTCTCTCTACCAACTGTGTTTATGAGGATACTCGCCAAGATGGGCATTTTGCATAAAGTTTCACACTATGGTGGTTAAACTTTGCAATTGCATTCTGAACCGGGGTGCAGTTGCCCCTATGGATCAACTACGATCCCCATACTTGACATTGCACATAAATCCGTGTCTGTATTGCATGTTCAAACTTTAACTTTGTTCTAAACAGGTTAATAGATGTTTTATCCAGTGTGTGTGTGTGTGTGTGTGTGTGTGTGTGTGTGTATATGCATTACAATTTAACTAAACCCGTTTTAGTCCACTAAAACAATTCAGATGACTAAAGTATGACTAAAATTAAATGGCATTTTAGTCAAAAGAATCAAGAAACTGTAATCTTTTATGTGGGGACAGGTTTTACCAGTCAGATGGCCTGTATTATTTACAGGATAAATGTACCTGTTATTTACAAGATACATGCATCTGTAATAACCATAAATATGCATGCTGATGAAACACTCACTCCAGCTTGCGCTACAGTTAAACATTAGCGGCTATTGACGGCTGTTGCTTTCATGAATGAGGAAGCATAAATGTCAGTTATCAGTGGCAAATATGTTTTTATGTATTCATTTGTTTGTTTCTGCAGTGTTGCTTCTCAAAGTACCATAGAATAGTACAATTAAATGATTGACAACTCAGAACTGTAGACTTGTAATATTTTTATTTTTATTTTTCAAATGTTTGTACTTAAGAATATAGATTATGATCACACTAAACTAAACAGGCTTGTATTACTGGCTTAATTGTTTAGTTCTGGATACACTCCTTTACTGTAAATCATGCATGTCAGTGAATCCATTTTACAACACTTTCGTTATTAAAGGGATAGTTCACCCAAAACTGAAAATTCTGTCATTACTCACCCTCAAGTTGTTCCAAACCTGAATGAATTTGTTGCTTCTGCTGAACGCAAAATAATATATTTTAATGAATATGGGTAAATAGAGTTGATGGACCCCATTGACTTCCATAGTATGGAAAATAAAAAATACAATGGAAGTCAATGGGGCCCATCAACTGTCATTCTTCAAAATATCATCTTTTGTGTTGTTCTGCAGAAGAAACAAATTCATACATGTTTGGAATGAATTGGGTCAGTAAATGATGACAGAATTTTCGTGTTTGGGTGAACTATCCCTTTAATGGGCATGTCCCTTTAATAGACCTGGTACTCAGTGGTCTTGAATTAATGTTAAGAAATTTGTGTTCCTACTAGTTTTGTTAAAACATTTTATGTTCTTATCAATCCGCAGCATCAGAATGTGTGGTATATGGGCCCTGTTTGGTAGTGATGAGTGCCTTGCAAATCAGTGCACTAATGCCATGAAGATCGCTCATCGTGGTCCAGACGCTTTCCGCTTTGAGAATGTCAATGATTTCACCAACTGCTGCTTTGGGTTTCACCGCCTCGCTATAGTGGACCAGTTGTATGGCATGCAGCCTTTGCGAGTCAAGAAGTTCCCCTACCTCTGGTTATGTTACAATGGCGAGATCTACAACCACGTCACGGTAGGTAGCTGAACTTTGACTTTAGACTACTTTTTTTTTTTTTTTTTTTTAACTCCTTACATGACTGATATATCTTATCTTTCATGGTTTAACTTGGTCACCATGAAATCAAAATGGACAAGTTTTAGTTCCCCTAAAATGAAAATTCTTTTGTTAATTACTCGCCCCCATCTCGTTCCAAACCCATAAAACCTTTGTTCATCTCAGGCTCATAAATTAAGCTATTTTTGATTGAAATCCAACAGCTTTCTGACCTCCCATATACTGCAACATTACCACTTTCAAGGCCCAGAAAGGTTGGTAAAGACATCATTAAAATGGTCCATGTGACTCCAGTGGTTCAACCTTAATGTTATGAAGAGACGAGTATACTTTTGTGTGCAAAAAACAAACAAACATAACGACTTTATTCAACAATCTCCTCTCTTCTGTGTCCGTCTCCTACGCGATTCCCATAAGCACCACGACGCATGCACGTGGTGCTCAGCCAGTAGTGAGCTGACATTTTGCCGTAGAAGCGCTGCACTGTGTGAATGGTGTAAGAGAGTGACAGGGAAGAGAAGAAATTGTTGAATAGTTGTTGTTTTTTTTTGTTTGCACACAAAGTATTTTCGCCACTTCATAACATTTTAAGGTTGAACCACTGGAGTCACATGGACTATTTTAGTGATGTCATTTACTACTTTTCTGGGCCTTGAAAGTGGATGTGGATGTTGTGTTGCTTTCTATGGAGGGGTCAGAGAGCTCTCAGATTTAATCAAAAATATCTTCATTTGTTTTCTGAAGATGAACGAAGGTCTTATGGGGTTGGAGCGACATGAGACATGAGTCATTAATGGCAGAATTTCCATTTTTGGGTGAACTATCTCTTTAGTATTATGTTGTATTTTCCAAGTTAAGTGGAGTTTCAAATTAGAAAAATGGAGGCCATGGCTTTCCCTCTGGGAATTTTTGGTGGATCTAGAAAAGTAGTCAAAGCTCGCAGCAGAATGATAGTTGGAGGGGATGTTTTATCCAAACAGTCAAACTGCCGTCATTGTAGAAGGAAGGCCATTATGAAGGGGAAGTTTTTTTTGTGGATTAACTTGCACCGGTGACTTGTTTACCACAAGACTAGAAATGTGCGCTAAAACTAAATGGGCTCAACTTTGCCGACTTTAACATCTGTTGTCCAATCTTATCCCTTATAGCTGAGGAATCAATTTGAGTTTGAGTATCAGACTAAAGTTGACGGGGAGATCCTTCTGCACCTGTACGATCGCTTTGGAATCAAACAGATGGCCTCCTTGCTAGATGGTGTATTCGCCTTCATCTTGTTGGACACCGCTAACAGAAAGGTGTTCCTAGGAAGGGACACCTATGGCGTGAGACCACTGTTCAGGCTGCTCACTGACGATGGCTTTCTAGCTGTCTGTTCTGAGGCCAAAGGTACAATGAATCGAACTTGTGTTTTTGCTCACTTTGAGCAACTTGTATTACAGAATGTTATTTTAACAGCATTGTTTTATCTTTTAATCCAAACAGGTTTGACTGATATCACACACTCCATGTCCACTCCTGCAAAGATCATCCCCTTCCCGCCAGGGCACTTTGAGAAGTTTAACTTGAAGCTCAATGGAAAAGTGGAGTCTGTTCAGATGGAGCGCTTCCACTGCTGCACAGACGAGCCAAAACACGCCACCTACAACAAACTTGAGGGTCTTGGCACAGGTAGATGTCATTTTCAGCATAAAAGTACTACTTGGTAATTTATTTTATTTTCCCTGTAAAAGGGTGTTCCAGGGAACACTTGACTGAATCAAGTCACGTTTTGTGAACCAGATCAACTGGTTCATTGAGGGGAAAAAAAAATCAAAAAATCATTCTGGGTTTTTTTTTTTTTTTTCTCCCCTCTCTCTTCTCTATGGATCAGGGACCGGCTGCACCAGTTGTGCATAAGTTAAAACATTGCACAACTTTCGGTTCCAAAAACGAGGTACATTTCAAGTTACCTGCAAGTAGCCATAGCAACTTACCCTCTGAACATAACCTGCTCCAGGGTTAGTTTGCTTAAGAGGTATTCAGATTTGTGTTATATAATTAATATAGTTATATTAATATAACTAAATTATATTATATAATAATTTGTTATATAATATACAATATTATTTCTAAAGCAGTATTATAACAAGGTAATGTTTAAATGATAATAAAATATTGGAATTGAATTAACATTTCACACAAGGATTTGCATTAAATTAATTGGCATCAAACAAACAATATAATCCTTATTCTCCGTGAATAAAGATTACTTCTTAAATGAAAAGATCAAGGAAAAAAAAACAGCCACCAAATAGGTGGCGACGTGCACTAAGTAGGTTATGTAAATCGCCATTAAACAAAAGAAGAGGAAGTAGAATGGTGTGCTTTTTCTTAGCGTCTGTTTCCATGGTGATTCGTCGCTCTTGTATGTTAACCTGGAACATACTCTGAGTTGTCTGATCTTACCCACGGACACGTTGTTTGGAACCAGCATACCTTAAGAAAGCAAGGTTTGGGTTAATCAACCAAGAGTTCAAGGTATATGTGACGGTAAGTTAACCTTGCTTTCTGGAATACCCCCCAGGAGTAACAGTTGGAATAAAACCAGATTGATTAAAATTGCATTAAGCTCATGTTTTACCTGACAAACTTCAATTCTTTAGACAAATATGGTAAAGTTGACATTTGCACATTTTTACACTTGGAGAGAATATAATGTGTATAATTAACTTGTTAGTGGCTCAAACTCAAACCAAATCTAAATAGCGCACCCCTGTGCATGCCAAATAAAAATAATGAAGGCATTTATTTATTATGATTGGTTTTATTTATTTATTTATTTATTTTTAATCACTATTTATTGCTATTTTTAAAGTACTAGTTTTAGCTACTAGTAAGCCTTGTAAGTATGGACTTTGTGCTGTTTTAAGTAAGAACTTGTGAACAACTGGTGCAACCATACCCAGATGAATGGGCAAAATACCTCTGGAACGTCTCAATCTTTTTAGTTTACATTTGCTTTACACCACCATTTACTTTTGCCACCAGTCTGAACTAAAGAGAAATTAATTTCTTTTCATCAGGCTTTGCACTGGACACCGTCAAGAGCAACATTAGGATCCTGTTTGAAAATGCGGTGAAGAAACGCTTGATGGCACACAGAAGAATCGGTTGCCTCCTCTCTGGTGCCTATCCCCATTTACTTTTTGATTTGGTGTATCATTTACCGATATAGCTATTTTTAACATTCACACTGTACATGATTTTTGTATTTCCAGGTGGTCTCGATTCAAGTCTGGTAGCTGCAACACTTGTGAAACTGGCCAAAGAAGAGCAGCTCCAATATCCCATTCAGACCTTTTCCATCGGTGCAGATGACAGCCCAGATGTCGCTGCTGCTCGCAAGGTAAGTCACTTTGGACGTGTAGCATGTCGAATGTACTTTACGTTCACATCAGAGGCATGTTTCATGAGTACAGGAAACATTACAGTATTAGAGGCACAATCCCATGTATTTTTGTGTAAGCGCTATTAGATGTGGTAGGTAAACTATTAACTCACTATGAAAGTAGCTGATTTTTAAACTTTTTAAAATGCCCTTCCTTTAAGTTATCTTGACGTCAACTGTAACCACTAATTAAAATCATGCAACAGTATTATAAATGACTCATAAGTATAAACATTAATAATTAACAAATTAGGGTTGTGCCGATAGACTATATCATCCATCGTGATAGCTGATCGACATCACGATAGAGGGCAACCATCGTGATGCCACGCCCCCCGTTATGAGTCTTGCGAGTGCGACACACACTAATCCTAGTCTAGTCTATAGTTAACCTAAAAACTTTGCAGGGATTTCTCTGTAAATTATATTGAGAATATAACTAATGCATATATGCTATTAGCTGTGTTAGTCTGTGAAAAATTCTGTCAGGCCGGGCTACACAAATATTGATCTTGACATTGTTAGCCTTTTTTTTATTTATTTTATTTTTTCTCGTCTTACACTGTATATTTAACATTTTATTTTTGTACAAGAAAACCGCATATGCTACAAAATCAGTTATTTAAATAATGTAAAGTGGTAATGTGAGCTACAGGAATGAACGTTTAAAAAAATCAATATGCAAAATCAAAATTGAAGCGCTCCATAACGGATTGCGAAATTTGCATGCAATCTATTGGAAAGCACGGATGAGTATTAGCTGGGTTAGTAAAATAACTAAACTTATTGTGAAGTATAAAAAGAATTATGTGAAAAGATTAAAATAAAGTGCTTAAAAGTGCACAACTCTTCTTAAGTGGAAGGAAGCTTTTTTTTTTTTTTTGTGCAACCTATATAGAAAGTCATTAGTTTGGTTATAGTAAAATAACAAAATTATAGTTTAAGTAGAAAATATTTATGTAAAGATCTATTAAAATAAAAAGTGCTTAAGTGGACAACTCTTAAGTGGAAGGAAGCTACTTTTTTTCCCCCCTCACGAGCAACCTATACAAGCACAGAGTCATTAGTTGGGTTTGTAAAATAACGAAATTATAGTTAAGTAGAAAATATTTATGTAACGAGAGATGGCCAAACGCCCCCTACCGATGACCTCATCGTCCATCGTGATGTTTTACTGTAAACCTCATCAACTGCCGAATTAGGGGACATCGCCCAACCCTATAACAAATTTTATTCATCAGAAACATTTCACTGTCCCACATTTCATATGCGTCCCTGTTTCCGCATGATTTTTCCCTCCATTAGAAAACTAACATTCCTTAAAATTGTGACATTTATTAGCCTATTTTCAGCATGACAGGAAGATGATTAATCTCTCTATTTTTGTCAATTGTTCCACAAACTGGATTCATCACGCTCAGCCTTCAACCTAAAGTTATTGAAAGAATGAAAATAATCAAGCAAATTTAATTAAGGGGAATATTAAGGTTGTGAAAATGGTTCTAAAATATCTAAATACGCAAATGTCTGTATGGTCAAAATTCTAGTAATTGCAAAATCTCATAGAAAATTGAAATGGCTCATATAATTAGTGTGACTTGAGGTTGACCATCAAAGTTTTATAAAGTTTGACCATTTGTAAAAAAAATAAAAATTGTGCTTTTGAGTGTTTACCTGGTGTTGTGTGGCAGGTGGCAGACCACATTGGCAGTGAACATCATGAGGTGAGCTTCACACCTGAGGAGGGGATCAGTGTGCTGGAGGAAGTCATCATTCACCTGGAGAGTTATGACATCACCACTGTACGTGCCTCAGTCGGTGAGTACAAGAGATTATCTTACTCATTATTTTTGATTTGATTAAAATCATAATTGTTGTTTTAATATGTGCTCATTAAGTCTATTACTAGACTACATCAATGCTTTCACTGTGATTTTTTTTTTTTTTATTATTTATTTATTTATTTATTTATTTATTTTTTTTTTTTAAGTCTATTAAAATGCTCAATTGTCCCTTAAATTCAAGATAAGGTGGCAAAAATGGCCCTGTATTTTATATTTATATCATTAATATAGTTAAGCAATGTCACGCGTGAGAGTTTTTTTTTTTTTTTTTTTTTTTTCAGATATCAGCATGAAAACAAATTATATAAAAAACACTTTTTTATTCCAAGTTCAATAAGGTTAAGGTGCAGTGTGTAGTATTTAAAGATATATTGACAAATACAATATAACTTGCATAACTATGTTTTCAGTGTATAAAGACCTTACATAATGAACCGTTATGTTTTTATTACCTTAGAATGAGCTATTTCTATCTACATACACCGCGGGTCCCCTTACAGTCAAGTCACCGTTTTGAGCCATCATGTTTCTACAGTAGCCCTAAACGGACAAACTGCTCTACAGAGCGCTAGCTACTCTCTGCTGTCTCAGACGACGACATCTTTGTCCTGTGTCGGCCACCGTAGCTTCTCTGTGCTTTGAAAGGGAGGGGTGAGCAGTGGGCATTTGCAATGTGTACATTTTACACATTTCAGTGTGTAAAATTTACACACTGAAATTTTAGTATGAAGTTATTTATATTTTAGACACCAATATTGCCTGTTTTTGCTCTGTTTCGGCAACAAAAATGGTTCCATACAAAGCCACAGCACTATTGTGCATCTCTAAGCAACACATGGTGGATGTTTCCTTACTGAATGAATGAATCGTTTGAATTAATGATTCAGTGACTCAATCATTAAGATGCTTAGTCAAATGCTTATTTCCTGAGTGAATCAACCATTTGTATGAATCAGTTAACTCAATTCGCTCATTAAGTGACTTACTGATTCCTACTGGTGGTTTTAATTTCACATTAAAAGTATTTTATGTTTAAAATATTTCATGTTTAAAACATGCATTTGTAACTGCAGGTTATTCATGTCACCGCTGTGCTGCATTAAACAGACTGTAAATGCATCTAAATGCAGCTTCCCTGTTTCCTCTCCATTGCAAAGATGAATTGTTGATTCATCAACATAGGATTTAATTTGATTGGTAACAGCCCTATTGTGTCTTATTAAAATGTAATTTGATTAAATGTAAGAATTTGACACAAAAGATGATGCATACATGTAATTAAGTTAGGATAAAATGGCTTTATAAAGGTAAAAATCTGCGTAATATATCGTCCAATTATTATTGATAAAATCACAGTATATTTATTTACTTTTTTTTTTTTTTTTTTTTTTTGTCAGTATTGCACACCCCTCAAAATCGTTTATTGTTGTTTATGGATCAGCTATAATCAGTGATGCTGTCTGTTTACATCTTGTTTGCTCTGTTAGTTATGATGAAAACATTCATGAGAGTGCAGAAATTGCTTTGAATTGATGAGAGAACCTCATTCATGTCTGCCATCGGCTACAGTTCATGTGACACGAGTAGCTTTAAACATAATGCTACAATAAACACTTCCACAGTTAATCTCCACAGCTGTAATAGTAAAAACGTAGTGAAGTTTTTCGAGAGCATTCCACATGCAGTATTTATTTCGTATGTAAAGATCACAGCAGTGGGCAAATCAGGGTTACAAACTAGCCTTATTTCTAAATCATACTAAAATTATAAGTGCACCTCAGGGAACATTTATAATAAAATAAAAATGCAGTTCATGATCCCTTTAATACTTGTTAGACCCAATCATAAGTGTGAACAGTGGTGACTGTGGACACTAGATGGCAGCAGGAACATTTAGTGATCTCTCTCTGTGTTTGTCTGCAGGCATGTACCTGGTATCAAAGTACATCCGTGAGAAGACGGACAGTGTTGTGATTTTCTCAGGTGAAGGTTCGGATGAGCTGACACAAGGATACATCTACTTTCATATGGTACATGTTGTGTTTGTTTTTTAATTTTTATTTATTTATTTATTTATTTTATTCGTGAAAATTTGTTCATTGTGACTCATTCATGTTTATCAGGTATAGATAAAAATATTCTTAAGATTTGACATACACAAGTGCCCATTCGTTACAACCAAGATTTTTACATCTGGTGTCTTTTTTTTTTTTTTTTTTTTTTTTTTTTTTTTTTTATACACTATACAAGACAATACTGTCATGGAATGTGGTGTTGCTGTATTTTATGACTGGGCTTTCAGCTGAACATTTGACTTTTTTTAAATTAGGCTCCATCACATAAAGCTGGCGCAGAAGAAAGTGTGCGTCTGCTGGAAGAGCTTTATCTGTTTGATGGGCTGAGAGCGGACAGAACCACTGCTGCACACGGGTAAGACTAAATGTCCCTTTCCTTCTCTTCCCTGCACACAGCTGCTTTTTTTTACATGGTATTAATCACTCCAAACTGTTTTTTTTCTTTTTTTTCTTTTTATTAGACTGGAGTTGAGAGTGCCTTTCCTGGACCATAGGTTCACTGCATACTTCCTCTCTCTACCTGAAGAGATGAGAGTGCCAAAGGTGGGTTTCTCTGACACCTTCCAATTCAATGTTTTATCCTTACACATGTCCGCCCCTGCGGGTACTCTATTAAAGTTTAATTGAGTTTGACAAACCCCTAACCCTTAAAGAGAGAGTGAAAGTGAAAATTGTCACTTTCTCTCTCTCGTGTTGTTACTAATCAGATTTACCTTTTCTCTAGGACATAAGACACAAACGTATGGACAATGGAAACAATACTTTGCATGTTTAGCTTTCCCTTTTTTTAATTTTTTTTTTTATATACATTTACTAAAGATTACATAAAAATTGTACAGATAACGACATTGACAAAACAATCCCAGTTCACACGGATCCATGAAAACTACTAAAAACACCATATTCTGCTCCCCGGCCGGTAATTTGCGACATAAAGAAACGCACGCCTATAAACTGAACACGTAATACGCATGCGTTGATATGGAGATGATGGCAGTATCAGTTGCGAAAACTCATTTTCAGGCCCCCAAAACATTGTCATCTACATGAATGGCCAAAATGCATAAGTTTTCTGTTTAAGTTTTAGTTTAAAAAAGGCTATTGTGTAAATGCCCCATAAAATCAAACTGAATAACTTGTTTGATCGGCACAGGATGGTGTGGAGAAGCATCTCTTGAGGGAAGCATTTAAAGGGACCAACTTGATCCCAGAGGAGATTCTCTGGCGACGGAAAGAGGCCTTCAGTGATGGTTTGTCATCCATGAAGAAATCCTGGTACACTTGCCTGCAGGAGCACATTGAGTCTAAGGTAATGCACATGCACATGACAGTGCTTTAAAGGGATGGTTCACCCCAAAATGAAAATTCATTAATTGAGCGCCTTCATGTCGTTCCAAACCCGTAAGACCTTTGTATGTGACAAATAAAACTCTTGAATCTTGAGTCTTCGCAACACAAATTAAGATATTTTTATGAAATCCAAGAGCCCTCTAAATAGACTGTAATGTAATTAACACTTTCAAGGTCCAGAAAGGTGGTAAAGACATTGTTAAAATGGTCCATGGGACTCCAGTGGTTCAACCTTAATTTTATGAAGGGTCAAGAATGCTTTTTATGCACAAAACAAATAAAAATAACGACTTTATTCAACAATTTCTTATCGTCAGTACAGTCTCCTACACAGTTTACGTTGGCCAGCTCCTGCGTCAGCATCACATGAATGCATCGTGGTGCTCACGTGAACCACATCGGCCAATGGCACTGGGCACAGTGTAGGAGACACAGACATGAAGAGATTGTTGGATAAAGTCATTTTGTTTGTTTGCACATGAAAAGTATTCTCGTCGCTTCATAACATTAAGGTTGAACCACTGGATTCACATGGACTATTTTAACAATGTCTTCCCTACCTTTCAGGACCTTGAAAGTGGGAATTAAGTATGTCTATGGAGGGGGTCAGAAAGCTCTTGGATTTCATCAAAAATATCTTAATTTGTGCTCTTTTGGAATGGTTTTGGAATGACATGAGGGTGAGGAATTCATGACATCTATTCCATTAATTTCTTTTCTCTTTCAGGTGAATGACTCTCAGTTGGAGAAGGCTGCTAAGGTATTCCCTTTCAACACCCCCACAACCAAAGAGGGTTTCTTCATAAGGCAGATCTTTGAGAAGAATTTCCCCGGCCGCTACGAGTGGACACCCCATTACTGGATGCCTCGCTGGATCAAGGCCACAGACCCCTCGGCCAGAACCTTATCCATCTACAAGCCTGATAAAGACCAGTAAACGCATCAAACTTCTGACCCTGGCTAAACAATACAATCATTATAGCATACATTCCTGCCATAGGAAGCCTATTTAAACATGACCATAATATATTTTATTGCCTCCACAAAATTTAGTGTAGTTTTCTTCAGCTCATGCAATAGTTCAAAAGCTAAAAAAGGAGGCCTTCTCAACTTTTCAGGCCTTCAAAGCTACCTTGCATACTTATTTCGGCTCATGTTTCTTTCCTCCAGCATTTTATGGAGAATCTATATATAACCTATATACATGTACTATAACGGAAAATAAAACGGAAGTAGGTTGGTGTAGCTTGTTTGGTTAAGGAAGTCTCTTAAGAAACTTGCAGAGTTGCCATTGTTTCTTCTAAAATAGTTTTTGTTACTGTAGTAAACCTGTAATATTAATTAACACTGCAAGCAAAGTTCAAGACAAATATACCAAAATATACATGTTTTAAAGGAGATTCCATATCAATTTATTTTACATTAGGAACTAGTGATATTCACTACTGTTCAAAAGTTTGAGGTCGGTTAGATAATGCTTTTGAAAGAAGTCTCTTATGCTCACTAAGGTGATGTATCGTATATTAATGTGAAATTATTACAATGTAAAATAAAACTTTCTATTTCAATATTTTTTTTTTTTTTTTTAAATGTAATTTTATTTGTGTGATGGCAAAGCTGAATTTTCAGCATCATTCCCCAGTCTTTAGTGTCACATGACCCTTTAAAACATGACCCATGACCCTTTATTTTTTTACAGTTAAGAACCCCCAGGGTTCTTTGAATAGAAAGCTCAAATTAACTATTTGAAATATAAATCTTTTGTAGCATTTTAAGTCTTTACTGACACGTGTGAACAATTTAATATGTACTTGCTGAATAAATGCATTATTTAAAAAAACAAAACCTTGGTAACCCGGTCTCAATAAGGTCTCATTAGTTAATGTATGAACTATCAAAGATGAATACTGTAACAAATGTATTGCTCATTGCTAATGTTAAAAATCCATCTGTTCATTGTTTGTTCATGTTAGTTCAGTGTGTTAACTAATGTTAACAGATACATTTGATTTTAATAGTTAAATGTTAATTTCAGCATTAACAAATGCATTAAGATGAAGAATAAATGCTGTCGACGTATTGTTCATTCTTAGTTCATGTTAACTAATGAAACCTTATTATTTTAGTGTTACCAAAATCTAATTGGCCACAAACTTTTGAACAGTCATTTTATTTTAATTAAATTTTTTTCAGGAATAATGTTTATTTATTTTTTTGTAATATCTAGACTGAATAAATATCTTAGCCATCTATGCACTGTTACCACTGTGCAATTAAGCTATACACTTATCCCAGGTTCCTTTAGTGGACTGTTCCTTTAATGTGTATTTGTGAGTCAGCTAATTGACTTAATTAGTTGGCTAGTTTATTCCCAAAATAACTCAATAATACACACTTTTAATACACTCAATGTGGAGTTTATATTTTCTTTGGTGCACTATCACTGTAATCTGGTAGAAAATGGATTTTAAATTTGAGAAAAGAAATGGCTTGAATGTTTAAAGAAACTTGAACTTTTTACTTTGAATAGTTAAGGACATTTTCAATTAATTTGGAGAGTTTAGTGTGCATACAGATGCTGGAGTGCTTGCATTGAAAGATCTGGTTATGATATTGATAAAGGCTTTCTTCAAAATATGTTTCGAGATGTGTTTTATTGATGCAGTTGAAAAGAATGCTTGTTGATGGTTAAAATATGTCTAGCAGCCTGTAGGTGGAGTGAGTGCGCCACTGTGAAAGCCCCACATTCAACGATACTACAAGGAATTAAAAGTTCCACCAATAAAGAAAATATTTTTAATATCAAGCTACAATCACACAGATATCAAGATAGCAAAACCTTTGCTCATAGCAGTTACGGGACATGCGCAGGATGACATCACACCCGGACTGTCTGTATTATAACATCATCAGTCATGGTGAAAACACTGAGGCACTATGTATTGACATTTTCAGCACAAATCTCTGAGTACCTCTGAAAGGACACAGCTTTGTTTTAATGCTCCACAACATCGGGAAAGATGTTGTGACAAACACATTTGATCACAGCTGGACTGTATTTAAAATGTCTGACATACACAATGTGAAATAAGAATGTTTACTTCTGAACTGAATTTTTAAAAAAAAGAGGGGAAAAAAAATTGAGTATCACATAATGAAATGATCCTTAAGGAAGCGGATGTGAGGATGATCCATTTTTGCCATTAACGTCTTTTGTCGTAGATCTGTACTGTTCCCCATTCATACGATTCTGTGAAGAGAGAAGGTCGGGGATTCCAAATATCTCATAACTCAATTTTAAAACACGACTAGTTTTTATTGTTATTATTATCATTATTATCCTTAAGCAGCTATTCTAAAACTAATTGAGAGGTTTTGCTGTTCCTACCTGGCTCCTCTTGGCTTCTTTTACCCATCAGCCCCACAAAAGAATTGATTTTATGCCCTAGAAAACAGAGGTAAAAGAAATTAGGTAACACTTTATTTTACAGTGTCATTGTTACATGTAGTAACTATAGTAATAACTAATAATGATGCATAATTGCATACAGCTAACCCTAAACCAATACCAGCCCTAACAAAGACACCTTAAAATAGTGTAATATATATATATATATATATATATATATATATATATATATATATATATATATATATAATATAATATAATATATATATATATATATATATATATAAATACAAACACATGCAGAGTTCTGTGGTATTGTTGAAGCTGAGAGCAGTTGAAGGATTTTATGTCTTTACAATTGTTTTTATTTTACTGTAAAAAAAGACCTTGAGGATGTGACCTTCCATTAGAAGGAATCACGCGTCGCTAAAACTCTTAAGATTCCATTTGAATGTGACTCAGCTTCTGTAAAACCGGCAGAGATCAAGGATTTGTAAACTTCTCTCTTCTACAGTTCAGGTGAGAAAAAAAAAAACCCTGAAAATGTGTGATTGTATATGTAAATCTCTCCTCAGGTGTCTTTGCTTTTAGGCAAATGTAAGCATTTAGCAAATAATATGTGCATGAGTGTTTTTTGGATCACTCACTTTTTCGTGTAATCTGTGCATTTGCTGTGGGGGTGGAAGAATGAAAGGGATGTCAGAGGTCAAAAGCATTTTTGTAATTTGCTGCATTCTAGTTAAAACGTATGATCAACATCTGATTTGAATAATTTACAATATGTCTGAGATACAGGACTGTGGTCTTACCAGAGGACCGTTTCCCCATCAGACCAATGAACTGATGAGGTCGGGGTTTCCTCGTCATACGTCTTAGTATCTCTCTGAAGGGATCCGCCTGAACCCACTCATCCTGCAAGAGATGATTTGATTAGTGCAACATTAGACCCCTGGCATATAGATGCCACTAACTGGAACCCTTGCGGATTTTGATACAATTAGTTTATATATATATATATATAAAAAGTCTCCAATGCATCCCAAAACAGAATTCACCAAATTTCATAGTTTTCCACCATAATTTTTTAGCCCGTAATTACTTCACTAGGTACAGCAGTTGCAAAGATGCAGTTTATAGACACAAAAAGCATGACAGACATAAGTGCTTGGCTCTCTTCCAACCCGCAATGTCAAATGGGAAACGTGTGCTCCATTCAAACAAGCAACATGAGCATGGAGTAATTCAGCACTGGACAGCGACCTGTGCACATTGTACTTCAATCCTTTATTACTACTCAGTGAAATCGATTGAATACAGCTGATAACGTTTTTATTATATTTTCCATGTTACACATTACCTGCCACTATAATTAGGGCTGTCACTGCCATGGGGGTATTTATAGTCAATTTGTAAATTATTGCATTTGGTCCAACTCAATCCTGAATATGTAGCTGCATCCTACCAAGTTATAACCAAAGAATAAGTATATAATTTTGCTTTTTACACAGTGCTTTATCAGTTATTACAACATGATATACTCACTGTAATGTCAATTGTGATATTTTCTGTTATAATCTCTATGAAGCTGAGCTATAATAATACAAAGTAGCTTAGCTATCTGTAAAGGCAATTATATTTAAGATTTCTTAATTATTAATATACTATACGAACATAATATAGCCTAGTCAATGTAATGAGATATGAGGCTACTTGAATGTTTTTGTTGTTGTTGTTATTAGGGCATATGTACTAATAAAAGGTTCATAAAATCAGCCATAAAATGTCAAATAGTTACAGTAGCTTTTATATGACAACAGATAAAGATGAAAAACTCACCTGTACCTGATTGCTGCCTGTCCAATAATCAAGGTCTTCTTTTGGACCCAATTCTTCTCCAAAAACTTGACACAAAACAAGAAAAATTACTACGGCCGGTAAGAGAAATTTCATGTTTCTCCCAGTAACTTTCCTTTTCCTTTCCCAAAGCACTTTATAAATGTAAAACGCTGGCTAAACGTCGATTCAAGTCGTATTGTTCGAGTATGTTGTTCAGTGGTCTGTCAGCTGCGCGTGAACCGTTTCCTCCACATATAACACAGTTCTTCAGTGCGCGCGTCCGATGCGCGTCTCCGTGACGGTACTGACTCGCACGCTCGGCTTTATAGCAAAGCAACAGGGAGGTGACGGGTTCCTTCCGACGCTTAAAATCGATAAAAACAAATAACTGTATTAGTCAGATTGCTTTAAAACGCACAATGACGAATAGCACTCCTCTTTAATATTTCGCTCACATTGCTAGAGGAAGTAAAGTTGAAATAGTCCCGGTTCGGACAGCCCGTGACTTTATGGCCGTGTGCTGCTCAGTATGTCGACCGCAGACAGGTGACGTTATGATTGGCTGATTCGAGGTTCCGTCTACAACTGAGCAAACACGAACGCAGATGTGCTCGTTTAACACTGATTACTTTGCGTCAAAGGAGGTGAGCAACTTCAGAAGGGTCTTGGAAATAGAAAAAACAAAACGCGTAGAGAGGAATTAAACAATGAAGCAGCCGAAACCTTTGTGTTTTCTGAGTGCGAATCACAACTGAATTCCTGAAGGAAGCTAGAGCCTCGGGAGATTGCCTATGTCTTGGGTTCACACTTGTTTTCAAGCATTAAGTGCTAGAAAAATGAATCTCTCTCTCTCTCTTTTTTTTTTTTTTTTTTTTTTTTTTTTTAAATCCTTTCTTTTTACTGACCACGTTTTGGGGGCTGCACAGCTTTTGAGTTTACATTGTTTTTAAGGTTAAAATGTTGCAAAGTTCTTCAGATGAGCAAAACCCATGTTCTACTGGCATCGGGCTATACAACCCTTTTTTTATTTTATTAAGAGTAGGCTGGTCACATTTTTTATTACGTGTCTTTATGTAGTCTACTTGTGTCAAAGAATATCTTAATTAATGTACCTTGTGTTCAGGTTTTGGAAAGCGCTTGCTGCTATGGGATACGAGTAAAGTTAGGGACAGGTTTGGTGGTATGATTCTGTTTATGGGTGGATTGAGGTGTAATTATATATGTGTAATTATAGATGTAATTACAGAAATCAAGATATAATTACATGCATATATTTTAAAGTATGTAGGCTACACAAGAAGTGCGTAGTATCAAATGATTCATTTAAATTGCAGTACACAGTTAAAGACACTTATATAAAGTGGGACCAGTAGGCATGTGTTGCGCACGCAACCCACAAAGCTTGCGTGCCATTTTCAAACCATTGCGTCTCTAATGGAGGCAGTGTAGTCAGGGTTAAATTTGTGTTTTTAATGAAAAGCAGGGAGAGGACACTCGGAGGTGGATGGCCCACGGAGGAAGTGGAGACATGACTGATCTCCATGAGAAAGGACTTTTGTCTCAGCTCACAGAGAGTCTATACAGACCGAACAGCACTTCATACCTCGAGTGCTTTTATCAGCGACAATGATGTCTCTTTATTTAATCATGTGTTAATATCATATGCAAATGTTATTTCTTGCTAAGATTGCCTAACACAACTGAAACAACCCCAGCAGCAAGTGTGAGGGTCGTGGACAATTACTGATTCATGTGATTTTTGCACAACGTCTGATTTGATTTTTACTGCCGATGAGAAGATATAGTTGACATTTTGTCCTGAAGCTGTTCAGAAAGCATTTGTAGCCAAATAGCAAATATTGGAAAACAAATCCAGAGGTCTAACATTTGTAATGTTTGGTCAGGCAGGTTTTATTCATCAAAAATATTTGTAATATGACTAAATGAACTGGATTAGGTTACTACACCAACAGAATTTGGTGCCATTTTTCAGTCAAATCATATAAAGCTCTTTTAGGTACATTTGTACGTGTACTGTAGACTGATGGTTCTCTTGTGAAAAATTTAACTTTCAAGTGCCATTTTATATTGAAATTGTTTACTCTGAAATATGAACTCTCAATCACTCTCGTAGATGACAGAAGGTACAAGAGAAGAGTATATTAAGGAGAAGTGTGTCTGAAGAAGAGATTGATAATGAATGGAAGATAGAAAATAAGATAGATTCATTATATTTTCTTTTATAGAGCTCAACACCAACAGTTGCCAGAAATGGCATGCATCTGCGCATGAATCCAGATGTTTCCAGGAACACAGCGCTTCTTAGTTTTACCCCAAAATGCATTAGAAGTCAGAGTGCAAAGTTGGAGATGTTGAAAGAGAACATTCTGTGAGGTAAATAATAGCACTAATGGTCAGTGTTCACCCTAAAAGAGCACAAGTATACCTCATTTTTCTTTGAACAATGGTAGGTTGTGTGTTTTACTCTCCTGGCAGACTTGGCCTTCCAAAAATGTTAGAAGATTGCAGGTTGAATTACTCTGCTTATGTAGTAGAGGTGCCATTTATTCCTTTTTATAAACAGAATCTATATAGGCTATCACATGTAGTTTTATCAATGTACAGCCATCATAAAATAACCCACTTCAAAGCACAAAATACTCCAAAATTCACAGCACATTATCGATTTAAGTTCACATTATCAGCTGAAATTATCCAGTGAGTTAATGTAGAAAATGGGGAAATTTCCTATGTTTTAATTTATACAATGTTTTGTTAATTTTGAAGAATCTGAAAAACGAATGCATTTCCCCATCTTTAACATTTGTAGATGTCATTCTCATTAGAGCTGTATATCAGCTGAGTGAGTGAGACAGCATGAGCTGAAACTGAAGCGTGCAGAGAGCAATTACATTATCACCTGGTGGTTTATGTTGACTCGTGTTTATTCTGACTACTGCTGATACCTGATATGTTGTTTCTCATGTCTTGCAGCTCAAATCAATAGTCAATGGACCAAGCGTATGATTCAAGAGTCGGTAAGATGTTTTTATGTTTTGATCAGAAATACTGCAAACAAAAAAACAGTGTAATATAATTTATTCCTGTGATGGCAAAGCTGAATTTTCAGCATCATTACTATCATTACCTTCAGAAATCATTCTAATATGATAATTTGGTGCTCAAGAAACATTTCTTCTTATCAATGTAGAAAACATTACTACTTAAATATCATTGTGAAGACCATGACCAATTTGATTAATAGATTGTTAATCAAAGAAAAGAACAGCATTTAGTTGAATATGGGTCTTTTGTAACATTATAAATCTCTTCTTTGCCGTCACACCTAATCAATTTAATGTGTATGGTAGTGTATGTACAACAAGTTATATTAAGTTTATGTCCCAGCCACTCAATAATCAAGATCATTAGTATCACGGTGGGGTTGCAATGGAGGAGATTTAAGGTAAGTGCAAGCGGTACCTTATTAAACAAAGCCAAAATACTAAAACAGGAGAACTAGAAACATGAACTGAGATGAACAGATATAAATCACGAGTAACCAAGGACCAAATTAGCCAGAATAAAACACGGAAGAGAAAGGATGCAAACTAAAAGTCAATGAATAACATAAAGGCACAATATGTAAGATTTTTGGATTGAAATATCCAAAAACCACTAGAACAATGTTATATATTTTGTTGAAATGTACTTACATTATCCCAAATGTTTCCAAGAATGTTTAAATACAGAGAAATTAGCATTTATAACCAGGACGCGGACCATGTCCGTGTGTCGCCTATGACATCACACCCGTGTTACCCTTGATTTCTGTTTTTATTTTGTAGAAACCATGGAAACACCAAAGACGCTTTAAGATATTATGTGTTTTATTAGACAGGTGAGCAACTGTTTGCATACATTGATCGACAGAAAACGAATCATTGTTATATAGCTCAACACATTCTTATTGTTTAAATTCGTTTTCTTGGTTTACCGCGTATACCATGTTTTACCATGCCTAATATTGATCTAGCTTACTGCAGTGTGCAAAAAGTGTACTAGCTGCCGAGATAACACACAGCATTAAGTAGCATTAACATAACTTTTAACACACTAAAATATTTAATAAGATTTAATATTTAATTTAATATTTAAAACAGCGCTGCGTTACCCCACACGCATAAGCGGACCGGCGGGTGTGAAGACAACAACTCCCATGATTCCACCAAATCAATACGTCATCAAGTTACGCCTTTGTTTCGAATAAGCGACCTCTAGTGATGAAAATTACATATCATGCCTTTAATATTCCTAATCTCAACAAACACAAAAACGTTTAATACCCATGACAGGTAGAAGCATAGTCCAATATGTAATTTGACATTTGGATTGATTGCATTTATATTTTACAAGCTGATCGCGTTATAAAATTTACAGACTTCAATACAGAACATTTCAGAATGTAATAAGCGCTTTATCAAATATTGGTGATCATAATGGCAGTAGTAAGGCTGTTTGTACAAGTGTTATTGCGGGAGTGTGCAGGCTGTCAGTGTGTGGGAGGAAAGGTCAGTTTGTGTTTGAATTAAGCTCTTGGAATCTGTCATTGGTTTCTAGTCTTGTGTTCTGTTGTTTTGCCGTGTCACACAGTAGGAATAAAAAACTGAATAGAAGGCGAATGAATGTTTCACCTTGTAAGATAAAGACTTGAGACCTGTGCTTTACCACCAGGTTTTGTGATGTGCAGCAGGAGCGCAAGTTTAGCTTTAAACCTCTTTTCTATCTTTTCTTATTCAAAACAAACCTCAGAGTTCTCAATATCAAATATGTTTGAGGTCAGTGGTCAAGACTTTCAGAGATTGCATCAAAATGTGAATTTGCTTTTGGCCAAATTTTATTTTTTATTTTATTTTTGTGACTTTAGAAAAACATGTTTTGTTTAGTTGTCTTTTCATGGGTTTGTTTGTTGTGCTTCAATTCAGTTTAGCCTTGATTGAGTCCTAATTTGTCTCCTGTTACATTCACCTGTTGTCCAGTTAGTCTACCATAAACACTCAGAAGGCAGGTGAATGTTTACATGGTATTTATCCCACAAAGTAGAAACAGATGGTAGTGAGCAGATGGTACTTATGCTGCCTTACGTAATTATCGTAAATATGAGTTTCCTAGGTAAAGATTGCACATGAATGTCCTCTGATGTCGTGTTTACCACTGGGAAGCTCAGAAATAATTATGATACCCAAACTCCCGAAATGGGCATGCCATAAACTTTAAACATTGTGGCGGGGAGATCTACTGCTGTGACAGGTATGATTTATTAGTTTTTTTCCCCAAAACAGCTAGATCATCTTGTCTTGTCATTAATGTAGTACATATTCACATATATGAATAATAATTTGAAGCATAATATATTAGTCCAAATCCTGGGGATGTAGAGTTGGCTGATCCTGCCTGAAAATGAAGGCAGGGCGGAGCCTACCCCCGATGGATGGACAGGGCCAACCTGGTGGTGGGGGGGGAGGATGGACAGGGCCAACCTAGTGGTGGGGAGGATGGAGGGGAATGTCAGCATCATCAGCTGCGAACATGAAACAGGGCGTTTCTCAAACGGAAGGCTGCATCCTACGAAGGCTGCATATCTCGGCTGCCATGTCATCAAAAGTCGCTGAAGGCCATCTCAATTTGAAGGGTCCTTGGAAGGAATGTATCCTTCAATTCAGATGTATCCTTCAAATCAGACCCTGTCCCAAATGGCACCCTAAACCCTCACAGTCTTCCTCTGAGTCTGCACTTTCACAACGTAATGCCGCTTTGACTGCTAGGTAGAAGTCCCACAGTCTTGCGGGCTCAGTAGATGTGCACATCGAGGGCGCATAGCAGCTGCAAAGGGGGCGCTCATGAGCACCTCATTTAAGCTTAAATGACGAACGGGACACCCTACGTCTTGTGGACTTAACGGACATGCGCACGCATAAGACGCAATGTGCACATGAATTGTGCCATTTGGAACAGGGCCTCAGATGTATCCTTCATGGCCTTAAATAAATAAATTATAAATTTATGATAAAATGTAAGACAAAAATAATGTTTTCAGACATGAAAGCATAGATGTTATCTTTTGTTTTGCTGTAAATTTATCACCAACACTAAACTGACAAAAATGTAAGCTGCTGGGAGACTTCAGACGGCTGTCATTCATTGTATTGTGTTAACAGAAAGCCAGTTAATATACATTTTTGTAATACAAAGTATTTCTCCAAAATTAATTTTTAATAGTATTTTCGTGACATGACTTCGGGGGTGGGAATGTGTAATGTAGCCATTCACACTTACTAGACCGTCACATTCTAGTGTTTAATTGCTGAGGAGGACACTAGCCTACAAGCTTTGAAAAAAAAAAGAAAAAAAAAAGACGGGACTAGGAAGGACGCAGTGTTGGTAGGATGCAGCCTTCCATTTGAGAAACACCCAGAGAATTCAGTGCTTATATACTGTAGATGTCTAGCAGTGATTGGCCAGACCTATTATTATGAATAAATGATGTGGCATTATAGTCTTCCTGGTAGAACTAGTACACTGGTACACTGGGCTATCATTTCCCTTGTTACCTTTGTGTATAAGTACTCCCTGTTTTGTTCAGTTCCTTGTCGGTGTTGGTCATTATTAAGTGTGGTGGTAAGCGTGTATGTACTCCTGAGATTCTCCCGTGTATTCCTGTTTGTGGTTTAAAGACTATTTAGATTGAATATCTTTGTTATTCATGTTGGATTGCAACCACAACTGTGACAATGTATCTTACTCAGACATAATATTACTTCTTCCTGGCCTTCCAAGCATGACATTTAGCATACTATTTTAAATTGAAGTCTAAAGATATTTCAGTTATATTTGATGCATATGTCCTAGTCCTTTAGGCTAAAGAGGCTTTAGTTTATAAATACAGAAGGCTGGAGAAGCCACAGTAGATAGAGATGACCATATATCTATAGCTGATACAAATTAAAATCTTGTACCAATTTCTCTGTGTATGAAGTGAAACCCTAGCAAACTGTAGAGCAATTATATTGCAAATATGCACTTTTTGCTTCTATATAGATATTCCAAGCACAGATGAACAGTCTGACCCTTAAAGGGCCACATGCAGTCATTTATTTTATTATTCTATCTTGCTATTATTATGTATGTTCTTTATAATTCCCTCTTCAATTTCTCTTGGTTATAGTGGACATGCATATATGCTATTGTAATTCATGTCTACCGGCTAAAATGACTTTCCTTATATTGATTTTAATTATATTGACTTCAATTTATTAGTGGTGGTTCCTCTGGCAATTACTATTGCTGATTTTTCAAAACCTCAACCCTACTGTAAAAAGTCAGCTTATTACGTGATCCATGTTGAATATTATCTCAAATCATGTGGCTTGTTGAGGAAAAGTGTTCCTTTTTAGTGTTCACATTTATAATTTGCTTGCCAGCTGATTAAAAAGTAAAATAAATAAATAATTAAAACCACCAAAATTTAATTCAACAGGATTCTTTTGACCTCCTTCAAGTAAAATATTCTCTGTGGTATATGTCATCCTATTAATAAGTAAATACGTTTTCCTGCATTAAAAACGACCACTTAAGATGCTCAAGCAAAATCCCAAATGCCAGGCATTCATAAAAAATACAGCAATCAGGCAAATGTGCCTCTATCCGGTCTCCCCACAGGAACAGATGAGTCCTGCCCTGTCAATGGCCAACTAACTTCCCTCTTATTTTTCATGTCCTCTAGATGCTCTATTGAATTTCCTATTTCCATTCAGTAGAAGAGACATTCCCATTTAGAGAGACTTTAATTAAGGTAGTACACTTATGCTGCACTCCCGATACAGGCTGAATGGGCCTGACCCTGCCAAGCGTAATGGGAGGGGGCTTGGCAGCGCTTTCAGTCACCCTAAACCATGTTTATTACTCCCTGACTGGAATGCAATGATTATGAATATAGAGAACACCGGAACAGCTGCTAATGAAGCCTCCGAAGTGCTTTTGTAGTAGAGGATTTGCCTTTGCAGTTTTGATCACTATATGGGTCAATGAGTGTCCACAATAAAAAATAAAATACAAATAAAAAGATGAACACGCATGTTTTAAAAGTGTACTGTTTTAAAAACGAATACCTTTTTTAAAATGTTTTAATTTAATAAATCTAAAAATGTTATGTGGTGTAACCAAGTAAAATATGATATATTTTCTTAAACTTTGAATCTTATTTACATAATAAAGTACATAATACGTTTTTAATATATTTTTCAAGGTACCAATATCATAAATTATTATTAATAAATAATTATATTTTGAGGGAGTTGCACCACATGGCAGTTTACAGCCTGAATTAACCCATGTGAAAGTACACTTTAGCATACATTTTGAAATGATAATTAGAGAAAATAATATACATTTAAAAGAATATACTTAAGTGATTGTAATGTTTTCAGGCAATTAATTGCATGTTAATTGCAATTACATTATTTAATTTATTATTTTAAATTTAAATGCAATTATCTAAACTTGACCCACTTAAGTAGGACTTAATTATGTATTTATATGGAATTTCATAATTACTTTATAAGACTATTGTCTTTGAAATATGTTTTAAGTACACTGCCGAATGCACTGACAAGCATTTATGGTAAACTAAAATATACTTTAATGTCTTTTCTATTGAAACTTTTATGTCATATTATTTACACAATTGTAATGATGAAGTTGCAATTAAGCAACATTTAGTATACATTTTATGTATACTGTAAGTCTTAGGCACATTGGTATTTTTACACGAAAAATATTTTTAAGCCAGTTATTTATATCTTTTACTGTAGTGTGTCAGTAGGAAATATCAGTTTACATTTTCAAACATTAATTTTACAATTAATTGTAATGATCCAGTGAGATTTTTTTATGCACAAGAAATCTGACAGCAGCCGGTATGATCTGATCTCACCATCATCGAGTCTGTCTGTGATTATATGAAGAAACAGAAAAAACCGAGACAGACTAAATCCAGAAAAACTAAGGCAACGTCTCCCAGACACTTGAGGAAACCTTCCTGTTAAACTATAGCACTGTGAAAAGTTTAGGCACTTTCAGAATGCTTTAAAGTGAGAATGCTGTCAAAAATAATAACATAAATAGCTTTTATTTATGAATTAACTTCTGTTAACTAAATCAAATCGATATTTGGGGTGACCACCCTTTGCGTTTAAAATGGCTTTTGTCACCTGCATCTGTTCCTACACCTGTTCATGTAGTTTTGCAGGAAGGTTTCCTCAAGTGTCTTGGAGACGTTGGCACAGTTCTTCTGGATTTAGTCCATCTCAGTTTTTTCTGTTTCTTCATGTAATCACAGACAGACTCAATGAAGATGAGATCAGATCTCCATGTGGAGCATAGAGACTATTGTCAGACTCTTTATGCATACAAAAATATCACTGGATTATTAAAATGAATGGCAATTAATTTATAAATGTAAACTGATATTTCCTACTGACACACTACAGCAAAAGATATAAATAACTGGCTTAAACCCACTTTTTGTGTGTAAAAATACTAGTGACTTTTGCACAGTACTGTGTGTGTGTGTGTGTATATATATACACTCACCTAAAGGATTATTAGGAACACCATACTAATACTGTGTTTGACCCCCTTTCGCCTTCAGAACTGCCTTAATTCTACGTGGCATTGATTCAACAAGGTGCTGAAAGCATTTTTTAGAAATGTTGGCCCATATTGATAGGATAGCATCTTGCAGTTGATGGAGATTTGTGGGATGCACATCCAGGGCACGAAGCTCCCGTTCCACCACATCCCAAAGATGCTCTATTGAGTTGAGATCTGGTGACTGTGGGGGCCATTTTAGTACAGTGAACTCATTGTCATGTTCAATAAACCAATTTGAAATGATTCGAGCTTTGTGACATTGTGCATTATCCTGCTGGAAGTAGCCATCAGAGAATGGGTACATGGTGGTCATAAAGGGATGGACATGGTCAGAAACAATGCTCAGGTAGGCCGTGGCATTTAAACGATGCCCAATTGGCACTAAGGGGCCTAAAGTGTGGCAAGAAAACATCCCCCACACCATTATACCACCACCACCAGCCTGCACAGTGATAACAAGGCATGATGGATCCATGTTCTCATTCTGTTTACGCCAAATTCTGACTCTACCATCTGAATGTCTCAACAGAAATTGAGACTCATCAGACCAGGCAACATTTTTCCAGTCTTCAACTGTCCAATTTTGGTGAGCTTGTGCAAATTGTAGCCTCTTTTTTCTATTTGTAGTGGAGATGAGTGGTATCCGGTGGGGTCTTCTGCTGTTGTAGCCCATCCGCCTCAAGGTTGTGCGTGTTGTGGCTTCACAAATGCTTTGCTGCATACCTCGGTTGTAACGAGTGGTTATTTCAGTCAAAGTTGCTCTTCTATCAGCTTGAATCAGTTGGCCCATTATCCTCTGACCTCTAGCATCAACAAGGCATTTTCGCCCACAGGACTGCCGCATACTGGATGTTTTTCCCTTTTCACACCATTCTTTGTAAACCCTAGAAATGGTTGTGCGTGAAAATCCCAGTAACTGAGCAGATTATGAAATACTCAGACCGGCCCGTCTGGCACCAACAACCATGCCACGCTCAAAATTGCTTAAATCACCTTTTTTTCCCATTCGGACATTCAGTTTGGAGTTCAGGAGATTGTCTTGACCAGGACCACACCCCTAAATGCATTGAAGCAACTGCCATGTGATTGGTTGATTAGATAATTGCATTAATGAGAAATTGAACAGGTGTTCCTAATAATCTTTTAGGTGAGTGTATATATATATATATATATATATATATATATATATATATATATATATATATATATATATATATGTATGTATGTATGTCGTGGAAAAGTTCATTTATTTCAGTAATTCAACTTAAAAGGTGAAACTAATATATTATATAGACTTGTTCCATGGAAAGTGAGATATTTCAAGCCTTGTTATTTTTGATTATGGCTTACAGCTTATGAAAACCCCAAATTCAAAATCTCAGAAAATTAGAATATTACATGAAATCAATTTTTAAAAAAAAAAAGGATTTTAAATGCAGAAATGTCGGCCCTCTGAAAGTATAATCATGCTCAGTAAAATACACTCAGTACTTGGTTTGGACCCCTTTTGCATGAATTACTGCCTCAATGTGGTGTGGCGTGGATGATATCAGCCTGTGGCACTGCTGAGGTGTTATGGAAAACCAGGATGCTTCAATAGCGGCCTTCGGCTCTTCTGCATTGTTCAGTCTCATGTCTCTCATCTTTCTCTTGGCAATACCCCATAGATTCTCTATAGGGTTCAGGTCAGGCGAGTTTGCTTCCCAATCAAGCACAGTAATCCCATTGTCATTGAACCAGATTTTGGTGCTTTTTGGCAGTGTGGGCAGATGCCAAGTCCTGCTGGAAAATGAAGTCAGCATCTCCATAAAGCTTTTCTGCTGAAGGAAACATGAAGTGCTCTAAAATGTCATGGTAGGTGGCTGCGTTGACTCTCGACTTAATAAAGCACAGTGGACCAACACCAGCCGGCTCCCCAAAAACCAACACAGACTGTGGAAACTTCACACTGGACTTCAAGCATCTTGGACTGTGTGCCTCTCCATTCTTCCTCTAGACTCTGGGACCTTGGTTTCCAAATAAGATGCAAAATTTCACTCATCAGAAGAGAGGACTGGACCTCTGAGCAACAGACCAGTTCTTTTTTTCTTTAGGCTTGATGAGGAATACGACATTTTAAGCACATGTCCATGATCCGTCTGTGTGTGGTGGCTCTTGATGCCGTAACTCCACCCTCAGTCCACTCCTTGTGAAGCTCCCCCACACATTTGAATGTCCTTTTCCTGACAATCCTCTCCATGCAGTCAATATTCTAATTTTCTGAGATTTTGAATTTGGGGTTTTCATAAGCCATAATCAACAAAATTATAACAAAATTATAACAAATAAAGGCTTACTTTAGAAATATCTCACTTTGCATGTAATGAGTCTATATAATATTATTAGTTTCACCTTTCAAGTTGAATTACTGAAATAAATGAAATTTTCCACAACATTCTAATTTATTGAGATGCACCTATGTATATGTGTATGTTTGTATGTATGTATAGAGAGAGAGAGAGAGAGAGAGAGAGAGAGAGAAACACTAGTTAAAATTATAACCAAGTGCTTTATTATGTTAGTCAACACATTAAAATAAGTGTACTTCTCTAAAGCACAACAACAGATTATTAAAACAAACTTATTTAAAATGTACTTTGAATGAAATTTTAATTTTACATGATCACAAAGTGCACTTTTTAAAAGAAACATCAAACCCTTTAGGTGGCCTTTTATTTAATTAATATTATATTATCTGCAAGTAAAAATGTACTTTTAAGATTTGAAGGGAGACCCATTCAGTACAATTGAACACACTTCTTGCCTGAAAATATCTAATAATTTAAGATACTGATTGACACCATCATAAGGGTCTGCAGTGGTCCTCTCTGTGATGTCATTTCCTCTTCATGTTTTCTTTTTTTTTACTGCAGTTTTCTGCATGTGGGTTTGACCGCATGTCTTTGAATTGGTGGACATGTTTCTTCTTCATCTTATTATATTGAATAAATCCAGTAAAAAAAATGAACATCATGTAATTTCCCCACATGTAGATTTAGTTTTTTATTTGGCATGTTTCATCATAAGCTCTTGGAGCGCTCCCATGCAGTTTTGTTACTTAGATGTAATTTCGGACTCCAGCGGTAACCTTCGCAGAAGTAGACTGTCCCTGCCTGGCTGTGATTCTTTTGCTTCCATGAATCAAATTAAATTCGACATTTTTAATTTGAAAAGTGTGATTGATAAGGCCCGCCATGGAGTATTTAATATGATGTCATTGTCCCGTTCCCTGACTGAAGGGACGCGTGACTAAATGCAATCTCTTTCTACTAATGCAATGGGACATTATTCTACTGTCCTACACAAGAACACCATCAATCAGCCCCAGACACGCTGAGGTTTGTGTAAGTGTGTGTGTTGTTGACTCAGTGGGGGCGTGTAGGAGGGCACGTTACGTATCTTTCTCACATGTTCTCGCTGCAGTGGGCTGGTTCGTACCTTTCACTTGCGTCACAGGGGGTGGCCATCAGTGAAGGGTGGACGTCAACCAACCCCAATTATCCTCACTGTGAAAAACCATGTTCATTCTCCTCATGCTTTTGTCCCGCTGTGGAGTCACGACAGGTCACCTTTCTTGCGGTTACAGGTGAAAATGAGTGTCTACTAATGTTCGCAGTAGCTTGAGTAGATATCAGTATGTCACAATGGGTATGTCAACAAGAAAACGTAAATATGACAGGATATCGTCTGATAACTTGTTTACAGTTCTTTGTGCTACTATGACACAATAATTGGACTGAATGTCAAGCTCTAACCGCCTCCTATGAATTATGTAGAAAAACATTGATTTCTTTTATTGTTTGGGGGGTTGAATATAAAGATGTCTGGACAAGCTTGGTGATAATTGGGATGAAACCTGAAAACTGTCAGTGCAAATTAGGTGTGAATTGCAGTTACTAGCAAACTCCAAGGTGTTGCTTTATCTACTCAACAACTGCCTTTCTTTGAGAGTGTGCATGAAATCCAAATGAATATGTTAGTAAATAAAAAATGGGATGAACAGTGAAAGAACAAAATGTAGATTTATGTACTACCACGTTTTTGCGACCAAACTAATGGTTAACAAACTAACTCAAACAAGAAATGGTTAACAAATATGAATAATTATAACATATGGCTTCAGAACACTTTGTAGACACTATTTGATGGAGCTTCTTTTGCACTTTTCGGAGCTTGACCACTTGGACAGTAGAGCTTTCTATAAGTGGTAGCAATTGCAAAGTCATGAGTTCGATGAACTGTGCAATTTACAATGTAAGTCACTTTGGTTTAAAGCATCAACCGAATGCAAAAATGCTCATTGTATTCCAATTTATTCCTTTTAAGTTCCTTAGAAAAAAGAAAGTCACAGTGATTTGCAAAGACATGGCAGTCAGTAAAGGATGACCCCTTAAATATCATTTACTTGTTTCATTTTTTTTTTTGTTGATTGTTTTAAAATGTTCAAATTAGTTATTTATGATAGCCATGGATGTGTACTAAGTTATGAAATTAATTTTGTGCTTGTTAACGTGCATTTAGTCTTCAGTTTTGATGGAATGTCTCCTTGAGATTTGAAAAGCACTAAAAAACTTCAGGTCAGAATCCTTATTGGTGAATTAAAGCCTTGTTTCAAGGCCTTATATTAATAAACATTCACAGAAATTGTTTACACTTTCTATTCCCACACAAGGTTGACAGTGGAACGCAACTCATAATTCAGATCATTCTTTGTCTGATTACGGTCCTATACTAAGAAATGGACAATAGCAGCCCTCAGAGTTTCAACCTTGATATTTTTTTTTTTTTTATTTTATTTTTTATGTTATATATAGGCATATGTATACATTTTTACCATGTGAAATAACCACTTTGAGTGGTTGTTTTTCATGTTAACATTTTAGCATTTTGTTCCAGCAAAGAATAAGACACTTGCGCAATTTATTCCTAAAGCCACATGGGACTGCATTGTGTCAAACAATTTAAAGGTGCAGTGTGTAATATTTATGAGAATCTATTGACAGAAATGCAATATAATATACATAACTATGTTTTAAGTATATAAAGTGTATCAGTCTATAAAGACCTTACATAATGAACCATTATGTTTTTATAACCTTAGAATGAGCCATTTCTATCTATATACAGCGGCGAGTCCCCTTACAGTCAAGTCACCATTTTGAGCTATCATGTTTCTACAGTAGCCCTAAACGGACAAACTGCTCTACAGAGCGCTAGCTACTCTCTGCTGTCTCAGACGACGACATTTTTGTCCTGTGTCGGACACTGTAGCTTTTCTATGTGCTTTGAAAGGGAGGGGTGAGCGGTTGCAATTCGCTAGATGCCTCTAAAATTTACACAGTGCACCTTTAAGTCCAGGATTATTTTGCAAAGTAGCAGGGCTGTAATCACCGTAGACCAGTGGTTGTTTTTTGGCCTTTAAGAAATGTTATCGGACAACTAATTGCATATAAAAAGCTTTTATAGCTTTTATAGTTTGCTTTTTTATTAAATGCAGTTTATCTTACTATCTTTAAGTACAGTTAAGTGGCCTTTAATTTCATTAATGCTATATGATCGGTAAGTTCAATTTTTTAGAAATATGCTTTTTAGATTTGAAGTACACTACAAGTGCACATTCAAAACAATTAAGCACATTTTTTTGCTAGGGTCATTATGACTGCACTGGGCACAGATGCATCTATTCACTTTCATTCAGAGAGGGCAATATCAGAGGATAGGCGGACACGGGCAGATGCGGATCAGAGACAGTGGGTGACTCTCACTTCAACAAAATCACATTCTGTTAAAAAGGCAACTAGGGCTACTTATGCAACCTATAATTGCAGTGTAATTTACTGTTCACAAAGCAGAGGCAATCGAAGTGGAAGATAATTACTTATTTAAAGTAATAAATATATAAATCATGGGTTATTATTCACGTGAGCCTTTAATTAAGTACTGGATTCACATATAAAAAAGTGGAGGGTTTTTTTTTTTAAATGGAAAGGTGATTAAGGAGCTGCAGAAGATCTGATCCTTAAGCATCTAGTGCACGTCTGAACACATGCTGATCATTTGAACCTTTCTGTTGGAGGCTTGTTCTAATCTGAATTAGGCAATTTAGTCATCATTGATTGATTGTTACCTGCAGTGAGAAGCATACAATAAAAGTATTTTATTAGCACTGTCATACAAAATGAGTAACATTTTAGAATAAAGTTCCATCATTAATGAATAAAACAATGAGTAACTAACAAGAAACTTTGTTTAATTTGTAAGTAATAGTGCTCAGTCGAGTGAGGTAGTTCACTATTAGCTAATCAATAACTACAATTTTTTAATAACTCCTGGAGGACTACTAAGAACTACTATATGCGGGTTCATAATTAAAGGTGCACTATGTAACTTTTCCGTCCGCTAGGGGTCACCTATTCAAAACAAAGGTGTAGTTTGATGATGCCAAGTTTGAGCGCAAAATCTTGGGACATGTTGTCTTCACTTCACAGCCGGTGGAAAAGAATCAGGATAGGACTAGGGCAGAGATCCTGTTCATGGATGCGATTATTAAAGTTACTGTAGTATGAAGCAGAGCAGGACCGAGTGTTGAGGGAGCTGAATGAGGTCGCTGGAACAATTGTTAATGATAGACGAGCGTGCGTGAGCAGTGGGACTTTTAGCAGCAGCTCTGTTTATCATATTAGATATATTTGAGTGTGTTGAAAATTATGTTATGGCATTATTCTGTGCGTTCGCTCGGCGGCTGCTATGACACTTGTTGCACACTGCAGTGTGAGTAAAGCGTTTCTGCAAAATAAAGCCGGAAACCGAGGGTAACACAGATATGACGCAGTGGATAGGCGATTCCCTCACACGGTTCCGGTTCAGTGGTTAAAAAGGCAAACTAAAAAAAGAATCATTTGTGATTATTGTAAGTACTCAACTGAACAAAATATACAACACTGGCTTAGTGGTATTTGGATATTTTACTCAATTTGTTTTTGTTTTTTTACATATTGCACCTTTAATGTGGATACTACATAATATATAATTAATTATAATGTGAAGGTCATGGTAACCCAGTAATGACTCAAGTATTACCAAATACCGAATTAATTATTTTGATCAGTATTCTAAAGTGAAAAGCATGACTACATTATTAGTGACTGAAGTCACTGTAAGCGTTTGATTTTTTTTTTTTTTTTGTAAGGTTTTGGATATGACCACATCCTTCTAAAGGAACTACTAATTATCTGGAACAATATTTGAATCGTGGTAACCCACTTGTAATGATTAAAGTCTGTCAGAAGGAAATACTATCCAAAACCTAGTGGGTTACCATGATGTTGCCTTTAGAATTAATTATATATTATGCATTATTCACATTATGAACCTGTAGTTCTTAATCTTCCAGTATAGAAATTTAGTTTTTACAGCCATCTTTGATCATATTTACCAGGGGTGCCAATAATTCTGACCACAACTGTAAGTATTCGCAGCCTTTGCTCAATACTTTGTTGAAGCACATTTGGCACCAATTACAGCCTCAAGTCTTTTAGAGTATGATGCTACAAGCTTGGCACACCTATTTTTGGGCAGTTTCTCCCATTCTTCTTTGCAGGACCTCTCAAGCTCGATCAGCTTGGATGGGGAGCGTTGGTGCACAGCCGTTTTCAGATCTGTCCAGAGATGTTCAATCGGGTTCAAGTCTGGGCTCTGGCTGGGCCTCAAGGACACTCACAGAGTTGTCCCGTAGCCACTCCTTTGTTATCTTGGCTGTGTGCTTAGGGTAGTTGTCCTGTTGGAAGATGAACCTTCACCCCAGTCTGAGATCCAGAGCACTCTGGAGCAGGTTTTCATCAAGGATGTCTCTGTACATTGCTGCATTCATTCCCTCGATCCTGACTAGTCTCCCAGTTCCTGCTGCTGAAAAACATCCCCACAGCATGATGCTGCCACCACCATGCTTCAATGTATGATGTTTCTGTACTCTTCCCCAGATCTGTGCCTCGATACAATCCTGTCTCGGTGGTCTACAGACAATTCCTTGGACTTCATGGCTTGGTTTGTGCTCTGACATGCACTGTTAACCGTGGGACCTTATATAGACAGGTGTGTGCCTTTCCAAATCATGTTCAATCAACTGAATTTACCACAGGTGGACTCCAATTAAGTTGTATAAACATCTCAAGTATGATCAGTGGAAACAGGATGCACCTGAGCTCAATTTTGAGTGTCATGGCAAAGGCTGTGAATACTTATGTACATGTGTTTTATATATATATATTTTTAATAAATTTGCAAATATTTCAAGCAAACTTCTTTCATGTTGTCATTATGGGGTATTGTTTGTAGAATTTTGAGGAAAATAATGAATTTAATCAATTTTGGAATAAAGCTGTAATATAACAAAATGTGGAAAAAGTGAAACACTGTGAATACTTTCCAGATGCACTGTAGAAACTTTTGTGCATTTGAAAGATTCCATGAGGTGTTAAAGGTTCTCCAGTGAACTACAGATGCTAAAGAAACTTTTAAAAGTGTAACTTTATAGTAGATATAATAATATAATTATTTAATATAATAATATAAGAGAATTTAAAATGCACAATTTAACAATTTAAAATCTTTCTCTAGGAAAATAGACCAAAACATGTATACTGATTAATATATATGTACACTCACCTAAAGGATTATTAGGAACACCATACTAATACTGTGTTTGACCCTCTTTCGCCTTCAGAACTGCCTTAATTCTACGTGGCATTGATTCAACAAGGTGCTGAAAGCATTCTTTAGAAATGTTGGCCCATATTGATAGGATAGCATCTTGCAGTTGATGGAGATTTGTGGGATGCACATCCACGACATGAAGCTCCTGTTCCACCACATCCCAAAGATATATATATATATATATATATATATATATATATATATATATATATATATATATATATATATAATTCCACATATAGATATGTGCTGTGGAAACTTAAATGCATGTTTCAAAAGGAAATAAATCAACACAATATAAAAGAATATTGCTTAGAAGGCCCGATTTTGTCTTCCAATAGAGGGTTCAAAAATAAATGTAGACACAAGCACTTTTCAAGTACTATGAGTTTGAGGAAAATCAGAGTTTACTGATCGATATTCTTTAGTGATGTTATTCTGTCATTATAAAACGCAAGGGTAACTGGGCAGTTCCAGATCACTTTTATATCAGATTGGAGATTCGATCCACGTAACAGGCAGGATGGAACATTGCGTAACTAGATTGCAATTAAAACAATTGTGGTAATGCTGGAGATAATTAATAAACAAATTGGACAAATGAAGAGCTGTGTAGTAATGTTATGATAACAATGATTGACATTTTGACAAGTCCTTGAAATATATCTTCTGACAGATGAAGCCAGAGCAAGACAAATGCCTGAACTGTTATTGGACAGTCATTGAGTTGCAGGCTCACTAACAATTAGTGCACTACAAAAGTGGCTATTGGTCAATGTCAAATACATTGTGAAGACAATTATGTTATACATTATACTAATTTCTAAACTCCAGCAACACATCAAACAGCAACACAAACCTCAACAGGTCTTAGTCGATATGAAATCAAAATTGACAATTATTTTTTTAATGGAATATTGCAGTATTCATCAAACTGTTTTATCCGTGCTCATTATTATTATTATTATTATTATTATTATTATTATTTAAAGTGCCCCCATTATGCTATTTCAAAGGCTCCTAATGTTGTTTTGGAGGTCTCTTACAACAGGTTTACATCAAAGGTCAAAAAACATTATATACACTGCACATCACACATTTTTCAGTGATTCTCAAACGACTCAATGGGTGAATCGGTCTCTCTAAATCCCTCCTTTCTGCGAGCTTACTCTGCCCAGACGGCCCAGTCTGTTGTGACTGGTCTGGAAGCTAAACAGCCATTACCATAACTGAACTTCACCTCTGTCCGGAGGCTTCCTAAAGCTCTGTGATTGTACACACTGTAAAGACACTAATGATGACATTGATTTTACCATATCAATCCAAGCGCGAGTTCGATGATGAAACATTGAAAGTTATTCAACCCAAACCTCCATTGCAAGGATGACTTGAGTAGGTTGGTTCTCAGTAATACTCTACTCATTTTGAGGTACATTATGAGATGTTGCAACTGTAATTCCTCACCATCAGCATTAACAAGAGTATGTCCATCAACAAACCCATGTGTATATTTCTAATTTATTGCAATGCTCATGCGTGTGAATACGTTAGCCGAGTACTAACGTGAATGACTGATGTAATTAAAACATTTGTAAAACAAATCCTGCTATATCGTTTATCTTTACTCAAAGTAGTAAGAACGACAGACAATCTGCATTAATGGACAGTTTTAGGTAATAGTGGGCAACAGCTGATCAGCAGAAGTGTTTATGTGAGTAAATAATAAAATGTATTTATAATGAAATAATAATGCGAGTTAGCCAGAGACCTACACAATATAAAACACAAAACTATGTATTTTGAACATTATTTATATATATATATATATATATATATATATATATATATATATATATATATATCAATAATTATTCGTACTTACAGGTTGTGATTTTGAGGAGCAAGCTGTCCTAAATAAACTGGGTACTGACCCATCTTTCAAGAGCAAGCGTTTTTGCCAATCCCGCGTTGAACTCCAAGATTTGAGAAGCAGTCGTCAGTAAAATAACGTTTGAGGGCGGGTCAAGTTGATTTCGTGGCGGACAATGTACAACATAGGCGGGTATTATGCAAATGTATTTTCTAGTGACGTAAAACCGTAACGCAGTATAGGAGACTCGTATAGGCGATTCAAAGTCAGTTCTTTCTTTTGGGAAACAATAACTTTATTTATTGTGCACTTTCGACTTTACAACTTTGTAGACGTTTACATTCACAAACAGCTATATTACACACTGCATGATATCATAATCATAAGAGGGGCACTTTAAATTCATGTGCCCTCATAATCTTTAATCAAAATATATTCCCCTCCCTCTTGCAGCGTCATTTCTTCTCTTCTCTGATGATGATGATGTGTTTACTGGTATGAGGGCGGGACAACCTGTCAATCACATGAGATCACAGCAATAGCAAACCACAACGGTCCAATGATCCAATCAATTCCCGATGGACAAAATCAAGTCCTGCCCTACAATTTTATTTTTATTTTTTTATTTTTTTCTTGTTCGAGAAGCCGTTTCACTCCGATATGTCACAATAGGGATATTGCAAAAAGACTATTGCAACCTCCTTTTCTTGCCGAGTTAAATATGTGATCAGAGGAATTCTGTGATGTTTTGTGGCATTAACTTGTCTCACTCTGAAACATATATGAAGTCAAGACACATTATAATGAACCTCTAAACAGCTGAAGCCTAAATTAGATATTTGTCCAAGATATTTTGCTGTAATTGTTCTAGTTTAGTTCTTGTTCCTGTACCTGTTTCCTTAATACAAATTTTTCTGCCACTAGTTTCTGTGGTTACTGATGGGCTACACACCTGCTTCTGTTTCTATCAATCAGCTTCCCATGTGTATTTAAGCCCTTCTGGTTTCATTGTTCCATATCATCGATTATTTTGGATATATTAAAGACTACAGCCACAGTCGTGACACTTTAGCCAAAAGGAACTAGATTTTGAGAAATATAGTCATAAGGTTGACATAAGATTGATAATCTGATCCCCTTGTTCCAGTGTATCCATTTCCTGTGGTTTGCCTTAGGTACCCTTAGGGATGTGACGGTGAGGAAATTTTCCCACTGTTTAATCCACGTGTAATAACACCGGTAATACCGGTACCGCTTTTAAATGTGCACGGCCGCTCTGGCATTCCTAACATAGCGCAGCAAAGTGTGTTTTCAATGAAGTCCTATGGACGTTTCCATGGTAATGAACTGAAAATGCGTGAGTGGACACGCACCGTGAATGACTGTGGCCGTGCACATTTTACTTTCGGTTTAGAATTGGCACCAGTTTGGGGGCGGGTTGCTTGAATGCTGGGTTCATTAGCCTATCATTCTTAATGAAAAACACAACAACAGAACAGTACAATGACAAACTCACTTAAATAGGCGCTTTTACATTTCGCTTTGAAACCAAATCTTCCACCGTCGTCTTGTCATTCTACTCCTCGCTCTTGTGATGAATGAGATCTGACTCCAGCTGCTAGTTTGTGCTGCGACTCTCGTTCGGCTCATGCTGTATATATTATGCTGACAGGTTCAGTTTTAATTTGCCGCGGAGGGCAAGTGATGTAACCGGTATTGCACCTGAACAACGGTAACACTGGAAAGTGGAAACCCACTATCGTAGCAAGCCTAGTTACCCTAGTTAGTCACCATAGTAACCTTGTATCAGTCTCACTTGTGCCTCTATTTTGCCTGTGTATATATCCTTGTGTTTCAGTCTTTGTTTGCCAGTCAGTCGTTGTCTTTACTTCTCGTAGGAAAGCTGTTACGTTTTCATGTATCCCTGTTTCCCTGTTGGATTTTTATTGTCTTCCTGTTTAGATTTCTCACATTCTGCCTTTCAGTTTGGATTATCTTTGATTGGTTGGTTGTGATCCTTGCCTCTTCCCCTGCAACACTGCAAAATAATTATAATAAAATGACAGTGGACCTATGCCACCATCAAATAACATGTTCCTGATTGAGATGATGTGGAAAGTTACTGCATTTATGTGGCTGTAGACTGCTTCTTCATGCCCATTGTATATTTCATATTTTACATGTACAAGCTATATTATGTTTCTAAAGATGCAGAACAGTCTCCCTTTTGACTCCTAGTTTGTTATGGATATTAAAATCACTGCCAAAAGTTTCATCATTGATTCTTTGTCACATTACTCTTACAAGAATCAATGTATTAATATAATACCAGATGTATATGCTGTTGATCATGCCCTTGACCAGACTTGTTTGTTAATTAATGAGGCTACTCTGATGAATCACGGTTGTAAATCACTGTTTACTTTGGCTTATGCTTTAGGGGAGGGAAGACGTTTGTATATGACAGTGATCGATTGGACAGGAACTGGGAAAGCATTTAATGTATTTTAAAGTGTCATCCTTCTCAAGAGATTTTAAACTTTAATTCAGTTTTGAGTTTATTTTAGTTACAAGATTAACTGGACTATCAATGAGCATAGGCATTTAAATTGATACTTTCTATTAATAGGGTACAAATTTAGACTTAACAATTTTTTGTTTTTTCATTTTTTTGACAACACATTGTCAGTAAAAGATGTGTTTAACTTTATTTATATGGAATGTTTACTTTACTATAAAATAGAAAAAAAGAGTAAGGGTTGCAAATTTAGCTGAAATTAAGATGTCACAGAGGCTAGTTAGTTTTTTGTCCAAATGTTAGTTTCTATTTATTGATCATTTTTAATACAAATATTCATTCAATTATTTTGGTTTTTATTTGTGTGTAAACTGAGAAATTGAAATGAGATTGGAATGTAGAAATGGTCCGAATTATACAAATCCGGATTTGTGTGATTTGTGTTATTTTCTAGCAATAATTTTTAATAAAAATGCATTGTAAAATAAAATGAAATAAATGTAACTGGGTTGTTGTAAGAGTTATGTTCAGTTTTGCTTCTATTTCTTGTATTCACCTTTCAGTTTAGTTCCTGATTACTCCCTAGTTGCCTTAGTTACTGATTAGTTTCACCTGTGTCTTGTCTAGTTTCTTTTGTTTGCTTATTGCTTTTGTATATTTATAGTCCTATGTTTCACATGTGGTACTTGTACACTTGAAATGTCACGTCATCATTGTGTATCAGACATAAAGAGGAATAAAGGTGAATTGCACTTATTCAGTCATCAAAGATTCAATTATTGTTGCAGAAAAAAAAACTGTTACACAACTCGGGTCATTAGGGACCCTATACAATTTTACAAATGGGAAAACAGGCATTAAAAATTATCTATCTATCTATCTATCTATCTATCTATCTATCTATCTATCTATCTATCTATCTATCTATCTATCTATCTATCTATCTATCTATCTATCTATCTATCTATCTATCTATCTAATCTATCTATCTAATCTATCTAATCTATCTAATCTATCTATCTATCTATCTATAATTTTTTTAATGCCTGTTTTCCCATTTGTAAAATTGTATAGGGTCCCTAACGACCGAGTTGTGTAACAGTGTTTTTTTTTTTTTTTTTTTTTCTGCAACAATAATTGAATCTTTGATGACTAAATAAGTGCAATTCACCTTTATTCCTCTTTATGTCTGATACACAATGATGACGTGACATTTCACTCATAGTTGCTGCAGGCAGAAAACAAAAGAATACACAAGTATCATCAACAAAACTTGAAATAGCTCAGCGATTTACTACAGAACAAGTACTGAACACAATCAAATATTAGTGTCACTGTCACTTGATGGTGGATCTGGTGAAAAAGCTGTCAGCGATCAAAATATTTATTTTGAAGATTTTGAAAATGATAGTTTGCCCTGAGAATTTGTTTGAGATCGAGGATAAGTTCTGACGAGGACAGTGATAATTGTATAAAACATCTGCTCAAACTCTTCCAAGCTCCAAAAGGTAAGAAAATATGCTTTATTTAATTCTCCTGTAAATGTTTCTCTAATATCAGGAGAATTTTATATTATCGCGACAGGTAGAGACATCCGTGATAGATATGGGTCGCTAAAGACCCGAATATGTAATAATTGGCAAAACATTTGCAAATTTACCAAAAAAAGCTAGTTAATTTTGTTTGACCAAATATTGAGTTATTGATCATTTTTAATAAATATTTGTTCAGGTTTTTTCTCAACGCAACAAGGTTGAATATTTGAGTTTGACGAATGCAATGTGTATAAAAACTGAGAAATTACGGTTGACAGGGTCCATATAATGTCAGTTAGGAGTTTTAAGCAAGTTTTAAGGACCTTTAAGGAGAGAAATCATGCTGTAACAGGGTTGTGCACAAAATGTAGGGCAAATATAAAGATGATATATTTGGTAATATATTTTGGATCATTAAAATGATCTTTAAATAGCTCTCTTTTTAAAACTAGGTACATTTTATGTTAGATATTAGTTTTTATTTTATTTTTATTATTATTATTATTTTTTTTATAAACATATCTAGACCTCACATTGGGTTTGTGCTTAAAAAAGAGCACTGTATTCACTGAATGTGCATTGCTTTTACCCCAGATACTGTTTGCATACAGGTTATAGTCTTAGGCTGGCCACACACGTGAAGATTTTAAGCCAGATTTTGAGCCCAATTTGCACCCCCAAGCAATCAGGTGCGTGGCCCATTTCGATGCTTGTCACAAACAAGTTTTTGTCGAAAAAACCCTCAATTGTGTGGTGTCATTACTATTATTTTACTGCTTATTTATTGCGTCTGAGCACGCATAATCCCAAATTGTAAATATCAAACATCAAACAGAGTGAATTTTGTGAATCCTAAAAGATTCCTCGGACCCTAGGCCAAAATCTGAACTCTTTGATTGTTAGTTTGGCATGTTCACCTCAATGGAAATTCTTCCAGTGTCAGAAGTTTTGAGGCACAGTCCTACAGTGTGGCTTCTATGACAACCGTCAAATCAAAAACCAAATAGGAGTGCCGAACTTGATGATGCAATTAGTGAAACAACAACACACCACCATTTGTTCCACTCACATCGTCTTCATTTTTCCCCCAGTTTTCTTTTAAAGAGAAGCCATGATCAAAATTAACGCTAGAGATTGTTTTTGTTGACTAGCCACATTTTCTATCTAGCATGCAAATACAGCTCACGTCACTTAACGTGTCACGGATTGATTATGTAAAACTCTGGACGAGTCTTTTTGCGTGCGTCCGTTTTATTGCTTCCTAACTGCCGCACAGTCTGACATTGACAACTGAGATCCCACAGTGTTAAGTGGCTTACAGCGGGGATTATGTTCATACAGTCTGACAAGCAACAGTCGTAAAAGACTATTATAAATCGTACAGTGTGTACCCGGCTTTAGTCATGGAACACTGCTGCTTTGTGAGCTTCTGCGTAATTTAATTCTCTCATGCATTTTACAAAACCTGTAACACATGGTGAGTGCTTGTGCTGCCATCTCTTCATTTGATTTGTGCAGCATAAATCACAAATGACGGTCTTTGGTTAGATGGATAAGGTGCACATACCTGGAGAATGACTTGAAGCATTACGCATTCACTGTAGAAACTCATTACAACTATCTACACGACTACACAGCAGATAATAAATCTCTGATTGAGGGCTGGTTACACAGATGTGCTTTATGCCATTTGTCATTTATTCACATAGGAAACTGCAGCCGTATGGCTTTCATGTTTGTACAAAGGAAGTCAGCCGACTTTATGAAAACAGATGTTTGCAGCGACACACATTTCCGTGCTTCCAAACCCAATAGAATACAAATTGTAATATAGTTTGGTCCAAATCTTAGTAAAATAACCTCATGAATTTATTTGGGCATGCTAAACAGACAGTCATTTACAATATCCGATTGCAGATATTAGAGAGATTATGCAGAGAACTGATGCTTTTTGTTCAAAGCCTGTAGACCCGATGGTTCCATTAGCGTGTAATATCGTTTCCCTCCAGTGTATGATAATTACGTTAAATGATGTTATTCATTTTCTCTGCAGACATTCTTTTTGCTTGCACACAAAGTGTTTACAGCTCCTCAAGAACTAAGAAGCTTTTAAACTGTTAACATGTCACTTGTATAGTTGACGCTGCATGATTTCTTTGTTCAGAGACATCAGATGAAAGCACTTCTTATTTAAATACTTGATAATAATACTTTCTTTGTACTGCCCTGTCTCTAACCACACAAACAAAACACATCCAATACAATAAAAAGCACTAAAGCACAATTAACTAACTTAACTATTTGGGTCCAAGGTCCACTGGTTGAACTTTTTATTCAAACGTCGACAGGTAGTGTTTTACTTTAGGCCTTAACATAACATTTAAACTATATACATATTGTTTTAAATGCACAACTTGGAATTATGTAAGTTCATGTAGTCTGTTCAGCAGAGCATGTTCAGAAGGCAAATCACTGAGCATTAAATGCAAGCACATAATATATTGCTTAACATGGTTTGCTGCATCAAGCTAATGAATTTAACAGAATGTTCATGGTAAAGAGAGTTTGACTGATATGTACAACAAGCACTCAGACTGCATTTTGAAAATGGCCTTTGAAGAAATACAATTTTGAGAGGAGTGCTTTTCTCTGGTTTCCTCTTAATAAACAGATGAATGTAATAAAGAAAACAACATTTTCAGCATTTAACTCTTTCTTAGTCTGGTAAACTTTATATAAAAGGCTGCGCTTGTGAAAAAGAAATACAAAGTTCTGTCGTGAAACTCTAGATGGCGCAGGCTAATAGGTCCTTTAACTACCTGTTCGTAATCACATCGTCATCTTTAGGGCACATATGATTGGTTCCTGCTGTATCAGTGGCCAATGTGCAATAACCTACAGCAGCAGCAATAAAAACAGCAGTGTAGCAGATCTATTCTGCCAAGACCAAACATAATTAAGTTGGCTTGAGAGAGCCAACTTACTGAAATTCTTAATAAACGTGTTATTATTCTTTTTCTTCTGAATCTAAATTTACAACTCTTTCTCGTCAGAGCTTTAACTCTACATACTCCAAACTCGGCTCAGACCTTCAGACCAGTCTGACTCGGATGCGCTATATCTTTTCTAACTGATCTGATTTACGGTTTTCCTAAAAATGCTGATAACTCTGAAAACTCCCATAGACATACATTGACGGAATGTTCAAATTTTCCATCCATCCGACCGACTGACCGACCGCAGTCTTTATTAACAACAAAATCAAAATAATAAAAATACTCAGGTTTCACAGAACTTCAAAAACATGAACAGAACAACCAGTAAACATTGATAACTGAAACGTAATTTCATGATTTCAGATTGTACTGACAACCAATTACAGTAAACTGAAATAATCTTTAATGCCATGTCTTGAAACTTGTATGTAATGTATTTAAATATATTTGTAATTACACATTTTTAATGATGGGGTTGCAATTTTAAATATATTAACACACTTAAATTATTATCAAGTACATGTGCTTTATGTTAGCCAACACACAAAAAAAAAAAAAAAGTGTTTAAGTTCTTTAAAGCCCAAAAAAAGATTATTAAAACAATGACTTTAAAGCAAAACTTTTAATTGATAATTTAAGTGTGTCAAAAAGTGTGCTCTCTTTAAATGCACTTAAGTGGCCTTTTATTTCATTAATATTATATTTTCTGCTGGTACAGTTTTTATATATATATATATATATATATATATATATATATATATATATATATATATATATATATATATATATATATATATATATATATATATATATATATATATATATACTTTTAGATTTGAAGTACACTACAAGTACACATTCAATACAATTAAGCACAATTCTTTTCACAAAGGATGACTTTACCTAAATTATGGGCGTACGGGGCAAATAGGGTTATTTTATCACTCTGTCCGATGATCTCTGTGTCTTTATGATTCATAGACATGTTTATACATCCATTCCCCGGATACAAGTCCAAACAAAATGAACTATGGTTGGTCAGTTTTACATGTTTTCAGAAAATGTCTTCCTGTCTAAGTGGGCAGTTTTTGGCCCAAATAAGCTGCAGTGTAAATAACACCTTGTGCTGTTTAGTCAAAGCTCTCATGAGGCTTGACTCTCAGTGTAGTTTCTGATAGAAAAAAAATATAATGGAAACTGAATATCCTACAGTTTGATTCCACACTAAATGCTCTGGCACCATGTTGTACAATATACTTTGCTGTGGGAGCAGCACCAGCTCAGACGTTTCCAAAACAGGATCGATGCAGTAGGTTAGATCCATTACTGAACTCAATGAACTATAATAGTCCCTCTTCAGAATTCTCAGAACTCAACTTTCAGGTTAAAGCACCTATTTTCCAGGGATTTTCCATTTTAAAACAGTAATTTCTAAAAGAGCCACATGAGAGAGAATGGAGAAGTCTTTCTTTGAGTATTCATCACAGGGAAAGGAATGCATCAGAAAGTGAAAACTCAAATAGGACCCTATGTTTTTAAATATTCTACTATTAATGCATACACGTTTTGCGGTAATTATTTTGACTTATCAATTAGCTTGAAATCATTTAGCAGCCAAATATAAATGAGGAGTTTTTTAAATGAGCAGGGCAGGAATAATTACAACACTGTTTGTTTTTTGTTCATTTATTCAGGAAATGCTTAACCCTTTAGGGGACAAACGCAGGCCAGGGCAGGCGACGAACAAGGAACCACTCGGGCAGGAGATGGCAGGACTAAAAGGAACAGGCCGAGGCGAACAGGACAGGCAGGCAGGCAGACAGACAGACCACCAAACAGGGTTAAAGCACAAGACAAAGCACATAGGGAGAATCAATGGGGAAGGAAATGAGGATGGTAATGAGGGAAAGCGGGTGGAGCAAATTAACTAATATCAATAGGGTGGAGCCAAGATGAGAGACTGACAGAAGAGCAAGGCTGTGTCAGAAATCACATACTCTCGAGTAGGTATTTGTGTAAGTACCACTAAAAATTTTAATTTTATATAGTATGAATGTAATCACATAGTATGAATGTTGTCATTATCACGTGACCTACCAGCGCCAGGTAGGTCCTCTCCTGTGGCCTCATGGGATGGTATAATGTATCCATCGTAGACACACTTCAGAATCTCAACGGAAGTAGGTCATCCGGGTACTATGAATTCGTACATGCTACTCTTTTAACATACTGTTTTTATAGTGGGGAAGTGTACAATTTCAGATGCAGCCCATGTGACATGTGCATCTGAAAGCTTAGGTAACTGACTTGTTCAACACGTTCTCACACCCAACTCGTCACATATTGACGCTTGGCCAGGACCCTTCAGCGTCACTTTTTAATGCACAGGGTACCCCTTTAGTGTCATTTTTCGACGTGCATGTTATGTATTTTTTTATAAAGCTTCCCAGTATAAATCGAAGCATGTGACGGGCGAATAGAACTCCTGAAAAATGTGACACAATGGACGATACTTGTCTTATTACTGAGATTGAAAAACACAAAGTTCTTTATGATCAATGGGAATCATTGTACAAAGAACTGCAAGCAAAGGAAAAAGCATGAGAGCCAGTTGCTTCAGCCATTGTTGGGGATTTATTTACACAAGCCACGGTTAAGCTGTGTGAAACAAATGCTACCAGTGTGAAAGCACAATGCTGCTTCCTTTTTGCAGAAACCTCGAAGCCATATATATATATGTGACCAAAAACACTTGGGTCTACTATTCTGGGAAACTGTCTCACAGATTCATCTGGATGTCATGTCTTTCTTGACTTTAAAGATAAGCTATATGATATGTATACCCAAGGGTTCAGGTTTTGCCAGCAAACACCTTTCACACTAGAATGAAAGAATAGTCTTTTTGCAGGCAGACATGATAAGCCAGTTGTAGTTGCTCAATAATAATGCTCAAGACAACTCTTAGCTATGGCAGTTATATCCCAAAGCACCGACCACTCTATCAGAATTAGCATGTTATTACTTCATTTAGAGATAATATATGGGCTAAAAAATGTACTGTAGTTCCTACACTCGCAGAGTTACTCAGCGTGGAAGCAGAACATGAGATTTCCATATTCTGTTCAGCAGATAAATGCACACACAGAGCATAAAATGACAAAATGTGAAATGCTTCCTGTTGCGATTAAGTGGTTTATTCTTGCTTTCCTACTGAGAAATGAGTCATACAAACATTTAATGCACTGTCAGAGAGGAGAGTTATGGCTCTGACACGCCGTCACAAAGTGTATTCTGTGCATTCTCTGACTAAGCACTGTACTGCATTATTTTATGAGCATTTTATGTTTTTATATATATATATATATATATATATATATATATATATATATATATATATATATATATATATATATATATATAATATTAGCAGCAGATCCTTTAAGTCCTGTAAGTTGTGAGGTGGGGCCTCCATGGATTGGGCTTGTTTGTTCAGCACATCCCACAGATGCTCGATTGGATTGAGATCTGGGGAATTTGGAGGCCAAGTCAACACTTCAAACTCATTGATGTGCTCCTCAAACCATTCCTGAACCATTTTTTGCTTTGTGGCAGGGCGCATTATCCTGCTGAAAGAGACCACAGCCACCAGGGACTACTCATCACCACCGCTATAGGGCCACTAGCCTGGTTACCAGGGTGTTGCTATGTGATTCTGAATGTTGCTATGATGTAAAAGAAAATGTGATTCATCAGACCAGGCCACCTTCTTCCATTGCTCCATGGTCCAGTTCTGATACTCACGTGTTGGCACTTTCAGCAGTGGACGGGGTCAGCATGGGCACCCTGACTGGTCTGTGGCTATGTAGCCCCGTACGCAACAAACTGCGATGAACTGTGTATTCTTTCTATCAGAACCAGCATTAACTTCTTGAGTAATCTGAGCTACAGTAGCTCGTCTGTTTGAACGGACCACACGGGCCAGCCTTCACTCCCCACGTGCATCAATGAGCCTTGGCCACCCATGACCCTGTCACCAGTTCTCCACTCTTCCTTCCTTGGACCACTTTTGATAGATACTGACCACTGCAGACCGGGAACACCCCACAAGAGTTGCAGTTTTGGAGATGCCTCTGACCCAGTCGTTTAGCCATCACAATTTGGCCCTTGTCAAACTCACTCAAATCCTTATGCTTGCCCATTTTTCCTGCTTCTAAGACATCAACTTTGAGGGCAAAATGTTCACTTGTTGCCTAATATATCCCACCAACTAAAAGGTGCCGTAATGAAGTGATAATCAGTGTTATTCACTTCGCATGTCAGTGGTCATTATGTTATGCCTGATATATATATATATATATATATATATATATATATATATATATATATATATATATATATATATATATATATATATATATATATGACATGACATGACATGACATGAACTATACACTTAAAGCAGTTAGATGATTTTCTTTCCGCTATATGATTTAATACCAATTCCATTTTGAATCCTGTTTCAGGATTTAAATTCTAATTTAAAAGACATCCTCATAAAGAGAATTAAATGAGATTGACAAGCCATCATACAACTGATGATCAAAAAACTGTAAAAACTAAACAAATGATCTACTAATTAAGTTTCTAACCATCAAAACATCATGTCAGAGCTTTTATCTATTCAAGCCATGTACTGCAGTAAAACCAATGTGTTCCCGACCCTGCCGTCCCTTTGACTCTAGGAGCAGTTACCTGCAGAAACACATGGGAAAAAGGGCCATTTTGCTTTTACTTACTCTGCAGAGATACATTCCTAATATCTGAATCTACAATCTGTCATGTTTTTACTATTCGTCCTTAGTAACAAATACTTACTTTTTTACACATACATACATGTATATATATATATATATATATATATATATATATATATATATATATATATATATATATATATATATGTATATGTATGTATGTATGTATGTATGTATGTATGTATATATATATATATATATATGCTTTACAGAGATTGCATATTTGTAAACTAGATTTTTACCAGGAAAAACTAATGGTTCTTGCTTGTGAAACTCATCACCACCACTATAGAGCCACTAGCTTGGTTACCAGGGTGTTGCTATGTGATTCTGAATGTTGCTATGGTTTTTGGATTGTTGCTAGCTAAAGGTTTGAATCAAAAGTGAACCCTTTCTCTGTGATATTCTGGTCTCTACATATAACTCAGGTCCCTCCTTCAGCTTGTCTGTGTAACTGTCTGTGTTTTATTTTTTCCGCCAAGTAAAAATCATAAGTCTGATCACTTGTCATCCATATGACACACTGAGTAATTTCCATTTTCTAGCTCTGTGGTTTTCTTGGCTCAGAGGAAATGTCCAGTGAGTGTCACTAAAAGCATGTTTAGTTTTAAATAAAACAGATGAACATGAATCTGACAGTTTTATTATGCTGATTGTTGTATGTATCGCAGCAGTTCGGAGTGTCCGGAGTGCTGTCTGCATTTCCACCACGGAGATTACACAAATTAGTCCTGTGACGTAGGACTGTGCGCAACTTTCCAGTTTCTGCTGGATTTTGTCCTTCACATAAAAGCTTAATAAAGCCTGAACCTCGTCATTGGTCCATCGGACGCATCTTTTAAACTCCATTGTTGATTCGAATAACAAACAACTGAGTCAACCAATCAAAATGCTGTGTGAACTCATCCAATCATCATGTTCAGTGCCCAAGTCCCACCCCCGAAAGTTCCTGAACTTTGAAAAAGTACTACCTCGTGAGCAGGGACTTTCTGAGGGGGACATTTTTACCCTGAACTTCATTTAGACCCTGGTCCCTGCTGTTACCAGCCCAAAGTCCCTAGTTCCTGCATGGGGAAAGTTCCTGCGGTGTAAACATGGCCCTGAAAGTTAGCTCTGTTTTTGGAACCGAAAGTTGAGGTTATCTGCTTACTTACCATTAAACATAACCTGCTTTCTAAAAATTATGGTAAAAGTGTTGGCATAGTATTGCAAAACTTTATTAACAACCCATTCTCACTCCCAACGCATCAAAATCTGAAGCATGGTCAAGTGCCTTCCATGTAACAGTGAAGACGCTAAAGGTACCCCTAGGCGTCACTATATCGACACGCTTGGTACTCCATTGATTTCATTTGTTTGCCCAATGCGTCAGATCAAAACACATTTAATTATTTGCATTTGTAAAAGCAGACATGATATTATGAATATTTATAGGATACTTTTATATTTTGGAGCAACTAACACAACTCCTACCCTAAACCTACACACTTCTCAACAATATAAAACACGTAACAGTATTTATTGCAAACACTGACCAAAAAACATATAAAAGTATTAACTCATGTTGCATTCCAAGTCTTCTGAAGTCATACGATATTGTCATGTAAAGAACAGAGTTGATCTTAATGTTTTATTGCCATTAATCGCTGAAATCGCTCCATGAACGCACACACGCACTCAGTCAGTCATATCTCATTCAAAAGCTATACCGACTCTTTAGCATGACACAATCGGTCACGAGAGACACACAAGAGCCAATGACATTTTATAATCAAAGATGACGTAATGACGAAATTGGTCATGGGACATACAAGAGCCAATGACATTTTACAATCAAAGCTGATGTAATGACGCAATTGGTCATGAGACATACAAGAGCCAATGACATTTTACAATCAAAGCTGATGTAATGACGCAATTGGTCATGAGACATACAAGAGCCAATGCAATTTCACTATGAAATCTGACGTAATGTATCTTCATCGGATGGAGACAGTGATCACTTTTGGGGATTTTCTTCACACAAATCAATTGTTTGGCCTCGGAACACTTGGAATATTTGTAATTTTTGAATATATTGTGCCTGCAGTTGTATCTGCCCGTTATATCCTGTTTTTTATATCATATAATACACAAATGGGTATGTTTAGGAATGGGATGGGATGGGATGGGATGGGATGGGGTTGGGTTACGTGTTCAAACATGTCTAAATAGCGTAAATAAAATAAATGTAAATACAATTATTATACTGGCTGATTCAATTGAGAATCACACTCCAACATGTCATAATGGCAAAATTATAATAATATAATTTATAATATAATTTCACCATGACGATAACATTCCCATGCCCAACACGTCTGTGTATAACACCAAAGGTTTCTCAATGAAATCAATGGAGTACCCAGCACGTCGAAAAAATTATGCCTAGGGGTACCTTTAGCATCTTCATTGTGATGCGGAAGGCACTTGACCATGCTAAAGATTTTGATGCCTTGGGAGTGAGAATGGGTTGTTATTAATCAATAATCTGTCCCTGTAATCAGAATTTGTGTGAAAAGGAATAGAAGTTGTTAATTTTACTGCCACTAGTGTTCATTTCAACTGTATGGAATTTTATGTATAGGTACTTTTCTGGAGGAATGTTTAACATTGAGATTTTTATGAATGCTTATGTGGTTGATATTTCCATTGCATTGTGCAGTGACCTCTTACAGTATCTGACACATTCCATTGTGGGCGTCTCTGTAACATCACATATATTGGTTCCGTAACTGCCAGCTGGAAACTTGACTGGAAAATTGCAGTGGCCACTTTTTTTGGAGCAAGGATATTAATTTACCCCCTTCTAGTTCTCCGTCTGAGCTGTTGAATCCAGCAGGGCTTTTTCAGAGCCATAATGAGTAGGTTTCCCTGCGAGCAAACACACACACATGCTATTACACAGATTACTCACACAATTGAACAGACGTTCTCATGACCATGTGACTCAGCTCACTGTCAACTCCTGAAGTACTGACACGAAATACAAGAGAATTAGTGGGATGGAATGAATATGTCTTTAAGATTCAACTTGAAATGGGCTGCTCCTCTCTGAGAATGATGTGTCCCTGTCTGTTGCTGCTATTCTTGCAGCTGTGGAAATTAGAATGTTTGGCCAATAATACTCTTTCTTGAGGATATCTAAGTTATACACCCATTAGTTTCCCCCTAATAGTTTTTTTTTCCTGTGTTGCTTGTGCTGCATTTTACATTAAAATGTAAAATTGCTCTTGTTTTAAATTCGGTATAAATAATCATTGAATGTAGTATAACAGTATGACAGTATAACCCATTAACCCTCACTTAAAAATGTAAACTTAAAATAAAGGAAAAAATGCTGAAAAAACAGCATATCATGATATAATAAAAGTATTATGTAAGCATATGATAGGTAGATAAGAGATATGTACAGGAGAATATAAAATTGTGTGAGGAGGTTTTGCACCTGTGTGTATGTATAAAAAATAAACATATGTACGTACCAGTATACAAGTAATTTGAAATAAATAAGCATTTATGAATTTATATATTTATACAGTAGGACATTCATTTATTTCTTATTAAAAAATTTGATTTGTTTTGTTTTGTGTGCTCTTCTTTAGGTAACCACGTCTTCTTTTTTCGTCCTCTTTCTATGGCCAGCTGGTGGTCACTAAGTCTGTAGGCTACTTGGTTAATAAAGTGTGTGTTATATTCCTGACTGAGATGAGATGGTCAGCCAGACTCTACTCGTTTAGTCCCAGATAACATTGGAGATGACATTGCTCTTTGGTTTGTTCTTTCCAATGCTGCATCTAGCCTATGTCTCTTTCCCTTTGTTCAGAATTTCTTTAATTCTTGCAGGTTCAAGGGCAGTGATATTGAACGCTTTGTTAGTCAGTTCTGTCACTAAAGATGACTTTAGCACTTTCTTAATTCCTGAGCACTTAATTCTTGCTTTAAAATGAAGAGTGTCTTCAGAACTAGAGTTTAAGTTTATCCAGAACTTTAAAGCTCTTTTTTCATCATTAGATTGACATGTAAACCTTCTAAAGGATTTTTGTGCTCTCTCAAAAATTAATGCACTATGAACTAACAATGACTGTATTTTTATTAACTAAACCTGTAAACAAACTGTATTTAACTAACATTAACAAACTGTAATATATATATATATATATATATATATATATATATATATATATATATATATATATATATATATATATATATATATATATATATATATATATATATATATATATATATATATATATACACTACCTAAAGGATTATTAGGAACACCTGTTAAATTTCTCATTAATGCATTTATCTAATCAACCAATCACATGGCAGTTGCTTCAATGCATTTAGGGGTGTGGTCCTGGTCAAGACAATCTCCTGAACTCCAAACTGAATGTCAGAATGGGAAAGAAAGGTGATTTAAGCAATTTTGAGCGTGGCATGGTTGTTGGTGCCAGACGGGCCGGTCTGAGTATTTCACAATCTGCTCAGTTACTGGGATTTTCACGCACAACCATTTCTAGGGTTTACAAAGAATGGTGTGAAAAGGGAAAAACATCCAGTATGCGACAGTCCTGTGGGCGAAAATGCCTTGTTGATGCTAGAGGTCAGAGGAGAATGGGCCGACTGATTCAAGCTGATAGAAGAGCAACTTTGACTGAAATAACCACTCGTTACAACCGAGGTATGCAGCAAAGCATTTGTGAAGCCACAACACGCACAACCTTGAGGCAGATGGGCTACAACAGCAGAAGATCCCACCGGGTACCACTCATCTCCACTACAAATAGGAAAAAGAGGCTACAATTTGCACAAGCTCACCAAAATTGGACAGTTGAAGACTGGAAAAATGTTGCCTGGTCTGATGAGTCTCGATTTCTGTTGAGACATTCAGATGGTAGAGTCAGAATTTGGCGTAAACAGAATGAGAACATGGATCCATCATGCCCTGTTACCACTGTGCAGGCTGGTGGTGGTGGTGGTGTAATGGTGTGGGGGATGTTTTCTTGGCACACTTTAGGCCCCTTAGTGCCAATTGGGCATCGTTTAAATGCCACGGCCTACCTGAGCATTGTTTCTGACCATGTCCATCCCTTTATGACCACCATGTACCCATTTTCTGATGGCTACTTCCAGCAGGATAATGCACCATGTCACAAAGCTCGAATCATTTCAAATTGGTTTCTTGAACATGACAATGAGTTCACTGTACTAAAATGGCCCCCACAGTCACCAGATCTCAACCCAATAGAGCATCTTTTGGGATGTGGTGGAACGGGATGTCATGCCCTGGATGTGCATCCCACAAATCTCCATCAACTGCAAGATGCTATCCTATCAATATGGGCCAACATTTGTAAAGAATGCTTTCAGCACCTTGTTGAATCAATGCCACGTAGAATTAAGGCAGTTCTGAAGGCAAAAGGGGGTCAAACACAGTATTAGTATGGTGTTCCTAATAATCCTTTAGGTGAGTGTGTATATATATATATATATATATATATATAGGCTAACACATTAACTAATGACAAATGAGACCTTATTGTAAAGTGTTACCAGACTTTGTAACCTTCACCTTTTTGGTTTCTTCGTCAAAAATCTTACTCCAGCATTAAATTGAATGTAAGTTCAACAAGCAAAACATTTTACCACAAACACTCTTAACAAACATAAGATACGTGTATGTTTATTATGTCAAACTGGAGAACTCCAAAAGAAGAAAAGAAAGAAAACCAAAATGTATGCTGTGTACCATCTCTCCACAGTATATGTCCATGGAAATGATCCAAAGAGGCAGAAAAGTCAGAAAAAATACCCAAAGGGGAAAAAAGAAGAAAGACAAAAACAGAAGGAAACCAGTTGTTATAAAACATTGAACTGAATGAAAAGTAATAGATATACAGTTGTGGCCCAAAGTTTATATACACCTTGCAGTTTATGCTAAATTTTAATAATTTTATTTATCTCTAAATAATACACTGTAAAAAATATTTAAAAAGTAAGTTACCTGATTGCCTTAAAATTTTGAGTGCATTGAAATAAAAAAATTGAGTTAATACAATGAACATTTTTGAGAATTGACCACTCTTTATTCAAATGGTATTAAAGAAATGTGTAAGCATATTGCATAATTGTGTTTTATTTGTTATAATGCAGTGAAACATGCCACATTGTACTATTTTCATGATTTATCACAACATTTTTTTCAAATTATGTGGTTCAGATACAGTAATATTTTGAGTTTCTATTCATTAAACCAATTTCCTTCGTGGTATTAACTCAACTCTTTAATTTTCAATGAACTCAACATTTTAAGGCAACCAGGTTACTTACTTTTTAAGTTAAACCAACAATACTTTTTACAGTGTATGTATTAAATGTATTTTACGTGTATGTATTTTACAGTGTATGTATTAAAATAGTTTATTAATCATTTACTCGCACTTTCTAAATGATTTTATGAAATAACTGGTTTGTGAATAATGTAATACTTAATTTAGAAATTATAAATTGATCATTAATAAAGTATGAAAATACAATTATTAAACACATTATAGATATGTTTATAAAGCATTTATAGCTGTATTTATAAACTGCTTATTAGGCAAGGCAAGTTTATTTATATAGCACATTTCATACACAATGGCAATTCAAAATGCTTTACAAGAAAAGGAAATAAACAAAGAAAAAAAAGAATGCATAAGAAATAAAAATATCAATAAAAGCAGAGAATACCCCTATCTGCATGGATGGAAGAGTCAAAGAGTTTCTTTGTTCTCTTTTTGTTTGATCAGCAAATTTGCCTCATGTATCGTGAATACAGAAAAATGGCGGACAGCGCATCGCATGGTATTTTTGTTGCATGCATGTTAAACAAAAAGTTGATGGAACATATATTTTGTGGTTATATGAACAATTAATTTAAAGTTTTCCATTTCCTTTCAAGTCTCATCTTATTGTGTAGTGAGATGCTGTAAGTTCACAGAACTTGACTCATTCACCTAACTAAAAGTCAGAATCATTTTTACAGTGTAGTGATTAAAATATATTTGATCTAAATTTAAATGCAAATTAATTTGGTTTAGATGCAATTAAATGTGTGCTAAAGCAACGTAAAGATTGTTTTCTGTACACAGATATACAATATAGTACATTAAACCTCCTCTCATAAATATTATGTAGAAAACTGACACTCTTGTAGTTGAGTTCATAGAGCAGGAGCTGGGGATGAAACTCTCAATAATAATTCAAATTGAGCACATTCACAAAGGTTGTATAGCTTAACATATTTAATAGCTCAAAGTTTCTGTAGCAAAACAACCAACTTTTATCCATATCTGAAGTATACTGTATGAGCAAGTGTATTGAAGTTTAGAAGAAAAATACATTACATGTGCATTAATGCACACAGTGCACTAAACACATTTAAAATACATTAACAAATGTAATTTTGGACATCAAATTAAATTAAAATCAATTATTTTACATGTGCTTTAGTATATTAGTCAGTACCTCAAAATAAGTGTACTTCTTTAAAGCACTACAAAAACAATGATTTAAGATGTATGTTTAAGCAAAACTTAAAGGGATAGTTCACCCAAAAATGAAAATTACCCCATGATTTACTCACCCTCAAGCCATCCAAGGTGTATATGACATTCTTCTTTCAGATGAATACAATCAGAGTTATATTAAAACATGTCCTGGCCAATCCAAGCTTTATAATGGCAGCCCAACATTTGAAGCCCAAAAAAGTGCATCCATCCATGATAAAAGTAATCCACACGGCTCAGGGTGGTTAATAAAGGCCTTCTAACTATAAAGTCAAATATCTAGCTCCCTCCAGACCACCTTCTCTATTTAACTGACGTGACGTATGACGTTGAACTGCGAGAGGCATTTTCTTTGTAAGTTGAATACGGAAGGTGGAAGCTGAAAAGTATACTTTTTTAAGATTTGAAGTACACTAAAAGTACACATTCAATACAATGAACTTCTTTTTCACATATTTAAATATCACCTGCTTCCCTTATTATTTAGTATGAATCTTTTCAGCATATTATTGTCACAGTGTGCTCAGGCAAAAGGAGGAGATCTAATTGCAGCACTTTTATTAAACAAAAACAAAGATGATAATTCACAATGAAGAATATCACAGAAGCACATTAGTGATTGATTAACTGGCACACAAGAGGAAACTGAAATAGAACAGGACCAAACCAAAATAAAATGTGCACCATCTTTGTATGTGATAGAGATTAACCTGTTTACCTGTTAACCTGTTGCACTATTTCATGCTAGACAGATCAGGGAGAAAATCCCCCATGCAGCGGATCAATAGAAAGATGCTGTTTTGAATTCTATATGCTGTAGCCTGCATTAATCGTGTTGCTGAAGTGGAGCACTCTGGGTGATGTGACCCAAGCCACATACTCTCACACTGCCTGTGCCGTTCTTTAATAACCATGTGTCTGGTCTCAGCCCACCAGGGGCACTTCACCCTAATGCACCCCCTGAAAATAAGATATTGGACATATCATAAAATCTCTCACAGAATGTCACAAGGTCACCCCCAAAAAAGGAAAATTCCATCATCTAATCAAACTATTTAAGACAACATGAGAAAATGCAATTGTTTGCAAAGAGGGGGCAACTTTTACTTTATATACATTTATTTTATTTATAAACGCTTACAAAGACCAAGGACACAAATGTAACTGTTACACTAACAGTAACTGATGACATTAAATTGAAAATGTTCATGAAATTCCGTTACATACTACTTGTATGTATATGTATTAAAAGTATGCTTGGCATGGTGGCTGTAATAAAGTGCTTGAAAGGAATGGAGAAACAAAAGCAGTCTTTAATAAATCCAAAACAGAAAACTCAGGAGATCGCAGGAGAATAGAGTGGTGCAGGTATGACATCACTTTGTACGCCAAAACGCAGAAACGAGTTAGCATTTTAGCACTTTCGGTTCCATTGTCATGAAGTCAATGGGTTTTTTGAATGGGAATTTGGTTAAATGACTGAAATAAGGTCTGACACAAGCTGAAGACACTTGAGCATTTATACTTTATACTCAAGACACTTGAACAAAATACATCAGTATTACCCTACTCGTGATTTTTTTTTTTTTTTTTTTAAAGCTGTTACGTGTCTTGAAAAAGGTGGTTGCTAACAAGCGGGACTACAGAGGCCTACAGAGGCTGTTGGGGACATTAAACATCATCACGCCAAACAGGTAAACAGTCCGCTTTTACAGCCTCATTATGCTTATAATTGTGCTCTTATAAACTATTCTAACTCAAACTTTCTGGGAAAATGTTTTTAGATTTATTAGGTTTTAGTTCGCCTATGCCTAAAAACGTCCCTGCTTACAGCTTCAGCTTGTAGAATACTAATTGAAGACTCAGTCACCTAGAGAAACCTAGGGTGTCTCTCTCAAGTAATATCGATCCAGTAAACCATCACTGCTGGACTCAACCTTTGTAGGGGCTGAACCTGTAACCTTAATGTTAGCAGCAGATCTTTAATCACATTGTGCTAGCACTTTACAGTTTTGTCCATCCCAAGCTCACTTGGCCTCTTTCCATTGTAAAGTAGTGTCATTTGGTAGACAAGTCAAGGGATTTTCTAATGTTTTGACCTTTGCAAAAATCTATCTGATTCACACAGGCGCTTTTGTGATTTTTTGAATTGAGAAAGGAAAGGGGCATTGTTATTTGCCCTGTGTCAGGATGGTGTTTGCTTTGGGATTTCTTTTGAGATAACGTCTCAAACAAATAGATCAATATTCTGATGACTTGTAAATGTGACCTCCCATGGAGCAGGGTTATGGTTCGTTCAACTGTCAATAACAGGCTAAATGCCGTGGTAATTGGTAGCAGTAGTGAAAAATTGTATATGGTTGTTCTTGTCACTAAGAGAGCCTTCACCTAACCCTTCATTAAAGATCTACCGTAACAAAGTATAACATAAGACTAAGGCCTGAAATGCAAGTATGCAAACATTTCTAGCTCAATTTCATGTTGTTTTGATCCAATACATAATTCAATGCAAGTACCCATTGCTTTCTCAGCATTGCTCTCTGCCTTTCTGTCTATAGAGTGCAATATTGACTGTCCACTTTTCTGCAGTTTGGTTTCCGAAAGTATTTTTCCCATCTATTTTTCCGGTAGGAATTTTAAAATATCTTTGTTAAAGAGTTCTAAGTCATGAACCAAACCAGCCAGATATATTACAAACTTTGATTTGAAGCAAAAAAAAAAAAAAAAAAAAAAATAAACAAAAGTTTAAGATTGTTGTTACATGCTGTGTTCCCCTGTCACATGTTCCTTTGTTCTGTTTTCCCGCCACTCCTGTGTTTCCATGGTCACCCTCATTATGAGTTAATTTGTCCCAGCTGTGTCCTGTTAGTCTAGTCATCACCTTGTTTCCCCTGTGTATTTAAGCCCTCTGTTTGCCCTTAGTGTTGGTCGGTTCTCGTTTTGCGTTTGTTGGTGTTTTCCTGTTTGTTTCCCGAGTTTGTGATTAAAGTTCCAAGTTCCAAGTTCCAAGTTCCAAGTTGTTCTCCTTCGCCTTTGTGAGTTTGTTCCACACCAAATCCGTAACAGAAGAACCGACCGAAACAGTTTTTTTTTTTGCGACGTTTTTCTCCTTTGTTTTGAGTTTTCCTGTGTTCCCGATGGCCCTTCCCGCTGTTCGTCTTCTCTGCCTGGAGCAGGAGACTGCCCGCTGGAAGTGTACACACGGGACTTCCTGGACCTAGCGTGGCAGACGCACTTCCCTGACTGCTCACTCGGGGGGGTTTTCTATGCGGACCTGAGTGAGCGGTCGAAGGCACGCGTTCCAGCGGTCAGTTCAAAGGAGGATTTCGTCGCCTTCGTGGAGTGGGTACTGGTCAATAACAACTCGCCCTTTACCATCGGCCACACTGAGGACAGCATGACCAGTACCGTTCCACCACCGCCAGAGACCAGCCATCCACCACCCACCACGACCGGCACGAGGGAGTTGCCTGTGCCCACCGCAGACCGTGGAGACCGGCCTGCCGCGATCTGAGCTCAAACCCAGGCAGAGGTTGAGAGGAGTCATCGCCCCGGAGCCCGGACCACAGCGAGGGTCTGACCAGGTGCGTGAGCCGGCAACATTGTGCGTCGTGGAGGGATTACTCGTGGCGCTTGAGGGCTGGGAAGGGTGCCCCGTCATTGGACCTCTGTTTTTTCAAGGCATTGTCAAGGAGGATCTTATTGACTTTTTTGGAGAGGCTATCCCCAGTCCCCCTGTGTCTCCAGTGCTCCCTGTATCTCCAGTGCTTCCTGTATTCCCTGTCTCTCCAGCGTCCCATGTTTCTCCTGAGTCTTCAAGACTCCCACCCAGCCTCCCTCTCCCACCTCCTCAGTCAGCCAGTTCCTCAGCCCTGCCTTCACTGCTGTCCTTCATCCCCTCTGCTCCTCCCACAGGCAGTGTCGTCTCGCCTCGGGTCTTCTGTCCAGCAGTTCCGCCCTACACAGATGATCCCCTGTCGTCACTGCCAGTCTCCTCACCCTGCACTCCACCACGGCCTGTCGACACGTCGGCTAAGCCTTGGCTCCTCCCCTCGGCTTACGGCTTCCCGGGCTCCCTCGTCTCTCCGGCTCCGCCTTGGTCAGTCGTCGTCCTGCCTACACCTTCGGTTCTTCTGGCTCCGCCTTCCCCCCAGCTCCGCCTTCATCCTCGGTCGCACCGGCTCAGCCTCTGTCCTGTGTTTGGCTCCACCTTGGGCCGCTCGTCGCTGCGGCCTCACCTCGGTCTCCTGGGCCTCCGGTCTCGTGCGGGCTCTTCGACCTGGCAGCTCCTCCAGTGGCTCCATCGCTGGCTGGTTTCTGTGCCATCTGGCCCCTGCTCCAGGCTCCCCACTGGCTCCTCCCTCCTTCCACGCCCCATGGACCCATGTTGTTTGGACCTTTTTGAATCCCTGTTTCTGTGCCCGCCTCCAGAGCCCCCCACTCCCACCATCCCTTTTACGGCGCGAGGACGCGCCTACTGGGGCGTAATGTTACATGCTGTGTTCCCCTGTCACATGTTCCTTTGTTCTGTTTTCCCGCCACTCCTGTGTTTCCATGGTCACCCTCATTATGAGTTAATTTGTCCCAGCTGTGTCCTGTTAGTCTAGTCATCACCTTGTTTCCCCTGTGTATTTAAGCCCTCTGTTTGCCCTTAGTGTTGGTCGGTTCTCGTTTGCGTTTGTTGGTGTTTTCCCTGTTTGTTTCCCGAGTTTGTGATTAAAGTTCCGAGTTCTCCTTCGCCTTTGTGAGTTTGTTCCACACCAAATCCGTAACAATTGTACTTAATGGCTTTAAAGTGCCCCTATTATGCTTTTGCGAATATTACCTTTCATGCAGTGTATAATAGATGTTTGTGAAGGTAAAATGTCTGCAAAGTCTTAGGCCATGTGTCCACCAATCGTCCACCAAAGCTGGCTGAAAACGCCTTGAGAAAGCACTTGAGAGCGTTTTCTCATTGCATGTTTTTTTCAGTTGAGACGGAATACCTGCGGAAGTGTTACTAGTATCTCATTTCACAGGTAGTTTGTTTCTGTATTGATTCTATATAAAAATGCTGATAAAATGTAAAGTATTTGCTATGGCTCGTGTTTTAAATTATTTTGTTCCGTTATTATGCTGTTTGTTGTCATCTGTTGACGTTGTACAGTACAAGCAGATTGTGGCGGTTGGTCTGTGTTGTATTTGTCCTGCCCCTCCTCCACTGTGATTGGACAGCTGGGTGAAAAGTGACAGTGATGAGCGCTGCGTTTTACTCAAAGCTGAACATTCTTTAACTCTCGGTGACCGGTAAAAAATGCTGAACACTCAGCGCTTCAGTGTGAAATACTCACTCAGCGCCTCGTTACGCTCATGGCGTTCTAAAAACGCTTTGGTGGAGCATTAAAGATTGAAGTGCACAACAAATAAAGTTACTGTCTCTTAAAAGAAAGAATAGATGCTGAACGGCTGAAATGAGTTGTCAGCAATTCCAGTATCACCCTGTTACATACCTACATAACAATGTAACAAATTTGACTGGGCAGACTGAACAAAAAAATTTGTCCGTCTGACCAATCAGAGCTAGAGTATCCTTGTGGAAAGGAGGGGTTTAGAGAGACTGAATCTTCAAACAAACTGTTTTCAGACTCTTTGAGAAATTAGGTGGTGTGCAATGCATATTATAAGAAAATTTTAAGTGTTTTTTTTGTCCTTAGATGCATGTAAACCTATTGTATGAGACAAACAATTCCTAATAAACAAAATTAGGAACCTTTAAAATAGCATAATAGGGCAACTTTAATGAGGGAAAGAAGTAAAGTCCCATGAAGCATTGCAAATTACAATAAAAATAATTGTTGATTTAAAGATACTGATTATGTATATAAACAATATATTTAATGTGTATGGTAAAAAAATGCATATATACACATATTGCCAAAAGTTTTGGGATGCCTGCACATGAACTTTTAATGACATCCCATTCTTAATCCGTAGAGTTTAATATGGAGTTGGCCCACACTTTGCAGCTACAGTATAACAGCTTCAACTCTTGTGGGGAGGCTTTCCACAATGTTTAGTGTGTTTATGGGAATTTTTGACCATTGTTCTAGAAGCAAATTAGTGAGGTCAGGCACTGTTGGATGAGAAGGCCTGGTTCGCAGTCTCTGCTCTAATTCATCCCAAAGGTGTTCTATCGGGTTGAGGTCAGGACTGTGCAGGCCAGTCAAGTTCCTTCAAACCAAACTCGCTCATCCATGTCTTTATGGAGCTTGCTTTGTGCACTGGTGCGCAGTCATGTTGAAACAGGAAGGGGCCATCCCCAAACTGTTCCCACAAAGTTGGGAGCATGAAATTGTCCAAAATGTCTTGGTCTGCTGAAGCATTGCACAATGCAGTTAGGCAAGTATCATTCTCCTGGCAACTGCCAAACCCAGACTCGTCCATTGGATTGCCAGACAGAGAAGTATGATTGGTCACTCCAGAGAACACATCTCCACTGCTCGAGTCCAGTGGCATCGTGCTTTACACCACTGCATCCCACACTTTGCATTGCACTTGGTGATGTAACGCTTGGATACAGCTGCTCGGCCATGGAAACACATTCCATGAAGCTCTCTATGCACTGTTCTTGAAGGCTACACGAAGTTTGGAGGTCTGTAGCTATTCATAGTTTTCACGTGTCATCACACCCCTATAGGAACGACCACCTGGAGGGCAAAACAAGGCTTTCCTCCATTGCCCGCCAGTCATTTTTACCAGGTTTGTAGTCAGTATTAATGCAGTAAGACAGTGATATTAAAATACCAAATGTAATATACATCTTATTGATGTTGCATACTTTGTACAGGAAAGCAGATAAACACAGAATATTAATGCAACATGAAGTTTCTCGTTAAGTGTTTTTTTCCCATTGAAACCCATTATAAAGATAACACGTTGCGTTCATATTCTTGGCTCATCTGCTCACCTGTATATAGTATGCATCATCAAAAAGGTGTAAACTGAATTTGATATTTTAATAATCACTGTTTTACTAAATTATGACACTTTGAGGGTGGGTAACTAAATTCTTTAGCCTGTCGTCAGTTCACCCTCCGCCTGTGCTGCTTGATCAGCTCTATAATTCTAATGGTTTTACTGCATAATTAATCTGTTTAAAATTAAGTGGTGAAACAACTCGATTTAAAATAAAAGCCATATCAACAAATTTTAGATTAGCATTAAACTTTACTTAATTGAATCCTTATTGGTGCAACTCACCCTGTAAGTGTTTTTCACGTTTTTCAAGCCTTTTAAAAACATCCCGCTGTTTTTTGCTTCCTCTTTGTTATAATACCACTAACAGTTGACCGTGGAAAATGTAATAGTTAGGAAATTTCATGAATGTACTTACTGCATAGGTGGAAACTTATCACGGAACTATGCTTGAATTCACTGAGCTTCTGAGAGCGACCCATTCTTTCACAAATGTTTGTAGAAGCACTCTGCATGCCTAGGTGCTTGATTTTATACACCTTTGGCCATAGATTGGAACACCTGAATTCACTGATTTGGAGGGGTCTCCCCATGCTTTTGACAATAGTGTATATACAAATATTTAACAGCGCAGGGAGCCTGACTCGATTACATGCTTCATGGGAAGGGCTGGCGCTAGGGGTTTTTTGCCATGATTTACATGTTTCGATTCTCTGATTGATGGAGATTTTACAGCAAAATCATGGGCTATGTAGTTTTTCACCAGGAATTCTGCTGTGAAACACAATTAATAAAAAAAGAAGAAGTGAAAATAATGTGGACTTACAACCTCATAGTTATATATATATATATCACTGTAGGTCTGTCTTTAAAGGTTCTTAAATTATCAGTGAAAAGGAGTCCCCTTATGGAGAAAACGAATGGGATTTTTTTCTTCCGGAACCACTCTATAGTGGAGCTTTAATGTGCCACACATTATATCAACTAGAAGACAATGTTTGAAATATATTAACGTATAGGTCATGACACATTTTGGGCCCAAGTCAGTACATTGTCAGCTTTTTTTTAAGGTATACTTTATGATATATAAGCAGATATTTCTGAAGTCTAAAGCCTTTATGTAACTCAGCGACAGCAATGCCACAATCTCTGCCACTGGTTTGCGTACCTGAATAGGAGTATGTTTCTGGATTCTGGTTTTCTTCATTTCTTTACCTTCATTCCCCTACTTACTGGGCTTGATGTTTTGCTCTGACGTATTCCTTTTGTCAGTTTTCCACTCTTATTTAATTGTGTTCCTTCTCTTTTTGTGTCCTTGATGCAGTGCCATAGTGGGTATGCGAATGTCCTTATGAAACTCAGATAATGGGACTGGGGATTTTTGAAATGAAGTTTTAAATAATAACCTTGTACTTCCTGCCAAGGTGTGTATCAGTAACACTTAATTTAAGCACTGTTGTTGCAGATTAAATCAGGGTCACAGTGCCACGGAAAAATCCAATGTACCGCACTATTGAATATATGCTAATGCTAGAGCAGCCTGTGCTAAGTCTCGCATTGACACCCATTCATGAATCCACTGGGCCTTTAATGTGTGAGAACATGTGAATGAATAATACAAAAGCATGTGGAATCTGAGTGTGTACCTAAAATAATTAGAAGTCTCTATAGTGGCTCATTGAAACTTTACTAAAGGTTTATGTGTACTTGGTTTACTTGCTCATTGCAAGTTACATAGGCAGGTGTAGATGACAGCTGCTAAATGGCATATTTTGCATAGTCTATAACAGATTGATTATTATACGCTAATGAATATTCATCAATCATGCATGTATTTCCATACATTAAAGCAGGAGTAATGTTTTCATGCTTTAAAATAGCCTCTCGTTAAAGGCCTATCAAAATTTCATTTAAAAGGGAGAGGCATTTTACACAGATTGCCTCAGTCCCAAAAGGGGTCCGAAAGGAGGATCAGGTGGGTTTTGGTGGGAGGTTGCAAAGATCTTTCCCATATGGACAATTTAATTATCTAATTAAAAGAATGGTTTTGCAAATCCAATTTTGATGCTGCTGCTAGTGAATTTTTAGGTAATCAACCGATTTCAAGTTCATTTTTATAAGTATATTTTTAGCTGCTGATCAACATTTCTTTGAGTTTTCTCATCATTTTTAATCACCTTCACACATCACTCAGACACTCCTGCCGTGAGGCAAATTCATTTTTAAAAGAACAAATAGGCCTATTTCCACATAGTCATAAAAACTGCATGAATAATAGTAATGATTATAAAGGAATTATGAAAAATGGTTTTAGCAGAGAGTTTAGCACATCATACTGCAAGACATGTCAACTACCCATATAGCTACAAACCCGATTCCAAAAAAGTTGGGACACTGTACAAATTGTGAATAAAAACAGAATGCAATGATGTGGAAGTTTCAAATTTCAATATTTTATTCAGAATACAACATAGATGACATATCAAATGTTTAAACTGAGAAAATGTATCATTTTAAGGGGAAAATAAGTTGATTTTAAATTTCATGGCATCAACATCTCAAAAAAGTTGGGACAAGGCCACGTTTACCACTGTGTGGCATCCCCTCTTCTTTTTATAACAGTCTGCAAACGTCTGGGGACTGAGGAGACAAGTCGCTTAAGTTTAGGAATAGGAATGTTGTCCCATTCTTGTCTAATACAGGCTTCTAGTTGCTCAACTGTCTTAGGTCTTCTTTGTCACATCTTCCTCTTTATGATGCGCCAAATGTTTTCTATGGGTGAAAGATCTGGACTGCAGGCTGGCCATTTCAGTACCCGGATCCTTCTTCTACACAGCCATGATGTTGTAATTGATGCAGTATGAGGTCTGGCATTGTCATGTTGGAAAATACAGTCCTGTATGTGATGCAGTGCCGTCTAAGGGCCCGAAGTTCACGGGCATCCAGTATGGTTTTCCGGCCTTGACCCTTACACACAGAGATTGTTCCAGATTCTCTGAATCTTTGGATGATATTATGCACTGTAGATGATGATAACTTCAAACTCTTTGCAATTTTTCTCTGAGAAACTCCTTTCTGATATTGCTCCACTATTTTTGGCCGCAGCATTGGGGGAATTGGTGATCCTCTGCCCATCTTGACTTCTGAGAGACACTGCCACTCTGAGAGGCTCTTTTTATACCCAATCATGTTGCCAATTGACCTAATAAGTTGCAAATTGGTCCTCCAGCTGTTCCTTATATGTACATTTAACTTTTCCGGCCTCTTATTGCTACCTGTCCCAACTTTTTTGGAATGTGTAGCTCTCATGAAATCTAAAATGAGCCAATATTTGGCATGACATTTCAAAATGTCTCACTTTCAACATTTGATATGTTATATGTATTCTATTGTGAATAAAATATAAGTTTATGAGATTTGTAAATTATTGCATTCCTTTTTTTATTCACAGTTTGTACAGTGTCCCAACTTTTTTGGAATCGGGTTTGTATTTTGCATGAAGGCCAAACATTTTCCGAAAGGCAAAGGAGAGGTCAACCTGTTGAAGCAAGTTTTATGTCACACAGGGAATATATCTATCTCACTTCAACGATCTGTGTCCAATGACGGTTTTACAATAGACTCTAGCTTTATCCGTATGCCTGTGGTCTCCGCAGGGCACTTGATTCAGATGAGGAATATATTGATCTGTCAGTGCGGTAGGGGTGTGCAGACGCAGGCAGATGGGATGTCACGGCCATTCATCAGCGTGTCAATCTGGTAGGTGACTCTATTCTCCACACTGCCTCCTTGCATTAAACTCCTTATTAGCAGAGCCGTGATTGATCCTGAGTGTCTCTCGGCGTGGTCACCCTTCTCAGTGACCTGTGAGGGAAGCAGCTCCACTGAGACACACACACACAGAGGCTGTCTGTCAAACAGCTGTGATTAGAATCACACCCCTCAATGAAAGCAAACAACTTGATGGTTTCCATTCTCAAGAGGACAAATTAGTGTAGGACGACATGATTCATTAATACTGTTGTATAGAATTACATAATATTCATTTCTCTCTCTCTCTCTCTCTCTCTCTCTCTCTCTCTCTCTCTCTCTCTCTCTCTCTGTCTATATAAAACATATCACCCATTTAAAAAGATTATGTACGCCCACCACAAGTACACCACAAATATACTTAATTATAAGTACAAACTGTAAAACTGTTTTCGGACACTTAAAGGGGTAATTTATTTGTTTAAATGGGCTTTCAATAAAAATTGGCTTCCTATGCAGTAGGCTAGAGAGAGAAACATTGAAACAACAAGAAACAAGAAACAACATTTCTCTTGTCAGGTAGTTACCTGACAAGAGAAAACAGATCTTTTGACTTTAACAAGCCAGCTGTTGACTTATGGATGCAAATTGCAGGCTTAACCAGGGAGACAGAAGCAGGCCTATGCATCATCATCTACCATGTTCGAGAGATAAGATAGTGAGGAGAGCAGTCAAGAGGAAAGTGATGACGATAGCTTGTAGGATAAGTGTCTACTGCGTAAAGTGTGAGTACCAAGCAGCCTCTCCAGGTGCTCCTTGAAAAAGTTATGTGCACCCCTGTTTATAGTCTCCATTTCAAACTGAAGAAAATTATCTGCCCAGTCTCCTGAAGCAAAGCGGTGTGTTAAGAAGGCTGTTGCCACAGTATATATATATATATATATATATATATATATATATATATATATATATATATATATATATACACTCACCTAAAGGATTATTAGAACGCCTGTTCAATTTCTCATTAATGCAATTATGTAATCAACCAATCACATGGCAGTTGCTTCAATGCATTTAGGGGTGTGGTCCTGGTCAAGACAATCTCCTGAACTCCAAACTGAATCTCAGAATGGGAAAGAAAGGTGATTTAAGCAATTTTGAGTGTGGCATGGTTGTTTGTGCCAGGCGGGCCAGTCTGAGTATTTCACAATCTGCTCAGTTACTGGGATTTTCATGCACAACCATTTCTAGGGTTTACAAAGAATGGTGTGAAAAGGGAAAACATCCAGTATGCGGCAGTCCTGTGGTAAAAATGCCTTGTTGATGCTAGGGGTCAGAGGAGAATGGGCCGACTGATTCAAGCTGATAGAAGAGCAACTTTGACTGAAATATACCACTCGTTACAACCAAGGTATGCAGCAAAGCATTTGTGAAGCCACAACACGCACAACCTTGAGGCGGATGGGCTACAACAGCAGAAGACCCCACGGGTACCACTCATCTCCACTACAAATAGGAAAAAGAGGCTACAATTTGCACAAGCTCACCAAAATTGGACAGTTGAAGACTGGAAAAATCTTGCCTGGTCTGATGAGTCGCGATTTCTGTTGAGACATTCAGATGGTAGAATCAGAATTTGGCGTCAACAGAATGAGAACATGGATCCATCATGCCTTGTTACCACTGTGCAGGCTAGTGGTGGTGGTGTAATGGGTGTGGGGATGTTTTCTTGGCACACTTTAGGCCCCTTAGTGCCAGTTGGGCATTGTTTAAATGCCACGGCCTACCTGAGCATTGTTTCTGACCATGTCCATCTCTGTGACCACCATGTACCCATTCTCTGATGGCTACTTCCAGCAGGATAACGCACCATGTCACAAAGCTCGAATCATTTCAAATTAGTTTCTTGAACATGACGATGAGTTAAGCTGTACTAAAATGGCCCCACAGTCACCAGATCTCAACCCAATAGAGCGTCTTTGGGATGTGGTGGAACGGGAACTTCATGCCCTGGATGTGCATCCCACAAATCTCCATCAACTGCAAGATGCTATCCTATCAATATGGGCCAACATTTCTAAAGAATGCTTTCAGCACCTTGTTGAATCAATGCCACGTAGAATTAAAGCAGTTATGAAGGCGAAAGGGGGTCAAACACAGTATTAGTATGGTGTTCCTAATAATCCTTTAGGTGAGTGTATATATATATATATATATATATACTACTGGCAACAGCCTTCTTAACATATATATTTATATAATTTTCAGTGATAAACCTACTCTTACAATAACGTTTTTTTAGTAACCCTCTGTCAATCCGACTGTCCGTGGGCAGAGAGGGTCAAAAACCCTGCAGCTGCCAAATTAACTGTTAGACATGTTAAAATATACTTTAATGTCATTTCTATTGAAGCTTGTATGCCATATATTTAAATATAATTTGTAACTGCACATTTACACTGCCCAGCCAAAATAAAATTAAAATAAAAAGCCTTGGGATGTGTTGGATTAGACTTTACAGAGTGCTTGACAGTCAAGATCTTGTATCGACAATGCAAAAGTCAAGCACTCTGTAAAGTCGACTTCAGCACATCCCAAAGACTTTCGAGGAATTTAAGTCTGGACTCAGAGGTGCCGATTCATGTGTGAAAATGATTCTTCATGCTCCCTCCCAACCATTCTTTCACAATTTGAGCCTGATGAATCTTGACATTGTCATCCTGGAATATGGCCATGATGTGTCTTCCTACATGGGTGGGGTTAGAAGAACTTTTGCCAAACATATAAATGCTCGAGATATAATAATAACTGCAATAATGATCCAATCATAAGCTGCGTTTTCTACCGCAGAAACTTTTCCCAGGAATTAGGGACTTTGGGGTGGTACTCAGTGTGTTTCGACTGCAGGAATCAGGGTCTAAATGAAGTTCAGGGTAAAAATTTCCCCCTCACAAAGTACATGCTCACGAGGTAGTATTTTTTCAAAGTTCAGGAACTTTCGGGGGTGAGACTTGTGTGCTGAACATGCTGATTCTGTTGCGGTGCGTGCAGTAGTTGCAGAGTTGCATCAAGTTATTTGAATCAACAATGGAGTTTAAAAAAATATGACAGATGGACCGACGACGGTTCAGGCTTTATTAAGCTTATATATGTAGGGTGAAATCCAGCGGGAACTGGAAAGTTGCGCGAGGTACTATGTCACCAGAATAATTAGTCTAATCTTCACGGTACTTTAGACCGTGATGGAAACGCAGACAGCAATAGGTCTGGTGGAAAAAAGTTCCGGGGACAAGTTGTTCCTGGGTAACGCGGCTATAGACTCTTAAGCATTTGCCTATTTAAATCCGAACAGTGATTTTTTTTTTTTTTTAGTTGGCTAAACTAAACTAATTTAATTTATGTTTGCAATTTAGTACATTTAAAATGTATTCATTTTAAATGTAATGTTGAATAACACTAATCATTAAACTATAATGATTTAAAATATACTTTAAAGTAAGACTTTTATTTTGACATTATTACAGTGCACTTTATAAAAGTGTACTTAAATGTGTTAAGAAACATGAAAGTGTACTCTCGTTTTCCACTTCTTGGATTTCTGGATGAACAGCAGAAGCTGACCCCAGGCCTCTGTGGTCGATTCCGTGTTAAGGTAAGGCATGTTATGCCCAATTATTTGTTGTGGCTGGGTTGTTATAGGTCTGTGTGACTATTGATATCTTTGTCAATGCAAGTCCTCTTTAGAAATGCACATTTATTATTAAATTAAATTGAGGAAAAAGGTGATTAGACAGTAATGTCATGATGCAAAACACAACTTTCTGTACATATAGCGTTCACAACCCTCAGGAATCATTATAAAGTAGAATATTCTGTATATAATAGATGAAGTGCTGGAGGTCACATTTGAACAGCAGCTCCCCAGAAACTCTCTTAAATAATTGACTTTTAATAATTCATGTTTTGCCCACCTACTATATTAATTCTCTTCACTAACTAGAGCAAAGTTGAAGAGGGGGAAATGAATGATCATTGCTCAGCCGTTTGGAACTGATGTTGCAGATTTGGGAGTCGAATAAAAAGAAAGGATAGAAATAGCTGTGAAGATTTGCCGCATCAAAAATGTAAAAGCTGTAATCAGTGCAGAGAGCTGAATCATAATGAAACAAAAGGCAGAGAATGAATTTAATCAGGGTGACCTTTAGCAGGGCAAAACACTTAAACATTTTATTGTTGTCACGTCTCATGAGCGACGCCAGCGCTACAAACAATCTCAGATCACTTTCAACGCATGCATCGTGTTCATACTGAATGTTGAATTACAGCTGGATATGAGAAGTAGGCTGCAGGGAATTATTTTGATAAGACTAGTTCTCTCAAAAATGTATAATTTACTCACTTGTATGACTCTCTTTACAAGTGTGTGCACTTTACTCTCTTTGTGTGAAACACAAAAGAAGAAATTTAGCAGAATGTTTGAGCTGGTCTTTTTCATACAATGAAAGTGGGCGATGACCAGGTGCTGTCAAACTCCAAAAATGACCTAAAGCTCAATAAAGATAGACTCCATACGCACTATATTCCAAGTCATACTGTATAGATTATATAAATAAAACAGAATATTGGAGTACACTTCAAAATGTCATGTTTAATAAAATGTGTTACTTGCAGAGGTGGGAGACTCGAGTCAGACTTAAGTCGCACTTTTAGGACTTGAGACTTGCTTGACAAATATTAATAAAAGACTTGATTTGACTTTGACTTGATATTCATGACTTGAGACTTGACTCAGACTTGAGTTAAATGACTCGAAATAATTTGTTTTTGTTTAATAGATATCTGTTTTTGAACGGGCCGCAACTTAGCCACGTGACACAAGACAGACAGACGTGAATGAACCGGAATGAACATGGAAGGCGCTAGGCCAAGTTTCCATGGTAATCGGTCACTGTGGATCATGGCACGCCCATGCTCGCAGCCGCGTTCACCGTTCAGTGTTGCCAGATTGGGCGGGTTCCGGGCCGGACTGTACCCATCATTTTCATACGAAGAGGTCGCGATGATGAGTTCAACATTTCAAAACAAAAAACCCTCTTCGCTACGAAACCGTCAAGCACTGTAAGTTGAAATGTGGTATCCGACTTGTTGCACAATGATGGATAACTGTATATTATATTTTTCTTGTTGAATAATTGAATTTTTGCTGAAGACGCCTACTGTGAGCGCGCGTAGCGTTGTGTGTGTGTGTGTGTGTGTGTGTGTGTGTGTGTGTGTGTTATACGGAATATCCGCGGGAGTGTTACTAGCATCTCAGTTCACAGATTGTTTGTTTCTGTATTGTTTCTATATAAAAATGTCGACACAATGTAAAGTATTTGCTCTGGCTCTTGTTTTCAGTCATTTTGCTCCGTTTGTGCTTGTTGTCATCTGTTGACATTGTAGGCTACTGGCGGTTCGTCTGTGCTGTATTTGTGATTGGACGGCTGGGTTACAGTCACTCCACCATTTCTGTGCGTTCTGCAATGGAGCGGATTTTAAACAAATTATGTAACAAAAAGTATTTTTTACTATCTCCCATGTATATTGATTGAAATATATAAATAAAAAAATGCTTAAATCCCCCAACACTGCACAAATGTAAAACATTTTAGTAAAACATGATTAAAGTGAGTAATATTACATTGTGTGTATATATATATATATATATATATATATATATATATATATATATATATATATATATATATATATATATACATACATACATACAATTTTTTTTTCATTTGGGGTCAAAAGACCCAGATAGCTTACATAAATAGAAATTTAAGCCAATTAAGCAAATAATAAAAATTATATATATATAATTTAACATTCAGTTTATTAGTCATATAACAATCACGTGGTCACGCCGTACAGGACTAGCAGGAGAGAGAAAATTCAAATAATACAAAGAGAACGTATCTCACCCAATATATTCGCCTAATTTCAGTTACATTTTAGGCTATGTAGTTTTAATTGTTAAGAGTTTTATTGTATTAACAGCTCTGCTGCATGTGGACACCTTTCGAGTAGAAATGCATATTGCAATTTTTGTTGCAAATAAAACTCCCATAGTCCATAACTACTGTAGTTTTAGCTTATTTTAATATATAAATTCAGTTCAATCATCAAACATTTGTATGACTTGCTAGTGACTTGCTTGACATAAAGCAGTGACTTGACTTGACTTAACTTGCTTGACCAAAGCTATGACTTGACTTGACTTGACTTGCTTGACCAAAGCTATGACTTGACTTGACTTGCTTGACATAAAGCAGTGACTTGACTTGACTTGACTTGACTTGACTTGACTTGCTTTATTCTCACAAAAAATGTCTTGGACTTGCTTGAGACTTGAAGGTTAAGACTTGAAACTTGCTTGTGACTTGCACGTGTGACTTACTCCCACCTCTGGTTACTTGTGTTATCTCTTTAATTACTTGTAAAAGTTTCAAAGTAAATCCTACACCATTTTTTTTCTTCAGTGTTTGACAACTGGCAAACTCCTCTTGTGTTCCAGTGATGAAGGAAAGTCATATGAAAGACATGAGGATGAGTAAATGACAATTTTCATCTTTACAACACACTTGAAATCAGCAGAGTGCTTGTATAAACCATAATTAAAACTGTTGTCACAAGTGCTTTCCTCACCACGCAGTATGTTTTAATGCATTACATTTACATTGTGTTTGAAATATACTTCAGATATAATTTGCTTAAAAAAAAAAAAAAAAGAACAAAGTCTGGTTTATTCCAGTAACAATGTGCAGCGCTGCATAAATATCTCTGAAAAAGGAGGTGGTTTGCAGAAGATTTTTGAAACATAAATAGAGAGTTTAGAAAAAGCTCTTTAGATTTAAAGAGCCATCCCTGAATGAGGCGATGAGTCACCTCCTAAATGCACTCTTCAACGTCACGGATCTCAGCTCTCCCTGTTCACTGGAAATGTACGAGTGGATTCAAGCCAAGTACGAGTTCTCACTTCTCAATAGAACCAACATACGTCTCAAAAGCACTTAAAGTAGTAAAGCAATTGATGAATTTGCTCTACATGTCAACACTTTGCTGAAATGACTTGGTTTGAATTTTTTTTTGCAATTATATGTGTCGTGAGGTATACAGTATTTATTTATCATGGAATGAATGGGTGAATCTCATGAAGCCATACCCACACATGTGTCCAGGTCACATTTCATTCCAAAAGTAAAATGTTTTTGTATTATTATATTTAAAAGTCTATTTAGGACTCTCCTTTTTTACATTATTTTCATAATAATCATTATATGGTGTTATCAATATTTAAAATGCTCATAATTGTAATGGGAGACATTGTTTAAATACAATTATATATTATTTAAATTGTAAAGCATTTATATAGGGATGCACAATATATCGGCCACCATATCAGTATTTGCAGATATATGTTCTTTTTTAATGTTATTGTTATCGGCCCAATAAGAACATTTTACCAATATATTAAAGCCGATAAACAATTGATTATTTCCTTCAGCTGAGACACTTCAGAGACCCATTGTTCGCCATAATGGTTTTGAATTGCTTGAAATATGATTGGGATCACTTCAATAAGGAAAATACAGTTAAGTTTTGCCCAAAAATGAAATTTCAAATTTTGGCCTGCCATTATAAAGCTTGGACATTTTTAATATAACTCCAATTGTATTCGTCTGAAAGAAGAATGTGATATACACCTAGGGTGGCTTGAGGGTGAGTAAATTATGATTATAATTTTCATTTTTGGGTGAACTATCTCTTTTAAGTACATGCACAGCGCAAGTCTGTCATATAGGCTACATAAAATTATAACAAGGTCATTATAATTGTGTACTTGGGGCATGGATTTAATGGTGAGACTTTTGATTGTGTAATCATGCTCTCAAAAATTAAAAAGTTATCAGCTTTCAAATATAAAGAATTATCGGTTATCGATATTAGCCAAAATGTTAATTTCAGTGCATCCCTATTTTATACATAATGGTATTATTCTGTAATAAAAACCCAAATTGTACTATAAAATACAGGAAACCTACAGGTGAAATTACAATTACAAAAAAGCTGTAGCAATAATTTGAGGGAAAAACATGCTTAATTTTCATGAAAATAATGTCAAATAGCAAAAAGTATTTATTATTTTTTTAAATTTGGGGGATGACAAGTGACCTGGACATGTTCTTGACAGTTTTTATGAGATTTCATAACTTCACATTTAGCTGAAGTTATATTTAGACATCTGGGACTTTCCTCATGTTTTTTATTCTTTTCTTCAATTCCATTATATTTGTGTCAATCTACATTAACAAAATCATCTGCATCTATTGTGCCAAATTGTTTGCGATGGGCTGGGTTTGTTTGAATAAAGCAGTGTTTTATGTTATGAATAATGCAATGTGTCAACACATGAAATTGATTTGTTTGAGGCACACAGTCTGATGTCTCAATTTCTGCTCCCTGACGATAACCTGGAAACTTTCTATTGGCTCTGTGTATATCCTTCAATTTATAGCTTGTTGACTCATTTTAACCTCACACAGTATTCCACATTGAGAGTCATGCCCATAACGTCTATGATTCCTCCCTATAAGCTTTGGCCTCAATCAAGGTTTTATGCTAATTACACACTGTGTAAATGTTATAGTTTAGCACACAATAGGCTGCTTGTCACTTAAGCCAATGATGATACATTGCACAAGAAGTAATTACTATCCTTGTCTTCAAAGCTCAAACAAGGACTTTTGGGTAATCTTTCCCTGATATTTAACTTTAGAAACACAAAATACGTACCATGTGCCTTATGCAAAACACTCCACTGAAAATAAATTGTTGCAGGATTTACTTTAAAACAATTGTCACTCAGAAAGTGGCTCAGTGGTTCATGTAGGTTGTCTACAAACTGGAAGGTTGGTGGTTCAATCCCCGGTTCCACCTGACCAAGTGTCGAGGTGTCCATGAGCAAGACACCTAACCCCAGCTGGTCCCGACAAGCTGGATGGCGCCTTGCATGGCTGACACTGCTGTCGGTGTATGAATGAGTGTGTGAATGGGTGAATGTTTTACAATATGTAAAGCACTTTGGTGGCCATGGGTCTGTTGAAAGCGCTATATAAATGCAGTCCATTTACCAAAGAGAACTACAAAGAAATGCCAAGTAACACTGAATCAAAGTAGAAATACTGAAATAGTATTTTCTTGTAAAACAGTGTGTACAGTGTGTAAAATGACTGTCTGTCATTTTGAAGTGGTCACACCATCTGAAGCGTTGGCTCATCTCTGTCCATTGATTTCTGCCCTTTTCCCATCTTTTGTTCAGCTTCTCTTTACTCTAGAAGCTCAAGCTTGTGCAAAGGTTGCCGTGCGTACATTAATATCTTATCACTTTCTCTTTGTGTTCTGAGCCGAAAGCATAGAGATTACCTCCAAATCTTCCCATAATCCCTGAGGATATGCATTTACTTTCTCTCCTGTCAGAAGCCATTCAATCCAGAGTTATGCCCTTCTAACATGACAGAACAAAGGATCTTCATCTTCATGGAGCGAATACGTTGTGGTTAGCATGTTTAATTCCACCCTGATGCAGTCAGCACTAGAATAAAGAAGAAAAACACTTTTAAATTATTATAAGAAATAGCTGATTTATGTGGCGTGACTGTCATTACGTAACATTTTTGTTGTGGGAGATCAGTTTATGGCTCGTGCACACTTATAGGAGTTGTATTGTGTCATTACAGTTTGTTTTGTGATTGAAGTGGCATTCAGAAATTAATCTGCGTGATGAGGGAGCCGTGCTGAAGTGCAACAAAACAAACCACCTCCGCTTAAACGCCTCTATTCAAAACACTTTGGACCGTTTCTTGTCATTATTTGTACTGAGACTGTATGTAAGCTCTCACATGAATACTGATTTCTTCACAAACCATTGATTTTAGTGTTCAGTGCCGACTAAATTGGTTTTCTTACTTGACTAAAGATGCTTGTCTTCCAGAGCAGTATTTGGTAAAGTTCAACATGGGGGAAAATATCTCACAACCAATCAGCTGATGCTAGCTGACAGTGCCGAGGCTTTTTGTGCAGCTCTACTGTGAAAGTGTATACGCAGATACTGTCTCAGGCTAATGAGGTATTATTTTTCAGACAATCTAATAATTCAGAGTGAGAGAAGCATTATTGATTTGGGTTTTTTTCATCTGTGATGAAGGAAAAGAGTGTCTGGAGAATGGCTTTTTATTGTGTCTTCAAACTTTTCCAGTATGCACATGATGCCAATGACAATAGCGCCTTTCACACAGTAATCCCGGTAAATTACAGACTTTACCGGTAAATACAAAAATGTGCTGTTCACAGAAGCATAAACTTTTTAAGATACCATTCACACATCAATACCAAAATACAGCTAAAACTCTGATGTCAGTCATCGGAAATGACCATTAAACGCTGTGCCATTTTCCTTTGGGATGAAGAGATTAGAGGTCGACCGACAGTGAACTTTACCGGTAACGATATGGACCATGCTGGCCGACAACCAATTAACCGATGGTTTAATTGGTACTGTTGTGAAAATATAACAAAAAATGTGTGAAAATAATAAAGCTGAACTTTATTACAAACATAAAAAAAAAGTACTGCACCATGAAAATGTACAGTACTTTTTAAATGTAAAAGATATTAATTTATTAATTATACCTTGATCATTCATGTTAATTCATAGTGCATTAACTAATGTTAAGAGATACAATTTTAAAATGTTAAAATGCATTTGTAAATGATGAAATTAACAATGCACAATACTTTCATTAATCTTAGTCAAGTGTTACCACTTCATATAAATCCAAACAGTCATGCTTAAAGATGGCCATATTTAAATATCTACATAAATCTAAAGGCATACACACACACACACACACACACACACACACACACACACACACACACACACACACACACACACTCACACTAAGGTTTAAGTGTAACTAAGTTTTACACTTTATTTGCTTCTATTTTAGAACACCATGATTATCTAACTAGGCTGCATGACGATACAGTTTGCTTACTCATGTCACTAGGTTTATGCAACTAATGCACACAATGGTAACAGTCGTGACAGTAAACATTTGGGTCATACTTGCGTGTATTTTTGTCACATTGTTTTAACCGCTTATGTTAACGTCCCCTCAACCTTGATGGCAAAGCATACTTGCTGTCCACTAATGCAGCATCTAGTCAACAATTGAATTACTTATTAATGACATGAAAACATGTACTGTAGTGTACTGTATACCATTTTGTTGCCTGTTTTAAATCCGTTTCTGAAGTGGCCCGGTCTGTGCAGTGCGTAGCCTGAAAACAAAACAGTTTGTTATCGGTTATCGGTGCCGATTAATCGGCAAAACGATCAATCGGTCAACCTCTAGAAGAGATGTGCTTCTTGTTGTCATTTGTTATCACTGTACAATCAGAATGTGACAGTGTTGGTCAGTGCAGTATTTGTTCCGCCCCTCCTCCACTGTAGACGGCTGGGTAAAAAGTGACAGTGATGAGTGCTGTGTTTTACCCAAAGCTGAATATTCCTCAACTCTTGGCAACCAGTACAAACTGTTGAGTGCTCAGCGTGAAATAGACGCTCAGGGCCTTGTGACGCTGGTGGCATAGTTAAAAAAACGCTATATATATATACTGTGCAAAAGTCTTAGGCACGTTGGTATTTTCACATGAAAAATGTTTTTAAGCCAGTTATTTATATCTTTTACTGTAGTGTGTCAGTAGGAAATATCAGTTTACATTTCCAAACATTCAATTTGCAATTAATTGTAACAATCCAGTGAGAATTTTTTTTTTTTTTTGTTTGTTTGTTTTTTATGCACAAGAAGTCTGACAGCAGCCGGTATGATCTGATCTCACCATCATCGAGTCTGTCTGTGATTATATGAAGAAACAGAAAAAACTGAGACAGGCAACGTCTCCCAGACACTTGAGGAAACCTTCCTGCAAAACTACAGCACTGTGAAACGTTTAGGCACTTTCAGAATGCTTTAAAGTGAGAATGCTGTCAAAAATAATAACATAAATAGCTTTTATTTATGAATTAACTTCTGTTAACTAAATCAAATCGATATTTGGGGTGACCACCCTTTGCGTTTAAAATGGCTTTTGTCACCTGCATCTGTTCCTACACCTGTTCATGTAGTTTTGCAGGAAGGTTTCCTCAAGTGTCTTGGAGACGTTGGCACAGTTCTTCTGGATTTAGTCCATCTCAGTTTTTTCTGTTTCTTCATGTAATCACAGACAGACTCAATGAAGATGAGATCAGATCTCCATGTGGAGCATAGAGACTACTGTCAGACTCTTTATGCATACAAAAAAAAATCTCACTGGATTATTAAAATGAATGGCAATTCATTTATAAATGTAAACTGATATTTCCTACTGACACACTACAGCAAAAGATATAAATAACTGGCTTAAAACCACTTTTTGTGTGTAAAAATACTAGCGAGCCGAAGACTTGCACAGTACTGTATATATATTTTATGCTATGATATATATTTTGAGCTGGATGACATCACTGTTTTCTCCAGAGCGGCTGTTCAGCTGAATCAAATTATGTTGCATTATTGTCCTGTTTAACACTGTGAAGCTGCTTTGAAACAATTGGCATTGTAAAAAGCGCTATATAAATAAAGGTGACTTGACTTGAAAGGAAACAAGGATACATAAATAAGAAACACCCAACTGTCTTACTGTAAACAGCTCTGACAGAGCTTCATTATGGCTCGAAGCAGACTTCTTACGTCAGTGCATTATGCCCTCTTACTTGCTCATACCGGTAATCGCACTGGTTCTTCGTTCACACATAGCATCATACATCAAACAGCCAACTGTTTCAACTTCTCATACCTGTAAATTGCCAGAACTGATTTATCAGTATTTTTTGAAAAGGTCCTGTTCACACATGATGTCTTAACAGCAATTTACCAGTAAAAAGTGTGTGTGAAAGAGGCTAATAACAAACTGTCAATGTCAAAGCACTGCCTTGCTTCCTGTTTAGCATCCTTGACATCACTTTTTTGGTGTGTTAGAGGTCCAATGTTTTTGAGAAACCAAAAAATCTAATTTTGCCTGAATAAGATCAGACGAACTTTGTAAGAGTTGCCATGAAAACAAAAACAAAACTATTGCAAATCTGTTAAAAACAGCAGAATGAACTAAAAAAAGTGAGTTTGAGACCAATTTTTAAAAGCCAATGTACTGACATTTTGACCAGAGGTGGTGCTATCACTAAAGCGCAAGCATCTTCATTATAACTGCTGAGCACAAAACCACTTATATATTTCCCTTTTATCCTCACATCAAAAAGCAGCAACAATGAAGACTCTTTGTAGCATTTTAATGTAATCATCAGTCTTGGCTATGAAGTCAATCTATGTCCTGTATGGGCAGCTTCCCCTTTAGAGGGTGTTACTTTGGCGTTTCTTCCTCTTGAATATCAAACTGCCGGTTGGGTTTTGTGGACTCAAGCATAAGCTCATAAAGCTGCCCGATCTGCTCGTCTTGAAAGTCTTTGAGTTTATCTTCTGGTAAATCAGCGCCGAATACCACCTTCTTGTTTCCCGCCGCTTCCAGCACCTGGGTCTGTAGGGTGTCTTTGTAGTTCTGTACAGAAAATAAGATGGAAACAAGAAAACATAAGAAACTTTATATTTTTTAGCTACTTTTAGAACTTTTCTGAGATAACCAAAGCCTTAACCCTTGCACCTAATATTGGTTCTTGTATTGATTTTACACATAGGCACAATAAGGAAATTCATTTGATAGAGCGCTATTGATTTATAACAGACTGTGACAGAATTATTTATTTGTCTTTGTTGGAGATTCATTGATTGCAATTCACAGGATGAAATGCAGGTCACAGGGGTTTCTGGGGGATGTGAAGTATCATGGAATCCACTAAGGTCTAATGGAGGTCAATGCCTTCTGCTATCTCTTAGCCCACTGAAATCACTCCCTCTATATCAGTGATTACCATCTGTACCAAGCTCCACACTCTTTAACAAGTCTCTACAAGTTTTACAAAACCAATGTTCTTCAACTTGCTACTTAAATTGGATTTGCATCATATCGGAGTTGCAGGTTCTTTTCAGTTAACTTGGTAAAGAACAGTTGTTATATTATGTCCATAAAAAAAAAAAAAAACTATTTTCATGACGTACATTTGTATTAATATTCTTCAAGGTCTACATTCTTCTGCTGCCATGTACAAAACACTGGCAGTGACAGACTAACAAACTAAAACTAACAAACAAACATACAGCATGACCAGAGTAGTCTGATACATTTGTTTAAATGAGTAGCTCAAAAATGTGCTTGATTTGATTGATTGAGTCTTAGCGATTCCCTTACTCCCTAAACGGCAAATCACCTTCAAGTCATGTCTGATTAAATAAATAAAGTGTGTTGTGTGTACTCATGAGTAGAGGTCGACCGATAGTGGATTTTACCGATAACGATAACTAGGTTGGACCACACTGGCCGATAACCGATTAATCAAATGATAGTTTTTAAAATGGATACTGAATGAAAACAAACAAAATACTCTTTTTTTGAAAGACTTTATTACAAAAAAAAAAACTGTGCTAAACCATGAAAATACATAAATATTAAATATGAATTATAACTTGATCATTCATGTTATTTCATAAAATATTAACTAATGTTAACTTTAAAAATGTATTAGTAAATGTTCATTGCTTCCATTTCTTCGTGGTCCAGTTCTGATGCTCACGTGCCCACTGTTGCCCCTTTCGGCGGTGGACGGGGTCAGCATAGGCACCCTGACTGGTCTGTGCCTATGTAGCCCCGTACGCAACAAACTGCGATGCACTGTGTATTCTGACACCTTTCTATCAGAACCAGCATTAACTTCTTGACCAATTTGAGCTACAGTAGCTCTTCTGTTTGATCGGACCACATGGGCCAGCCTTCACTCCCCACGTGCATCAATGAGCCTGTCGCCTGTTCCTTCCTTGGAGCACTTTTAATAGATACTGACCACTGCAGTACGGGAACACCCCACAAGAGCTCCAGTTTTGGAGATGCTCTGACCCAGTCATCTAGCCATCACAATTTGGCCCTTATCAAACTCGCTCAAATCCGTATGCTTGCCCATTTTTCCTGCTTCTAACACATCAACTTTGAGGACAAAATGTTCACCTGCTGCCTAATATATCCCACCCACTAAAAGGTGCCGTAATGAAGAGATAATCAGTGTTATTCACTTTACCTGTCATAATGTTATGCCTGATCTGTGTATATATATTAAAAAAAATGTATCTGTTGACCTCTACTCATGAGACTTATGGACTGGTTGTCCACAATGTGCACTTAAAGGGATAGTTCACCTAAAAATGAAAATTCTGGCATCATTTAGTCACGCTCAAGTTGTTCTATATATTAAAAAACTGCAATTCAGAACCAGAATTGTTAAATACGATTGTCCTCCCCAATCCTTGTTGCACTAGCATACAAAGTCCCAGAGTGTAGAACTTATTTACACCACACCGCTGATTCTATCATATGAGCTTGTGTGTTTGGACATCTTAATTGAAACTTGTCCGTCACGTCTGTCATGACTGCTTATGATCAAACCTACAAGACATTACAGGCAGACTCATTCAGAAAAACACACTGAAAACAAAACCATTAAGAACTCTCATTCACTCTCCTAACGTCTTGGAATTTGGATGCAATTCAATTTTGGAAGCAAAAAGCCATTTGTCTGAGAAGCTTCCTCCTCTACATAATGTAATTAGATTGAACATTTGCCAAAGAGTAATATTTTAAGAATGGAAGGGATGTGGGCATGCTGGATGGCAAGCTTTTTGGTGAAGCTCACCTTCTGAATATAAACACTTCACATCCCATCGCAATGACGTAATCAGGCAACCCGTTTTATGCTTGACTGGAATAGCCTGACTTTCCCAAGGGCACAGAACTTTAAAGATCTATACCGATAAATAGATTAGGTCTATGACCACTACTTTGTATGTACAGTTCAGCTCAGAAACATGCTGCTGAAATACCAATGGATTCACAGTTAAGTCAGTAGTCATTTAAGAGATGCTTTTACCCAAAGTGACATATAGTATAATAATTACAGGGACAAACCCCTGGTAGTAACCTGGGGTTAATGGAGATAGCTCAATGTTCATGTGAGATCCAATTAACATAAAACAAAATCTGGCCAAATAAACATCCGAACTTCCCAGAAAACTTTAATATGATATATTGTTTTAGCATTGATATCGGGATATCGAGTATAGTTGTTGATCAGTATAGTTGACACATCAGTAGTTGATGTGTGATCCATACAGACCAGGCACCAGGTTGTGATTCTCAGATTATTTGCAAGGTTTCACCATCACAGAGTGAATTTTTTTTAATTTGCACATTGTAGGTCCTGTCAGTTTAAACATTCAATTGATTTTAAACCATTCAAGTGCAAGAAGAGAACTCAATTCAGATCGTGTGTGCTGTTTTCAGTGCACACACAGAACCGTGCACAAAGCACGCAAACGCCAAATTCACTGAATGGAAACATACAAGCAAAATTGTCAACATGCCCATCTCAGCGAGTATATCCTCATTAGGGCTGTCACTTTTTATTCAATATTCGAATATGCATTCGAACATGACGTGAAATATCCGTAATCGTAGATATTCAAATATATTCAAATACATTGCTTGATATTTGATATCCGTTCGAATGAGATTTTTCTCAAAAATGACAGCCCTAATCCTCATAAACCAGGGGTGTCCAACCCTGCTCCTGGAGGGCTACCGTCCTGCAGATTTCAGTTCCAATCCTGCTCCAACAGATTCAGGTTGGAGCTAAAATCTGCAGGGTGGTAGCCCAACAGGACCAAGGTTGGACACCCTGTCATAAACAGTCATTATGGCTTACGTGAACATAAACAATTGAGAAATAAATGAATGTGTGTACCATTGTATTGGATCCGTGCATTAGCTCTTAAAGTGGACAGCAGCCTAATATACCTGCTATTGAGTTATTATTGTTAATCAAACAACAGAGAAAATCACTTTTGTAGCTTTAACAAAGGATTAATTACATTTCATTTATACAGTGAAGATTAGGCAGTGTTATTTTACAATTGATCAAAATACCCTAATCATTCTAGAATGATTCTTTCTATTCATCCGGTTTTTTAATCGCAATATACACGCAACTAAAGGATTATTAGGAACACCTGTTCAATTTCTCATTAATGCAATTATCTAATCAACCAATCACATGGCAGTTGCTTCAATGCATTTAGGGGTGTGGTCCTGGTCAAGACAATCTCCTGAACTCCAAACTGAATGTCAGAATGGGAAAGAAAGGTGATTTAAGCAATTTTGAGCATGGCATGGTTGTTGGTGCCAGACGGGCCGGTCTGAGTATTTCACAATCTGCTCAGTTACTGGGATTTTCACACACAATCATTTCTAGGGTTTACAAAGAATGGTGTGAAAAGGGAAAAACATCCAGTATGCGGCAGTCCTGTGAGCGAAAAAGCCTTGTTGATGCTAGAGGTCAAAGGAGAATGGGCCGACTGATTCAAGCTGATAGAAGAGCAACTTTGACTGAAATAACCACTTGTTACAACCAAGGTATGCAGCAAAGCATTTGTGAAGCCACAACACGCACAACCTTGAGGCGGATGGGCTACAACAGCAGAAGATCCCACCGGGTACCACTCATCTCCACTACAAATAGGAAAAAGACGTTACAATTTGCGCGAGCTCACCAAAATTGGACAGTTGAAGACTGGAAAAATGTTGCCTGGTCTGATGAGTCTCGATTTCTGTTGAGACATTCAGATGGTAGAGTCAGAATTTGGCGTAAACAGAATGAGAACATGGATCCATCATGCCTTGTTACCACTGTGCAGGCTGGTGGTGGTGGTGTAATGGTGTGGGGGATGTTTTCTTGGCACACTTTAGGCCCCTTAGTGCCAATTGGGCATCGTTTAAATGCCACGGCCTACCTGAGTATTGTTTCTGACCATGTCCATCCCTTTATGACCACCATGTACCCACTCTCTGATGGCTACTTCCAGCAGGATAATGCATCATGTCACAAAGCTCGAATCATTTCAAATTGGTTTCTTGAACATGACAATGAGTTCACTGTACTAAAATGGCCCCCACAGTCACCAGATCTCAACCCAATAGAGCATCTTTGGGATGTGGTGGAACGGGAGCTTCGTGCCCTGGATGTGCATCCCACAAATCTCCATCAACTGCAAGATGCTATCCTATCAATATGGGCCAACATTTCTAAAGAATGCTTTCAGCACCTTGTTGAATCAATGCCACGTAGAATTAAGGCAGTTCTGAAGGCGAAAAGGGGTCAAACACAGTATTAGTATGGTGTTCCTAATAATCCTTTAAGTGAGTGTATAATCTCAGAAAAACTAAATATTGCAATGTCAGTTATTTTTTTTCCAATAACGTGCAGCCCTAATCCAACTGTTAAGGACCTTCGAACTGCCATGGGTGGGTGTGCTTTGGCATCCACCTTCTTTGGCATGGAAATCTTTTCAGGTTCACTTCTTCATTCAGTCAAAGTCAAACATGAGTGAAAAACATGTAGAGCTGCTTTCTTGATGCTACCGTTTTCTCACCGCTGTCATTTTTGACACCATTCCCAGCAGCATGGTCGGAGTTGGAATGGTGTGCAAGCAGTATACCAATGAGCAACTATTTCAAACATCTGTTTATCTCTGAGAAAAGAACGAAGAACAACTTCACAGAGAATAGATCATGGCCTTTATAGTTCTTGAACCAGCAAACTTTGCACACTGAAAAGATGCAAGGGTGCTCTGGGTGGTTGCCTGGGCATTGTCATGAGGTTTTTAATGGTGTTCTAAGTTGTTTTTAACATAGTAACATGAGGTATCTAGATGTCAATGACTAATATGGTGTTCTGGGTTGTCTCAAGTCTTTATGATATTCTGACCCCTCCATCAAAATAAATCTATGAAATGTCTTTGCCAAATTTATCATCTACCAGGCAAAAATGGCAAACATATGGATGTGCGATTAATCGTAATTGATTTTTGATTTTGGCTTCCAACGATTATGAAAATAAGATAATTGCCATGAAACGATTGTTGTGCCACTGCCGCATTCCGTCCCACGCACCTTCCTTTCAGTCACAGCGATACACTTTCATTCCTCTCTAAAAGCCCAAACTTGACATCCAAATCGGCCAAATAAGTGAGTGTTGTTGCTAAACTGCAAGATGTGTTTGATATTAAATAGTGTTATTAAAAGCGTATTAAGCCTGATACTGATATACTGTTCCCTAGGCGGGTTCCTGTGTGTGCGCTCCGACATGGGGCGGAACACGCATAAGCAAAGTATATTGTGCACTTCAGATGCACGCCTAAACGGTTAAATAGCCTACACACAAATATGTCGAAATGCTGTTATGGTAATGATACTTGTAAGCACAGTCAGTTATGTCTTAAGTGAATGTAAACACTGTGAAAGAGTGTGTGTGTAACAGTATACTGAGCCCATGCATTAGCTCTTAAAGTCAAGCTCTGCTGCAGTCATCAGGCCAGATGTACTAAACGGGGCAAATTAACATGAAAGCGCAATTCCAAAAAAGCGCAGACGGGAGTGGAAAGTTCTGCGCGTGATCTACTGACGACACGCAAATGAAAGAACACAGACACAGCTGGTTCATTTACATAATGACCAACGCAATCTACCAGTTAGCGTCTGGTTTAAAACATGCTTTTTTTGGGTGGTAAATAATGGTGCAACGTGACAACCAGTAAATTAACGAGTACAAACCTTTGTAAATCACCTTGCGTGATTAATTTAAATACTCTCCTCCTATACGTTTTGCACCTGAAATGGAAACTCCTACACATGCATATATAGTAAGGTTAGCCGCAAAAATAACTATCCATGCCTTTTCAGCGCTAATTTATCACTGTACGTCTTTAGTAAATCCTAACAGTAGATTTTAACGCCAAAAGAGGGTTTGCTCTGGTGCAAGCTGTTAGTAAATCTGCCCGATTATTGTTAATCAAACCACAAAAGACAAAGATAAAATCCCTCACTGCTCTTAAATGAAACTGTAATTTTAATAAAGATTAGTCTATATTTAATGTATACAGCAGTGTTTATTCAATTTCTGTTGTAGGCTATTACTTATCTGAATACCAATTTTAGTATCTTCCTAAAAAATCTAAAGCACTGCTTATTTAATTTGTATTTTTGTTCTGTTGTATTTTTTGTCGGTTTGGTTTGTAATTTAGTTTCTTTGTTCTTATTTTAATACTGTTTACTTGTCTTCTGTAACTGTTTTGAGGACTTTTACTTACATTAATTAACCTAGTATTAGTTTTTGCTGAAGTATTGATAAATGTGAAATTTCACTCATATCCTGAAATAAGACTTTGATCATACCACCCACCTATAATTGTGATTTCAGTTATGATTATGATTCTTGCCATAGTCAAGCAGCCCTAACGCACACATCTTTCACTCCTTCACATTCTCTGTTTCTCCCCCTTTTTTTTCATTCCTCAGGGAAAGCTTGTCTGTTGCAATGCGGTCGATTTATTAGGCGATGAGAAGCCCCCTGGGCCCTCTATTGTAACTGGATTAAAGTGAACACTCAGTGCTCCTAATCAAATTTGGAGGCTCGCTCTACGTCTGTTCCTGGCTCCGCCACCCTTCTTTTTTTTCTCCCAGCAGTGCATTGAAAACCGAGACCCCACAGTGATTCACTCACCTCCTACTGAACAAGTGGGGAGGGGGTTCTTAAGCACACACGACTCCTTCCCAGAACTAATATTAGAGTGGACTCCTCCATTCACAGCTGTATTGTGAGCAAGTGTGAAGCACTAGCTCGGTTGTAAAATAATGAGCTGCCTACCTAGACAACATCTTAAAGGAACAGTTCATCCATACTCACCTTCATGTTGTTCCATACCTGTATCACTTACTTTCTTCTTGCAAACACTAAATATATTTGTAAGAACATTGGGAAAAGAGCATTGGAGCCACTTTTATTGACAAACAAACAGATATCTCAAAATATGTTTCTTTATGTTCCCAAGAAGAAAGCAGGTCACAAATCAGGTCATGAGTGCAAAAGTAAATGATGACGGAACAATCATTTTTGGGTGGAGATTCCCTTTAAAGGCATCATAGGCGTGCTCCTATGATGTACACAAAAAGGCTCACACTGGTTTTGATTCTGGACCCAGGTTTTACAGTGGACGTCAAGTGGTGTAGTACTGAAATTGTATTTCATAAACTGTAAATTGAATTTAAATGGTTTCATGCTCAGTGAATTGCAACCACAAAAGCACATTGTGGTCTGCACAAACTATGTTTTCCTCGCTGCAAGTGAACTCAATATAAAAACGGTACAATCGAATAAAAAAGTGATTACCCATTATTTGTCATTTTACAATTTTCACATCACATGGTTTGCTTAGTAACATGCTAATGTCAAACTTGTGAGTTTGTTCACCCACAAATTAAAATTCTGTCATCATCAGCCTCATGTTATTCCAAAACTGTATCATTTTTCTTCATCTATGCAACACAAATTTCTGAGAAATAAACTGGCTGAACAAGTGGTCCATACGACTATAACACAACATTCTCAAGTCATACGACAACTTTGTGTGATATTGTAGCTGTCCTTGATGTGATCATGAAAGAATTAGTAGTCTTATTTATGAATAAATAGTTTTTTCGTGTCAAATCTATTGTGTTATCCAGTTCACAAAAATGGTCTGAATAATCTGTACTCGAGTTTAACTCAATCAATCGATTAATCAATCAAGCGATCCAGTCGCAACTGCTAACTGGAGGGGAAGATTATCAGTGAACAATGACTACAATTTCAGTCCGCTTCTCACACAAAGCCGTTGTATGACATTTTGTGTTCCACAAAAAAAAAAAAAGAAAGTCATGCAGGTTTGGAAAGACATGAGGGGGAGTAAATAATGACAGCATTTTCATTTTGGGGTGAACTATCATTTAAAGGACACGCCGACTTTTTGGGACTTTAGCTTATTCAGTGTTAGTCCATACATACCATTCTCATCTCCGTGCGTGCCATGACTCTGTCTGACGCACCCACCACTAGCCTAGCTTAGCACAAAGACTGGAGGTAAACGGCTCCAGCTAGCCTACTGCTCAATAAGTGACAAAATAACGCCAAAATTTTCCTATTTACATGTTGTGATATGTATAGTTACATCGTGTACTGCGCAATGATATTACGCAGCGCCTGAAAATAGTCCCTAGCACGCTCTCTGTGCAAGCAGGTTGTCATGTTGGTTATGTTGACGGAAGTTAGCCTATTTTCAGGCGCTGCGAAATATCATTGCGCCACTGCACCCATGGTACAGCAGCAAAGTTCCCTAATTATTCTCTGATTAGCAGGAATGAGAGTGTAGTCTCTAGCCATATCGGTCTTAGTACACAATGTAACATACGCATCACAACATGTAAATAGGAAAATGCTGGCGTTATTTTGTCACTTATTGAGCAGTAGGCTAGCTGGAGCCGTTTACCTCCAGTCTTTGTGCTAAGCTATTATGGCACGTACGGAGATGAGAATGGTATGTATGGACATATCTAACTCTGGGGGATACGGTGAATAAGCTAAAGTCCCAAGCTTATTTACTCTGTGTATTTTATTAAATTTTCTGTGTTTACCATATTAAGTGTACATGCACAGGCGAAATGTTGCAAAGGGCTAGGCTATGTCTTCATGGTGTGTCTTTATGCTATGTCTCAGTGAGCTGCCCATTTTGGAAAGATGTGTGCGTGTCCTTCTGTACAAGGACATAGTGACTCTCATTACCTGCAAGTGTGAGGTTTTTACCCTCTTAAAGAATATCTGTTACTGTCAATGCCAGTCCAGGAACATCGAGTCCTCTGAAATCACACTGCATGACTGTGAAAATGCAATAAGAGCCAGCTTCGTCCACAATCAGATCACAGACCACTGCGCTGGTAACAGAAACCGAACCATACTACAAGTGTAATACATCTTGTGAAGTTTGACTGCTCAAAAAGCATCTCCAATACCCAGCCTAAAAAGAAGCTGTACATCCTTGCTCCTTGAATGCATGCTGCTGCATGTTTAAGTGGAGTTCATGCGTTGAATACGATCTTTGGATTTGTCATGGAACATTTCATACGAGCGTGGCGTCAGAGCTCTCATAAGTGGCACGATTCTGTAACCACATAACTGAAATTGAAGAATTAAGTCTCATCAAGGTGATGCTGGATTAAAGTGTAATTAATGTACACAGATGGTGTTTGGAAACGGCTGTGCTCCCTGGGAGAAAAGGATTTGTTAGTTATGGGGATATGGATGAATTCCATTATGTTTTCATGATGGTAGAGACTTTAGGAAGGTGCTGCCATCATGTGGAAGGTTTCAGCAAAGGCCCGACTCATTAAAGGGATAGTTTACCCAAAAATGAAAATTCTGTCATTTACTCACCCTCTATTTGTTCCAAACATGTATGTAGCAGCTCATAATGTAATAACTGCACATAATGTAATACTTTTCTCAAAATGTAATACAACCTTGAGCACGTAATGAAATAATTTTTACATTATGAGAATTGTATTACATTATAACGTCACCAAAAACATGTCATTGTGTCATAATTATAATGGCTTTGAAAATATAAAAAAATAGTATTCCCTTACAGTACATTTAAAAAAATCTTAAACTACCTGTGAAATGCAACATTTAAATATTCATGCAATTATTATTACTAATCTTATATTTTTATTAAACATGAAGCATTGGTATTCTTTTACAGTACATTTAAAAAATTAAATCCAGTCTTAACCTGCCTACAAAATCCAATAATAATAATAATAATAATAATAATAACAACAACAACTGCATGAATATTTAAATATGTTGCATTTCACATGTAGTTTAAGACTGATTTAGATTTTAAAGAAATACATTGCAAGCTTTATTCCAGGAATACTAATTTTTTATGTTTTAAAAGCTATGACAATGACAAAATTATTACATTATAAGCTCAAGATTTTATTAAATTATTACTATGAGTTTATACACATGTATGAATTTGTTGCTTGCTTCTGCTGAACACAAAAGATACTTTGAAGAATGCCAGTAATCGAACAGTTGATAGGCCTCTTGACCTAGTATTTCTCTCTCTCTCTCTCTCTCTCTCTCTCTCTCTCTCTCTCTCTCTATATATATATATATATATATATATTATATATATTATGGAGTCAGTGGGGTCCATCAACTGTTTAGTTCCCCATATTCTTCAAAATATCTTCTTTTGTGTTCAGCAGTACAAACAAAAATGGAACAACTTGAGGGTGAGTAATGTTGACATTTTTGGGTGAACTATCCCATACTTACAATGCACTGACAAGGTAATCAAGTTGTAAAATACTAAATAGGATGAAGAATAACAAGGGTTTTTACATGTGAGGTTATATGAGAACGATAATGTATAATGGCATGATGTAAATAGAAGCACAATACCATTAGCAAACAAATAAATAAAATGATTTTGAAAATAATGAATCTGACTTAAGTGATTTAAATGTATTTGCTTGCTCTGCAGTCAAGTGATAGAAGCTCACAGCTGGTTTCCATCTTACCTGCCATTCTGTCATGAAGCGTGTGACCTCCTCTTCACCTGATGCAGTCTTGTTTCTTCTGAATTCATCTTTCACATACTGATCACCCAGAGCCCGCAGGTCTATGGGCAGGAAGCGGTGCAGTAACAAGATTCTCTTATACAAAGACCGAACCGCTGATACATGTGCTGGATGTGCCATAACTTCACAATCTGACAGTAAAAACTAGATATTATACAGAGACAAGTGCGTCCTGTTTGAACAAGTGTTAGTGCTCCAGTCCCCCCAAAAAAAAAAACGAGAGATATGTGATATTATATATGATTAAAAAAAAGGTCATATGTACATAACACTGTTGATTACCCAACAGTACATACAGGCTTCTTCACCGCAGCGCTATGAGTGTTATTAGAGCCGCTGCTGCCCTCTAGTGCCGATTGGAATGCAGTGCGACTAAGAAAACGGGCGCCAATCACTTTCACATTAAAATACACTGCAGTTCAAATGTTTTTGAACGGTGATCGATTAAGTCTATTATGCTCACCAAGGCTGCATTTATTTGATTAAAATAAGGTAATAGTGTGAAATATTATTCAAATGTAAAATACGGTTTTCTATTTGAATACATTTTAAAATGCAATTTATTAAACTTCTAAAAGCTTTTGAACGACCGTGTACGTCAACCAACCTACTGAAAGTTCATTTCAATCTTATTCACAACATTTTATTTAAAAAAAAAAAAAAAAAAAAAGCAAATTTGTAAATTGAAGTTTACAAATCAACTTAATCGTTATTTTCACGAGAGGTTTCTGTTATTTGGGACAGGTTAGTGTAGTAAAAAGGGTCATACTGTATGTCTCACATGTCACATTTATATTATTTTTGCAGTAATTATGTGTGTTAAGAAAAAGAAACAGCACTGTAAAATAAGTTCTTGCCTTACATTAAGTACAATCAACATGGATGTTTCAGTCTTTTCAACTTTTTGAGATTCAAAATTTGTTGAATCTTGTATAACTTAAACAGTTTTTAACTTATTTTGATGAGTTAAAGCAATGCAAAAACATTTAGTTATAACTTATTGGTATACAAGTATAAATAAAAATGTATAGGCCTGTTCACACTCAGAATGCTAATTATAAAAGGTACCTATAACCAGTGTTGGGGGTAACACATTACAAGTAAATTGAGCTACGTAATCAGATTACTTTCTCAAGTAACGCATTACTTTTAAATTTACAACAAAATATCTGAGTTACTTTTTCAAATAAGTGCGCAAGTTACTTTGTTTTCCTATGTATTGACTGACAGCTCTCTTGTCCCGATGCGGAGAGAAATCAGGAGTAAGTGAAGCGGTGTTGTGTGTAAACATGACTAGATTTTTTTTGGTGAAGTAAGGGTTAAACTGCATTCCATTCTTCTGCACAGCTGAAAGGTTTGAGCTGCGCCCTCTACTGTACATGCGTGAATTTGCATTTCTTTCAGCCTTTTTATTTCAAAATTAGTGTGAAAAGGGCCTTTACATTTGCCCAAAAATACAACTTAAAAAAAAGCCCAGCCAAAGTGAGAAAAAGTAACGCAACATTACTTTTCTAAAAAAGGAAATAAGTAACGCAATTACTTTTTAAGTGACTAACGCAATATTGTAATGCATTACTTTTCAAAGAAACTTTCCCCAACACTGCCTATAAGCATATTATTAGTGTCCACACCAATGCAAGATAGCGTTATGTTTATTATAAGTGCACGCTACACTGTCAGAAAAAACAAAAAGGTACATTGAGGTCACTGGGGCGGTACCCTAAGGTACAAAAGTGAAAAGGTACTAATATGCAGTCTTAAAGTACTGATATGTACCTTTAAGGTACTAATATGTACCATTTAGGGGTGAGTAAGGTACAAAGACGTACCTTTTCAATTTTGTACCTTAGGGTACCGCCCCAGTGACAGTAGAGAGACCTACCACTTAGCCACAGAGGTGGTAATATTGGACCCAAACAAAACACTCCAGGCAACACTTCGTGCAAGGAAGATTTATTAATTTAAATAAATAAATAAAAAGGGTATTTAGCAAGTCACAAAAAAAGGTGATCCAACAAAAGTTCTTCTCAGACTGAGGTATTAATAAAAATACTGAAACTGCAAAGAATCACAGGAGAGATAAAAAAAAGAGAAAAACAGGGAGAAAAACAAAACCAGAGAACACAAATAACTCAGAACACCTTACTTGAGAGGACTTGGAAGGACACCTCAGTGACAGCAGGAGACACTTTGCCAAGACACAAAAACTGAGTGAGGAACAAGTGAAAAAACATAGCTAAATACTCTAGAAAAAACAAGGCACAGGTGACCTGGATAATGTTAACAAGGACACACGAGGAAGAACTAAGGAAGAAGGAAGCACAGGGCCTGGAGACAAAGAACAGGACGCAGGATGCTGAGAAAAATAGCTTTTTAAAGTTGGGAGGATTTTGATTGGCTGTCAATTTTTTTATCATTCATCAGCTGAAAAAAAAAAAAAAAAAAACATTATTCCCGTTATATTGTTCCTCTGTGTTGTTATCGTTGTGGTGTGGGCTATGCTATTCTTAGGATGATTTTTGAAACTATATCTTTATTGTTATAATTATCCTCATTGGTGTGAACTTGACTTGTACTATCCTGAACGATGGCTGAAACTTTGTATTACTATAGCACTTATTTTTATTGCCTCTTTAAGATTAATTTCTTGCTGTATTCCTCAATTATAACTGTATTTGTAATCTGCTAAATGAATAAGTGTAAAATGAACGGGCCTTAAGCTAAACTCTAATATTCTTATAGCCGAGAACAGAAGCATCGCACTAGACCTTAGCCAGAAGGTCAGAGTGTTATGCTGGGTAATGACGCAGCCTCAACACCTGGAATCCAGAACCCAACATGTGCGTGCCACATGGGGAAAACACTGCAACATCATTCTGTACATGAGCTCAAAGGAGTCAGACTTCCCCACGGTAGGGCTCAATGTGTCAGAAGGACGTAGTCAACTCTACTGGAAGACCATACAAGCCATCCAGCACATTCACAAGCACCATCTGGACGATGCTGATTGGTTCCTCAAAGCTAATGACGACACGTTTGCTGATGGACTTTGTACAGACAACACAGAAGTTGAGGATATTGGATTGGGAAAATGCATGGAGGCAATGAAAGGTAGGATGGATGATTCCAGAGATGTGTTGGGGAGACAAACCTTTCAACCTTACCCTGCAGAGTACTACCTGCTCAGACAGCTACCCAGACCATGACCCTGGTACCTCCTCTATGAGCATTATGACCCCACTGAGGTAAGAATGACATGTTTTAGCGGGAATTAAGGCTGGAATACACTAAACAACTTTTGCCCCAATTTACAGTCCGGAGGAGTAAAAGCTAATTGCCTAAAGTCAAAGAGTTTGGGCAGTTGGTGTTGACAGAAAATCCTGTAGTGTATGATGTATTTCCTTCCAGTCAGAGGAGATTGTCCTGTGTCCAGGGCCATTGCTGGGGTATCCAAGGCCCTGGTGCAGGTTGTTGTTGTGGGCCCCCTTGAAATCATGTTTCGGGGTTGGGGGAGGATGAGGGTGTTTCCCCCGGGTGAAATTCCCTAAGGCTTGTTTTTGCATGAGGTCGTTGCATTCCGAACACGTTTAAAAAGTAGTGTGTGACACTCAGTTGTTTAGCATACAATGCCCAGTTTTTCCTTTTACAAAGTCAGTCATACAAAGTGTATGATGCTTAATCAGATTAAAGAAAAAAAAAGTTGTGTAGTGGCTTCCAGCCTTTAGGCTAATGTGGGTCGTCAACTAGTTTCAAATGATAACGACATCATTTATTCACACCATCATTCCTGAGGGTGAAAATACAGGCTCAAACACATTCAAAAGCCATGTTTAATCGCATATATAGGTGATTTTATTCAATAAATTGTTATTAAAGAAACATTTGCCCCCTCATTCAAGTTCTTGGTTCAAAGGTGCTCACACAAATCACTGGCTCTCAGCAACATGGACATGTCCAAGTCCAAAACTGTTCTCAGTTCAGAGTTCTGCTAAGCAGCTCTAGATTCGAGAACTGACATCACAGTATCAGTGTACTGTTGACTCAAGTATCATTGTTACATGGATATTTATTCCTCCTTTATTAAACCCTCAGCAGTGAGTTCCAGCTAAATACTGGTGGCTGTGAGTTTTACATATTTTACATTAATACATGTTCCTGGATAAACATCTTGTGTCCAAAAGTATTGCTGTCCAAAAGTATTGTTCTAGCCGTATTCCTACCCATAATCCTAACACTAACTATAACCTACCCCTAAAATCAGAGGGAAATGATATGTGAATATGAATGGAGTAGAAGCTAACCCTGGTTGTGAACCCAAACTTGACATTAGGTTTGTCTGACTTTGACTGTGACTGTGAGGCCTTACTAATCAGCCAGATTTGCCGCTTGCAGTTGTGGGAGTTGAAAACGTAGCCATCAAGTCGGATCAATATCTGCTTCTTTGTTGATCCAGGAACAACTCTGCAATTAACTATTTATGCTTGACTGATAAGTTTCCAGATAAGACATGTTGATCCAGGAACATGTCATAAGTGACTTAAGCCGCGTTTCCACCGCAGGAACTTTCCCCAGGAACTAGGGACTTTGGGGTGGTACTCGGTGTGTTTCGACCGCAGGAACCAGGGTCTAAATGAAGTTCAGGGTAAAAATTACCCCCTCAAAACTTCCCTGCTCACGAGGTAGTACTTTTTCAGGTCCTTCGGCTAAGTTCAGGAACTTTCGGGGCTGGGACTTGGGCGGTGAAGATGCTGAGTTCATGCAGCATTTTGATTGGTTGACTCCATGCAGCATTTTATTTCAACCTAAAAGTCTGTTGTGGTGCGTGCAGTGAGAGTTGTTTGCTATTCAAATCAACAATGACGTTTAAAAAATATGGCCGATGTTCATGGCCGAGGTTCAGGCTTAATTAAGCTTATACCTGTATGCGGAGGACAAAATCCAGTGGGAACTGGAAAGTTGCATGCAGTCCTATGTCAACATACAAATCTGCCTAATCTTCACGGTACTGTAGGCCATGGATTTGATTGATTGTTCTTCATGTTAAATGCATTATTCTGTCCTTGTGTTTTATGGCCCTGGATGCTGTTCAGATTTAGCCATCTCTTTCCACTACATAGATGCAGTGAGAATGCACACACTACACTATCATTTACAGATTTAACCCAGAGTGACTCTCAAATAATAGAAATAACAGCAAATCTAAAAGCAAGACAGCATTCAAAATGTCATCTTTTAAGGCAAAATTTATAAATACATTTTCAGTAAGACATTAATTCACTGTAAGACCATTACATGTAAATCTCATTACATGTTATATTTATTGTTCTATAATACATATTAAAACAGGTTTTACAAAGTTACAGACTAAGAACTTTATTGTCCAAAACATAATAACATTACAGCTTTGGTAACAATGGTTTGCTTCATCATAGATCAAACGTAAAAAAAAATTGAGAATCTTTGGAAAATCTGTTTTTATCTGTAAGACAAGAAAAGCTTTTGATTAATTCAAACTTTGGGTGTCATTCATTTATATCGGAAAGGACTTCTGGATGTTTGATTGTCATCTGTTTAAAACATGAAGGGAGCTGATACCCAAATTCATAAGCAATGCTCGCTGCTCAGGAAACATGGGTTTTTGAAATACATCTTTGAAATGCAAATGCGGTTAATCACACAATATGATACAAATTTAACATACAAAACTGTCCACAAAAGTTTAACACATTCTTAATGTAAGGCTTTTGAATTTTAAATACACATGCACTTAGAAAGAGCAGTGATTATATATTGGCACACATAAATTTGGCCGGTACTTTGGCTTCTTAACATTAGCTTAGCTGAAGTTAACATACTGCATTATTTAACACTTTTTTTTCCACAAAAAATTGTTTTCAGTTAAAGGGGCAGTAAGCGATTGTTTAAAAACGCCGTTGAAAAGTGTATCAGACTGAGCACCAAAACACACTTGTAGCCAACTTGTAGCAGTAAGGCTGGCTGATTAAGCCAGCTGAAAACACCTTGATGTGAGTGCTTGAGAGTGGGTTTTTTTTCTTCAGTTGAGAGGCTTTTCTTGCTCTGATACGGAATATCCACGGAAGTGTTACTAGTATCTAATTTCACAGATACACTCTAAAAAATGCTGGGTTAAAAACAACCCAAGTTGGGTTGAAAATGGACTAACCCAGCAATTGGGTTGTTTTAGCCCAGCGATTGGGTCTTAAGCTAACATACAAACCCAACCACTGGGTTAAAACGACCCATTCATAGAACAACCCAATCGCTGGGTTAGTCCTTTTTCAACACAACTTGGGTTGTTTTTAACCCAGCATTTTTTAGAGTGTAGTTGGTTTCTGTATTGCTTCTATATAAAAATGTCGATACAATGTAAAATATTTGCTCTGGTTCTTGTTTTAAATGATTTTGTTACGTTATTATGCTTGTTGTTGTCAACTGCTGACTGTTGTACAAGCAGAACGTGGAGGTTGGTCGGTGTTGTATTTGTCCCGCCCCTCCTCCACTGTGATTGGACGGCTGGGTAAAAAGTGAGTGATGAGCACTGCGTTTTACTCACGCTCAGTGCTTGAGCGTGAAATAGACACTCAGCGCCTTGTTACACTCATGGCATTCTAAAAACGTGGCGTTTGGAAGAATTTAAAAAAAATATGCCAGCAGCGTGAAAAAAACGCTTTGGTGCTAAGTGCTAATGTCTGTCTTGAGCTAAGTGCACAAGACAGACATTAGCAGAACGACTATAGGAAGAGAGAGATGGTAGAGAAAATAAAAAAGAAGAAAAAGCCATGGAGTATAACTTTAAAAAGAAGGGAGAGGTAGGACCTGCGTTAATATCAGAGAAGCTTTCCGGTGCTGGAGAGACCTTAAAGGGATAGGGATAGGTATTAACTCACCCTCAAGCCATCCCAGGTGTATATGACATTCTGGGTTTTTGTAAGAAAAACATCCATATTTAACATGTTATAAAGTACAATATCTAGCTTTCGGCGAACCGCCTTCCGTATTCAACTTACGAAGAAAGTGTAGCGCCTCTCACTGTTCAAAACGCTTACGCTACGTTCGACGCTACGTCCGACATCATCGTCGCGCCAGTTATGCTTTTTACGTAAGTTGAATACGGAAGGCGGTCCACCAGAAGCTAGATATTTTACTTTATAACCTGTTAAAGATTGATATACAAAAAACCCAATGATTCGCTGGAGCTGTGTGGATTACTTTTATCATGGATGGATGCACTTTTTTGGGCTTCAAATTTTGGGCTGCCATTCACTGCCATTATAAAGCTTGGAAGAGCCAGGACATATTTTAATATAACTCCGATTGTATTCGTCTGAAAGAAGAATGTCATGGTCGTTTTGGTCATTTCAAATATCAACAGTGTTTACCAGAAATCACTTACTGCACCTTTAAACAATAATTGGCGGACTCCCTGCAGCTTTGCCCTGTAATAACCACATATGATGACCCTAAATAAGCATATTTATTTATTTGTTGAAAACAAAGGGGATTTCCAGCACCTCTTTTTTCCACTTCAAACACTAATAATAGTGCAGTTGACGGAAATTACAATTAGCAGAAATATTTACAATATTGTATTTTTAAGGATGCAACATACAAAAAAAGGATTATTTAAAATTAGTGAACATTTCTGTGCGAGTAGGAAAAAAAAGTGGTACTTTGACTATACATGTTATTCTCTAGAAAATGGAGCAGCACTATGTAAACAATCATTAAAAGTAATGTTGGTCCAAAGACAAATCTGATCTACAATCAGTGTAGGATTTCTTACTGTTCTCATAAAAGACATGTACTACAATGAAAATGAAAAGAAATAATAATAATTCTGCTGAATGAAGCTCTGTGCTTTATTGTGAGGGTGTGTTATGTCTGCACACAAGCACTTATACAAATGTCTTCAGTCTCAAAGCGGTTGCTGTTGCCTTGGCAACCACCATACCAGAATTGTGCGCACGCGTTGGCCTCCGGGTCATAGTACCACATCACCCTGTACTCTCTACATGGCCCAGGGTCCAGTCCCTGCCTACAGCCTACATCTGAAAAACAACAACATACACACATCTGAAGTACTTCAAATTGAACACAGTCTGGTTTCAAACTAAATTTAAATGTGAATGCTCAAGAAGTCACCATGAAAGATAATTGTGGTGTAAGCCAGTGCGTTTACCTTTCACAAAGGCATCAGGCTGAGGGGGCGGTGGAGGCAGAGTTTGTGGGGGTGGACCGATTTCTGGAACATGCTGCCAGTTTATGGGTGTCTGGGGTCCTACTACTGAGATGGAGGACTGGTGTCTCATTTTATCTCCAGCTGGGGCATCTGTCACCTTAGGGATCTCATTGACAGACTCATCTGAAACGGTCTTGAGGGTCTCTGGTTGTTGAGGAGAAGTGGTCTCAAACTCTGTTGGAAGCTCATGCTGTGATAAAAGATAATTTTTTCAGACTGTATGGCATGTGGTATTGTGGCAGAACATCTCATAAACTGGAAAAATAAGCTCTTTCCAACAAAATATCACCAGGCATTTACATTATTATTATGGATCATTTTATGTCCATGCTTTTTCTCCTTATCAAAGTTTCTGTTTTTAAGGCTGTAGTTTCTGTTCATATTTTATGATATAATCAGAATTTGTTGTTCAAAAATACATATAAATAGGGTTTTAATGTCTTAATTAATTAGTTTCTATTTATTTTTTTTATTTTTATTTATTTATATTATAACTTTTTAAGTGCATTTTTATCAAGCCCCACAATAAATAAAATAAACATATCATGGCACAAGTTAATAATTTGTTGACTTAATTCATGATCACGTTTGATTAATTCCCTCATTTTAGGTAAATCATGGTCATGATTTACATAAAATACGGGAACAAATCCTTAATTTGTGCTTAAAATATCTTGTTTTTTTCTCCACGTCATATGTGGGGCACTACCATTTTAATTTTACTGAAAAGTTTAATATTTTCCTGCTCATGAACTTATACAGTATCTTTCTTCTTGCTACATTAGAATGTATTACTGTGCTTTTCTGTAGTATGAAAATTACCTCTTTGCCTACTGTGATTAAATAATCACTGGTAAAAGCTTCAGTTACGCCTGGAACTGGGACAGGCCCAGATGGATAGAATGGTTTGCTGTTTGGGTTGAAGAATGTTCCATCATCACGCTCGCAGATCTGACTCAGCAGTTTATTCTCCAGTGCTGAAAAATCGCACAAAAGTTAGCAGTAAAATATTTAGCCGAGTACACCGTGTTTAAAAGAAACATAGGAGTACGTACTGTGCAGTCTGAAGTCATCAATTAAGTAGACATGCTCTTCATCAGGATCAGATGCTAAAGTGTTAATCTCATTCTTAACCTCTGTATACTGGGAATCACTGCTGTTTATTATACCAATCACGAAGATTTCAATCCCAGCATCGTGGGCCTCTTCTGCAGCGTCTTTCAGCCTCACTGCATCACGCTTATCAGCCTGACCATCCGTCAACACGACCGCAACCTTTCTTACGCCGGGCCGAGCTGCTTGAAAGAGCTGGGTGGCCCGGTGGATGGCGCTGCCCGTGAAGGTGCCCTCGCCCAGGTATTGCATCCTACGCACAGCAGTTTTGATGGCAGTCTGGTCAGACAGCTGTTGTAGGCTGGCCACCACTATGTTCACATGACTGTACAGCACCACCCCAACACGCGTGGCTTCTCGGCTCACGGACACGCGATCGATCAGCGCGTTCACAAAGTCCTTCGCCACCTCAAAGTTCTCCGGACCCACACTCTCTGAGCTGTCGATGATAAAGACCAGCTCCAGAGGACTCGTCCGGCATTTCAGACCACATCCTGAGAGAAAATGCAAAAAAGTAAGCCTCCACCTAACAGATTAAACGACCTATATATAGTTTTGTGTTTGAGTGGCAGGGACGGTTATATACCACATATTTCCCGGATTATTCTGATCACCTCTTCTCTCTGCGGGGTTAAGTTCAATGTATGTTATTTATACAATATCTATGAGCATTCTGATAAAGTTTTATTAAATTAAGTTTTATTTTTTTGACTCACAGATAGGCCAGGATCTCCCTTCTCTCCTGGTTTTCCCTATACAATTTAAGTTGAATTTTATTAGCAACAGGGTAATTTTTCAAGGTATATTCTACATTATCTTGAAACCTCTGCTTTATAAATATGAACTGAATTAAAGGTGGGCTCCAATCTATTGCGGTTAAATTAGAGTAAAGGTGTGCATTTACAGTTGTTTGGTGAATTTTAATGGATGAAATCCAGTCATTTTAATAGAATTTTACATGATTGTAAAATAATTATCCAATGCAAATTTTGCAACAGATTCAAGTTCTTCATGCAGATTCGCAAAAAAAGCTTCTTGGTTTGAAAGTGACATCTGTGTTGGTAATGCTTCATACATTGAAATACGAAATTTTGCTAATGTGACCACACTTTAAGACGTGATATAGCTGCTTATAGGCTATAGCTGCAAGCTGAAGCCAAACTGTCTTGATTACTTGATCACTGTTGTGTTTATCATTGTTGTCATTTCAAGATTTCAATTTTTGTACTTGTAGCGCCTCCAGGACTAGAATTTTGAAACAGTGTTGTATAACTCAAGACTGTCCAAGACCATATTTTCATGGTCTTGTTATGGACTTGGGAGCATTTGAATACTACAACACTGTAGATATGTTTTGTGGTGTGTGGTCCATTCAGGCCTCTCTCTGGCCTTGGACTCAACCTTAACACTCGATCTTCACAGGTCTCAGCATGGACTCAAATTAGCTGGTATCAACTACAAAGCTACCCAGAATACCTTGCAAACATAAACTGGAATCTGGATATTACCTTGGCTCCTGTTTGTCCTGGCACTCCATGTTCTCCTCTCTCTCCTTTTTTCCCATGCTCCCCAACTAGGCCTCTGTCACCCTAAAACCATCAGACTTTGTTATTTTGTCTTTGCTTTTGAACAGTAATATGCAGGATTACCACTCTTTTTCAGCGATCATTTTCCAGGACATTTTCAGTTTTACTATGGCGGGAATAAAAGACAAGGATCACACTAAATATTGCTCTCTAAGTTTTTAAAAGGCGTACAGTTTATTGCAGTGACAACTATAAAAACTGTTTTAATATGAGCTCATAATCATACATTATGACTGTGGAAGCTTGTTTTCTGCCACAGAATAAGAAATAAAAAAGGTAATTGCGACTTTTTATCTCGCTATTCAGACTTTTTCTCGCACTTGCGAGTTTACATAATTGTGATATAAACTCGGAGCAATTGCCAGTAATAAAGTCAGAATTGTGAGATATAAACTCGCAATTCTGAAAAAAAGTCAGTCTTTTTCCCTCAGAATTGGACTTTATAACTCGCAATTCTGAGAACAGTAGTAAGAATTGCAATATATAAACTGGCAATTGCGAGTTTATATCTCGCAATTCTGACTTTTCCAGGACATTTTACATTTTCTCTAATGTTTCATGTGTTTTCCAGGACTGGAAAATTTGTCATGAATTTTCCAGGACGAATGGGAACCCTGAATATATTATTAACTGTATTGACATACAACACAATATTGACATACCTTCTCTCCTGGCAGGCCATCACCTGGAGGCCCTCTTGGGCCAGGGGGTCCTTGAAACCCAATGTTTCCCTGTGATGATTAAATGTTTATTTAGAGTTCTAAGCTTTTATAAAGCTATGTTTTGCTTTCTTTCCAAGTTGATAGAGCTACAGTATAATGAGGCCTGTGGGCCTTGGGGCCTTACCTTGGGACCCTGAATTCCCTCTCCTGGAGGTCCTGGAAGACCTGGTGCACCAGGCTGGCCAACTGCACCCTATAAAAATCTCATATGAATTAATCATAGAACAAACTGTTTGTAGAGCCAATACACATTTTAAGTAGTGATACTGAACCTTTGGTCCCAGCAGTCCAATTCCTGGAGGCCCTGAAGGGCCAGTAGCTCCGGGTGAGCCCCTGTCTCCCTGAAAACAACAACAACATAAACTTAGCAAAAATGCTATTTAGAAATGCAAATCATTCACTGTGAATTGCATAATGACCAATACCTTTGGTCCAGGAATTCCTTGTCCTTCAGGTCCAACTTCACCCGGCATCCCAGGCAATCCTGGATGCCCCTAAGAATATATCATATGTATAGATATATTACCACTTTTGTTTTCTGTGTTGTTTGTATCAAAGTCTTTGACTCCTTCACGCACCTGTGGTCCAGGGTAACCCTCCCCCTTCATCCCTTGTGGCCCCATTGGTCCTAGACTTCCTCTGTCACCCTGAAACATGTCAATTTTAATTTTATTAGGGTTAAACAAAATTTTATATATATATATATATATATATATATATATATATATATATATATATATATATATATATATATATATATATATATATATATATATATATCAAATGTAACTATATGGTAATATGTCTTTAACCTTAGGGCCTGTAGTACCAACACCTGGCTCTCCAACAGGACCTGGGGGCCTGCAGGCCCTGGCTCACCCTAACAATAAACATAATGATGAAGAGCATATGTACTGTACATACAATAATGTATAACATTAGGTAAGAATGCAAATAGACAACCTTGTTGGCAAAAGCCCCCAGTGTTTAGCTATTTACCTTTAGTACATACAGGATATTACTTCTTTTTACACTTTGTGTGAACAGCATCTATCTCTATTTGCACTTAGTGAGACACGTACGTACCTTTGGACCAGGCAATCCTCGACCCATAGGTCCAGGTAACCCCATCATACCTAAACTTCCTGGTTCTCCCTATGAATAAAAGAAAATATTTTATTACCAGTGTTCATATTAGTTGTGTATCATTTATAAAGAGCTGGAGTGTTACTGCACTTTGCATATTTCTGTATACTTTGTAGTATTCTACTTTGTGGAAGTGGAAAGTGAAATTACAATATCAAGTATCAATATTTCAATATGATATTACTGTCAAATTTCTGTCTTACTCAATTTTGTTTTATGTTAGGTTTTGAAGTTTAACAGTTTTGACAAGAGTATGTAAACGTGCAAATTGGCCTATAGCTACATAGAGTTTTGCTGGTGATTGTGCCTAAGGGAGAAATGTATTCATGTAAATTGATATATGTAATCAATGAATGCATTGTGTGACAAGGCAATGATAATTGATCCACAGTTTATCCCACATAGACTGCTGTTGTGCTCACTGGGTGAAGAGTTTTGAAAAAGTGACCCGAGTATTGAGAAATGTGTCCTAGTGATTGTAAAAACTGTAACAAATACATATGCTATTGAATTTTGTAGGTATTAATATAATACATTCATTTAGACTGATAAGATAATATATTGAATACAGCATGTTCTTCATGTGAGAGTTGTTGTTTTGTGCCTATTTCCAACAACTAGTCCAGGCAGGAAATACATTTTAGATTTTCAATATATTTTATTAGTTTATGGGATTAATGGATGAATATTCTCACAACCTAAGGACGACGTTAAATGATTGATTATGAGCAACCATAAAAGTGTACAGCTAAACCCTGAAACCCTATGAACTCTTTAAAAGTCATCTGAGCATGAGATATGACATTCCAAACCACTAAACATAATGACCTGGACATTAACCGCCATATTCCCAAACAGGGTTTGTGTTTAAGTGCTGCCACTGTCTCACCCACCTTGGCCCCTGGGGGTCCCGGTGCTCCAGAGCTTCCTGGAAGACCCTGAGTTCCTCTGTCACCTCGGTCCCCCTGTGGAGAGATTCATAAACACTATTTAGTGTTTATGTGACAGTGACATTTTCCACTTCAATACATTCAAAGACAGTATTTGACATTATTGCTTTTTGACATATATTAGCTTTTTGATCATAGACAAACTTTGGAGTTTAATGACGTGATGCAGCATTTTATTTTGAATTTAAGCCTCATGAATACACATGTAAGATATTAAGATCTATTTATAATATTATAATATATAATACTATTTTAAAGACATTTATTTTTAGTTTTTGTAATTATCATTATTCAAGGTTGATGTCTGTGATGTTCAGTCAATGTTGATTCGCATCATTATTATTGTGACAGTGTTTTTATTCCAATTTGCATAAGTTAAAGGCAGTAGAACAAATACTATATACTAAAAATTTTAAAGAAAAATTAACTTAAATTAAAAAAATAATATTACAATGTTACTTCTTATGTTTTCAAAAGATGACTCACAACTACTGTATTTATTTGATCTAAAATACAGTAAAAACTGTACTATTTTGAAATATTTTTACAATTTAAAATAACAGTTTTCTATTTGAATATAGTTTAGAATTGTATTTATTCCTGTGAATACAAAGCTGAATTTTCAGCATCATTACTCCAGTCTTCAGTGTCACATGATCCTTCAGAAATCATTCTAATATGATGATTTGGTGCTCATGAAACATTTCTTATTATAGGCCTAAAGAATACTGAAAACAGTTGTGCGGTTTAATATTTTTGTGAAAACTGATATTTTTCATGATTCTTTGATGAATAGAAGGGTCAAAAGAACAGCATTAATTTGAAACAGAAATATGTTGTAGCATTATAAATGCTTTTACTCTCATTTTTGATCTATTATTGAATGCATCCATTCTGAAAAATAATAATAATAATAATAATCTTACTGACCCCAAACTTTTGAACGGTAGTGTACTTTCTTTTGATATTAATGTAAAATACAACCTGGACATGTATGGTTTTGTGAGATCCTAAACTTAATTGTATAAAACATCCGGTGTCAGACATCTTTCCATCATTTGAAATGGTTACTACCTGTGTTAAACTGATTACTCTCTACGTTTGCAGTTTTACTGTAATGTAAAGCTTACTTTAAATGGCAGGACATATATTACTCTCACTGTCACCCAAAAGAGCAAATATTGACTCCTGGACTCAATTCATGTATAGATCACTGTTTAACCAGAAGAGAAGCTCTTTAATTATAACTTGATCCATAGAATTGTGGTAAGAAAGAAAGAAACATCATTGTACCTTCTCACCGGGTATTCCTATCCCAGGTGAGCCCTCTGGACCTCGTCCACCAGGTAAACCCATCTCACCCTACAGAAAGGCCCAGGTGAGGAAACAATATAGGAAAGCAATGCACGTGTGTCTATTGAAGCTTTTCTATATTTGCTATATTCTATATTTCTATATTTCTATAGTCATAAAATAAGAATGTGTTATAGTTACAGTGGCCTCAGAAATATGTACACATTTAAGCCACACATTAAAACGTATGCCTTTGTGGCCCAGTTTCACAGACAGGGCTTAGTCCAGGCTTAGTCCAATTATGGCATTTAAAGTTTTATAAACATGCCTTAGAAAAATAAAAATAACTGTTCTTGAGACAAAACAATGGAACTAAGATATGCCAGTGCAATTTGCTTTCAGTTAAAACAGCTCAAATATGCATTTACTTTGGGATTGAGTTTAAAGGGTTAGTTCATCCAAAATTGAAAATGATGCCATTAATGACTGACCCTCATGTCGTTCCACACCTGTAAGATCTCCGTTCATCTTCGGAACACAGTTTAAGATATTTTAGATTTAGTCCGAGAGCTTTCTGTCCCTCCATTGAAAATGTATGTACGGTATACTGTCCATGTCCAGAAAGGTAATAAAAACATCATCAAAGTAGGCCATGTGATATCAGTGGGTTAGTTAGAATTTTTGAAAAATAACAAAAACTACATTTTCAATGGAGGGACAGAAAGCTCTCGGACCAAATCTAAAACATCTTAAACTGTGTTCCGAAGATGAACAGAGATTTTTGGGTGAACTAACCCTTTAAGCCTTGTCTGTGAAACCGCGGGTATATGACATTCATTAATTAAGTGTGGCTTAAGTGACAACCCATTGGTTAAATATTAAATGTAATGGTAACCCTAATACGAGAAACCTGTGACCCAGGATGTTGTGTCCCACTGTACCTTTGGACCCACAGAGCCATCTTCACCTGGGATGCCAGGAATACCAGGTGCTCCATCTGGTCCCGGTTCTCCCTAAAATCATGAAACAACTATATCACTATTACATAAAACATAGAGTACGTACATCAAAAATATGGTAATATATGGATAATATTTAATTTGGTTTGTGAGGACATTAAAATTGTACATACTTTTGGTCCTGGTTCTCCTATTCCTCTCTCACCTTGTGGGCCAGACTCTCCCGGAAAGCCTTGATCTCCCTGGGAACAAATTCATACAGTCACAAACACTGATAATCACACAAACCATTAATGGAGTAGTTCATCCCAAATGAAAACAAAGTTTGAAGGTTTTAAAAAGTGTTATTTTGGTATTATTTATATACTATTGTTTTATTTGAATATTATTTATTTTAATATATATATATATATATATATATATATATATATATATATATATATATATATATATATATATATATATATCACTTTAATGAATAATTATTTCAGTAGTTAATTAGTTTTAGTAATTTTAGCACTTTAACTTATTTACAGTATTAAGTTTCCATGTTTTATGTACTTCATAGACATAATAATTTTTATTTACAGTATTAAGTTTCCATGTTTTATGTACTTCATAGACATAATAATTTTTATACTGTACAAACTGTATATTATATCCCCTAACTTTACCCCTAAACCTACATATCGCAGAATTGTTATTATTATTATTATTTTTATTTTATTTATTTATTTTTTCTCATTTTCAATCATTTATGGTTCATAAGCTGTTTTCCCTCATGAGGATTTAAAAAATTAAATTTTGGACATTTTGTCTCCATAAAGGCAGCCGTTGGGCAATGTCGGGCCGTTTTTAAGCATTTGCCGACTTGCACCGTTGGCTGTAATCGGTCGGCGTCTGTTTTTTTGGCCGTCAGTGAAAGAGAGAACTCTGATTGGCTCTTTAGCTTAGCAAATGAGTCAGTGCTCGAGAGTAATGCTGACTTCACGTGCTATCGGAAATTTGATAATTTCGACTTCTGAAGTCGTGATTACGAGATCATGGCATTCAAGTTTTAAAATGTGAGGGCGTTCATGTGCAATTTTTACCTAGGAAACTCGTATTTACGATAATTCCGAGAGCATGTGAAGGCAGCATAAGAGCAAAGTGATGAAAGCGAGCAAGTGAATCAAAACTGAACAGACAGAAGGCTGTTCTAATTTTACATCATCTTACTTGAGCAATACTGGGCGAATATTTTGATAACATAAACGTGTAATAAAGAGCGTGATTGATATTCAAAACAGTAAGCAAGCACTGCTTTGTTTATGATTTGTATACCTCCGCAGTCTTAGTTTTGCTTTTGAACGACGAATATAGACGAATACAGCCTATCTGATTAAATAGACAGTTATGTCCTTCACACACAGGTGCAGAACGCGCTTGCTAGTTGACAGTCGCCTGTAGGCCTTTTGGTGTGTTCAGTTGCAGTCCGAGACGCAGGCCACACGAGGCGACGACACAGTCGGCTTTCATCAGACACACACACACACACACACACACAATGCACCTTAGGGCCCACCATGCCCACTCCAGGGAGGCCTCTTGGTCCAGGTGGTCCTATGGGTCCCAGGTCTCCCTGCAGCCAGAGATGCCACATCAAAAAGTATTTTCAAATTGGAGGCTCTACTATGATTTCCTATAAGATAATGCAGGTGTTTGGGTGCAGCCTGTGGATAGATAAGAACTTTGCTTTGCCTTTTCACCCTGGATCCCTACTCCTGGAAATCCCATCAGTCCAGGTAAACCCTGTTCCCCCGTATTACCCTACAGAAGAGAGAAATAAGTAGAGTGTCTTCTTGTTGAATCTGATTACACTCAACAACAGTATGTCATATTTTTTAATTTTTTGTACTCCACCTTATCACCCTTGATGCTTAACCCAGGAGGTCCACGTGCACCTTTAGGACCCTCAAATCCTCTGTCACCCTGAAATGTGTTCAACATCAGTTTAGCATACTTTAAAAAAAGAGCACTTAAGAAAATAATACACTTTAAATGAATATACCAGAGTGTAATGTTTTCAGACACTTAATTGCATGTTATTTTAAAATTAAATGAAAATGTATTATAGTTTACATTTTTACTAAATGCAATTAGCTGAACTTTAGAGTGCTTTTTGCCCCACTTAAGTAGGACTTAAATATATTTATTTCCATTGTTATTGAAATATGGTTAAGTTGTACTGCTGATTGTACTGACACGCTAACTAAAATAGTCTAAAATAATATGGCAAACTAAAAATTTTGCTTCGCTTTGGCTCAATTCTCAAATGAGACATTTTTTTCTCTGAACAGTTAGTTTCTTGTTCATATCAGATTAGAATTTCTTATTGGTTTAAGCAAATTGCATTTGTTTTGGCACATGTGAGCAAAAGAGTTAGTACAATTGTCTATAATTTGCACAATGACTAAATGCACGTGGCGCGTTGATCAAAACTCACGAGTTGATTCTCAGTGAAACTGTCAAACTCTTCGCAACTTCTAAACATTCTTTCATCGTGTGAGCCATCACATGCAAAATGATCCATTCAGTGATCAAAATCTGTCAGACATGATATATTCTATATAAAATATTTAATCTATTTTAAATTGAAACAAACACACACACGCACACACACACACACACACGTTGTGTTTTCATGTTTTATGGGGACATTCCATAGGCGTAATGGTTTTTATACTGTACAAACCTTATTTTCTATCCCCCTACACTGCCCCTGCCCCTAAACCTACCCATCACAGGAAACATTCTGCATTTTTACATTTTCAAAAAACATCACTTAGTATGATTTATAAGATGTTTTCCTCATGGGGACCAAAAAATGTCCCCACAAGGACAAGGAATTTGGATATTGCCATCCTTGTGGGGACATTTTGTCCCAGTTAGGTAGGGTTTACCAGGCCACACACACACATTTATGTAATATGTACTTGTACTTGTAAATGTACTTATTCATTTGTATTTATACAGTACATATATTTTTTGTAGAATTGTGTTGGATGTAAGCTAAAAATTCTTGTCATGGAAGAGCAATAGGAAGATATATAAGAAGATATGTTTGTGTTAGAAAAAGACATAATGGAGTGTGAAATTTACTGTGTGAAAAAGCTGTAAATTTATGCTCAAAAAATAAAATAAATGTACTGTATAAATGCAAATGTTCATTTTTGTGTACCATATTATTGACTTTTTCCAGTCAATTTTTACCAACTGGCTGAATCTATATTTACAGTAAAAGCTCAGTGTGATCCACAAGAGCATTCAGCTAGACAAAACTAACATTATTGTATAGAATAGAAAGCAGTTAGTGTCAGCAGAAAAAAAAAAAAAAAAAAACATGACATTTGTATATAATAAATATTTCCACGGTGAAAAACATTTTGACCATTGTGTGGCTCTTAACACTTTTTGTTTTGGTGGTATTGGCCAATCTACTGACACAATAACTAGGTTTTGAAGCATGAATTAAATGTTTTGGGTGAGTAACTACATTTTGCAGACATGCTATTTAGTTCTGGTGTTCCAGCAAACAGTTGTGACAATTGAACTTGCAGTTTAGAGAATGTTAAGATGTGCCAAAGCGATTGAGAAAAACTGTAATAAACAGCCATGAGCTGTCATGTACTTTCTTTAGTACCCTTAAGTGGCCTTTTATTTCATTTGTTTATATATATATATATATATATATATATATATATATATATACATATATATAATTTTAAGATTTAAAGTGCACATTAAATACAATTAAGCGCACTCCTTTTTCACAAGGGGAGGTAGATGGAGGTTTTTATTGTTAACGCTTGCCTTTGGCCCTGGTAAACCCTCTCCTGGAAACCCTTGGTTGCCTTGAACTCCTTTAGGTCCTGATGGGCCCTAACAAACAGATATTAAATATTAGTACATTATACTGTACATACCCAGTGGATAAGTTGCCCAATAGTTGGATGTGTATCTCCCTCTAGTGGTGTTACTGACATATCACTTCACTTACAGGCATTCCTGGCTCCCCAATACCAACAGGCCCGGTGGGCCCAGGTCTGCCTTGGGTACCTTTCTCCCCCTTGCAAAACACAAAGAGTTTGCATGGATATGATCTCATTATAATTATAAGAACAACTTTATGATACACTACTGTTCAAATGTTTGGGGCCGGTAAGAATTTGTAATGTTAAAGAATCTTATGCTGCATTTATAGCTGCATTTATTTGATCAAAATACTGTAAAAACAGTAATATTGTAAAATATTACAAAAAACATAATAATAACTATATTTAATATATTAAAATGTCATTTATTCCTGTGATGGCAAAGCCGAATTTTCAGCAGTCATTACTTCATGCTGAAAAAAAAAAAATTCTTTAAAGAAAAAGTTATTGAACCCAAACTTTTGAATGGAAATGTATATAAAAAAAAAACAGTTCTGCGGTGTGACAATTGTCTTGTATCTCAATTATTTGAGTTCATAAACCGCATGCATGAAAATTATACAAAACAAATGTAGCATGTCACACTGCTTGAACAGAACACTTCTTGAAATGTTGTGTAACAGCTGTTGTCTAACCAGTGTATCTGACATTATCTTGAAATCAAACTAATTAACTAATCTGAAGCCATTACCTTTACACCAGGATACCCGACCCCTGGGTCCCCTGGAGGTCCGGTGGGTCCGCTAGGTCCTCGATCACCCTAGGAAAGATGTCACTGTCATTCCATGATCCATATCATTTTCATGTTACCATTTATAATATCACATCATAATAGTGAGATGCAATATCCTTACTTTAGGTCCGATAGGGCCCTCGGGGCCAGAGTCACCAGGGTTGCCACTCAGTCCCTGAAACAGACAGACATTAGTATTAGTTTATATTTTAGATCTTGTACCTCACACTAATCACACTTGATCTATGAGCTAGTTGTACCGACAGAGTGTGTCTATTTAAATATTAAAGGATTTTTACACTGTACTGGACCTCTACCAAGCTATGCCATCAATTATGAAGTGTTTTCACTGGACACATGACAGCCAGACAGATTCCCCGTCATCCAGAGAATAGACTGTGTGGGAAACTGAAGCTCTCTAAATCTGAATCGGGTCAAAAAACGGAGGCTGCTGTCATTAAACCAAAACCCCAAGGACAGAGGTTGAAGTAGCAGGGCAGGAGATAGTAACCCCTGTCCTTATGCTAATCCAGAGGAACAAAGAAAGCCTTCAGAGAGGAACAATGGCATGTAGGCCTGGATTCACCACTTTAGCTATGTTACATTAGTGCAAGAACAGCACTTAATCCCCCAATCACATTCCATAAGTGCAGGGACAGGAGAGGCGATCTGACTGTGTGAACGTGATCATTTCCTCTTTTTGGAAAGAAATTAATACTTTCATTCAGCAAGGATGCATTAAATTGATCAAAAGTGACAGTAAAGACATTTATTATGTTACAAAATACTTTTATTTCAGATAAATGCTGTTCTTTTGAACTTTCTATTTATCAAAGTATCCTGAAAAAAAAAGAAGAAAAATACACAACTTTTTTCAACATTAATACTAATAATAAATGTTCTTGAGTGGCAAATCAGCATATTAGGATGATTTCAGAAGGATCATATGACACTGAAGACTGGAGTAATGATGCTGAAAAAAATGCAGCTTTTCCATCACAGGAATAAAGGACCCACTTTATATTAGGTGGCCTTAACTACTATGTGCTAACATTTAAAGTACTCATTTGATACAATGCACTTATTGTGTACATATGTGTTTTTACATTGTACTTACATATTAAAAAAATACCTGCATGTAATTACACCTGTAATTAATTTCTGTAGTTACATTTATTTACACTGTTGACACTTCCCTTACACCTAACCCTACCCTTAAACTTACCCATACCGCCACACCTGTCCCTAACTTTACCCTTAAACTTACCCATACCGCCACACCTGTCCCTAACTTTACCCTTAAACTTACCCATACCGCCACACCTGTCCCTAACTTTACCCTTAAACTTACCCATACCACCACACCTGTCCCTAACTTTACCCTTAAACTTACCCATACCACCACACCTGTCCCTAACTTTACCCTTAAACTTACCCATACCACCACACCTGTCCCTAACTTTACCCTTAAACTTACCCATACCGCCACACCTGTCCCTAACTTTACCCTTAAACTTACCCATACCGCCACACCTGTCCCTAACTTTACCCTTAAACTTACCCATACCACCACACCTGTCCCTAACTTTACCCTTAAACTTACCCATACCACCACACCTGTCCCTAACTTTACCCGCATCCCACCTCAACATCAGCAAAAGCGTTTTGCAATATGCAATATGAACACAATAAGTAAATTGTACTTGTTTTTTTGATGCAAGTATAGTAGTTAAGGCCACCTAATATAAAGTGGGACTGGAATGGACTATAGAAAATAAAAGATATTCAAATAGAAAACAGTAATTTTAAATTGTAGTAATATTTCACAGTATTGCTGTCTTTACTATCGCAAATAAATGCAGCCTTGGTGAGCATAAGAGACTTCTTACCAAAAAATCTTACCAATCCCAAACTTTTGAATGGTAGTGTGTATATATAAAAGAGGATAAACCTGGTCTCCTCTTGGTCCACGTGGTCCTGAAGGTCCATCTGGGCCCTGTGGGAATGGAGGACAGGATCATCATGACACATTGTGGGCCACAGACCATAAATCAAGAGAATCATTTACTAAAACATACTCGATCTCCTTTCATCCCTGGGGTGCCACATTCTCCTTTCCCCCCCTACATATACAGAGAAAGAGTGAAAGTAAATTTCATTGTCCTGTGTTTCATTGTCCTGTGTCCTGTGACGCAATCTTTTGACATTTTGAAAGCATCAGTCAGGATTGAATGGCTTTTGTCATTTACTGATATTTTACAGTAAAATTACTGAATTCACTGTCAAATATCAAATATACAAATATAAAAGTCAAATATACTAGCCTTTTCTCCTCTTAGTCCTGGTCTTCCCTTTAACAAAAAAAGAGAGACTTGATTGCTCAGAAACCAACCAATGAACATGCACAAATGTATATACTTAATTATTTTAGAGAAATAAAAGATAATATATGAGGATATAGTACCCTTATACCGTCTAATCCTGGACGTCCATTTACACCTGCGTCTCCCTATGAATAAAAAGAGAAATCAGATTTGAGAACCATTTTTACATGTTCTGAAGAAGTGGATTTTGCCTGTGCACAACTCGTTGACACAATTTTAGGGTGTAGTGGGTGGTTGCCAGGGTGTTGCTATGCAGTTACAGGCTGTTCTGGCTGGTTGCTAGGTGATTGTTTAGTAGCTGACTGATTCCGGTCTTTTAAATGTAATATAGTTTATGTTTTTATATATATATATAAAATTATATATATATATATATATATACAGCTTGCAGAATCTGTGAAAATGTAAATAATTTTAACAAAATAAGAGAGATCATACATACAAAATGCATTATTTTTATTTAGTGCTGTCCTGAATAAGATATTTTACATAAATAATTTTTTACATATAGTCCACAAGACAAAAAAATTGCTAAATTTATAAAAATTACCCCATTCAAAAGTGTATGAACCATTGATTCTTAATCCTGTGTGTCGTTCCCTGGATGAACGACGGCTGTTTTTTGTTTTGTGATGGTTGTTCATTTGTTTGGCTATCACCAGAACAAGCTCAATTTAAGATTGAACATTGGTCTGGGGAGTCTGCTCTGTATTTTCTACATGCGTGATAAACGAGCATAATTCAAATGACTCTGTACGCAATTGGATAGTCCTTCAACCAATCAGACCACAAGAGGTGTGATCAACAGGCATCGATCCATCCTTCTCTATCCGTCATCGTGTTAAACCCGCCAATAGCGCATCAGGTGGATAAGTCAGTCTGTGATTGGCTCCCGCAAAAGTGTAACAGAAGAAGTAGAAATGAATGTACAGGCTTCCAGACTGAGCTGCAGGGCGAAATCAAATCGCTGACAGATCAGGCTGAGTTTACTCAGTCTAGTTGTTCTCTTGTTTGTCCTGAGCAGTTGAACTGCCCAGTATTCTTCAGAAAAATTCTCCAGGTCCTGCAAATTCTTCAGTTTTTCAGCATCCTTTGCATATTTGAACCCTTTCCAGCAGTGACTGTATGATTTGTAGATACATCTTTTCACACTGAGGACAACTGAGGGACTCAAACACAACTATTAAAAAAAAGGTCCAAACAATCACTGTTGCTCCAGTAGGAAACACAATGTATTAAGAGCAAGGGGGTGAAAACTTTTGAGCAGGATGAAGATGTCCACATTTTTCTTATTTTGTTTAAATATCTTTTATTTTTATTTTAGTACTGCCCTTCGGAAGCAATAGAAGATAATTACATGTTTCCCGGAAGACAAATTAAGTACAATTTACTTTGATCTTCAAATTTTTGATCTTCAAACTTCAAGAATTTGCAGGACCTGAAGGATTTTTCTGAAGAACATTGGTCAGTTTAACTGCTCAGGACAAACAAGACACTCAAGAACAACCATCACAAAAAAACAAAAAAAACAACCGTGGATCATCCAGGGAACGACACACTTAAGAATCAATTTCACAAGGATTAAGAATCAATGGTTCATAAACTTTTGAATGGGGTCATATGTATATATATATATATATATATATATATATATATATATATATATATATATATATATATATATATATATATATATATATATATATATATAATCCTCCAATCAAAAACAACAAGTTTGATAATCTTAGCAAACAAAAAGAACTGGTATTAAAATGAGACTTACTCTAGATCCTTTAGGACCAGGGGCCCATCAAATCCTGGATCACCTGGTTTACCCTAATATTTACAAGAAATGATAGAATGAGCAGCAAAAAAAAAAAAAGAAAAAAAGAAATCAGTCATACATTTTAAATAACATAGTTGGATAAAATTGCCTTTGTATACTTGAACAATATTTACTGACACGTGAAAGCTTTCCCATTACGTTCTATGTGAGTCCACATGATATATTTCTGATATATCTATATCTATATCTATATCTATATCTATATCTATATCTATATATTTCTATATTTCACAGCCTATATTTCTGAGAATGATCAAATGTTGATGCAAAACTTTTTGTTTTGTCTCTGCATAATCCCCTGGGCCCAGCTGTTCAAAAAGTTTAATCTGGATCAGATTTATTTCAATTTGGAAATCAACAGGTAGAAGAGTCGACGTAGGGTCACTTTAAGTGTTTTATTTAAAGAGAAAGCAAACAAGAGTAAACAAACAGACATCCCCTTCCATTTTTAATTTCCTTTAAACAATAAGACCCTTACCATGGCACTAAGACATGGTGAAAAAAAAAAAAAAAAAAATGGGTGAAAATATATATATTTGAATGCTTTTGAGTTGCTCACAAAATTTTGGTTAATTCGCAAAAACAAAGTTTTGAGAGTGAATGCAAAGTTTCCTGCGAAAGAAAGCTAAAGCATTAAAATTTATTTTTCCTCCCATCACCATGTCCCTTTAGAGTTTCCATAGCCCCTCACGTGGCCCACAACAAAAACAAACAAATATACATTCAATAAGGGATGAAACTGAAAGAAACTACTTTTGACTGATTCATCTCTGATGGTTGTGCCAATGTAGTCCATATACAGTGGTTTGAAAAAACACTTAAAATGAAATATATTATTTTTGTCTGCTACTGACAGCTGATTGGGGGATTATTTTATGGTGCCAAATCTCTCTCTCCCTCCATTTTTATTTTTATTTTACATACTGAAAGGCTTAACAGGTAGCCTAATGTCTACTTCTAGTTGATTCTTGACTCAATATTGAACTAATTTAAGTGTTAAAAGTCTAATTATGGATTAATTTATTGCAAAATTATTGGAGGATAAGCGGATCTTAGACAAGAGCAGCTCTCTCCATGCAAACCGGAACCGTCAGACCCTAATGTCTACTGCTAATTTATTACTTTAACAGTTAAACTAATCAAGAGAAAAAGAAATATATATAAATATGTGTGTGTATATATTACATGACATAAATGCTGTATTTTTGACCAGTATTACATTTTACTCTTCTGCTGGGATCAGAATAACTCAACTTTTTTTATCAAAGGTATCCTGAACTTACTAAAACGCTTTGAACACAAACTGACGATTTGATTCAAAACCAAGATTGTATTTTGTGATCTAATCCAATTTCAGAATCCTTTTTTTCTTTTGAATGACCCATTTTCAAGATTTGATCCAATCCGATAGCCGAAATCTGACAACTGGGTACGGGTCTAGATGTTAACTCTAGAAGAGCCCTGTTGAAAGCTCCAGCACCTGCTACACTTGCAGTGAAATACTTCCTACGCTTTCATGTACCGCCTTCTCTGCTCACCCTGAATACACCTGCTCTTCTCTGGCCATAAACCAGGGCTTTCAGACTCAGAGCGATGGAGTTAGCCGCTTTACATTGCTAGATCAAACACAGCTCAGAGAGAGGATTACTGCTGTTTAACAATTCTTCCTCAAACAATTCTAACTTTGTTTGTTCATGTGTACAGATCAGGCCAGGATCTAGTGTTTGAAACTGTCTTCCACATCATCGGTCTGATGTCTGAGGTCTCCATTCAGAGTATTCAGAGACTGCTAGACAAAATAATAATAATAATAATAATATTTTAGTATTATGAAGACACTAATTTTGAATTTTTTTTCAAATTAAGGTTTTTATGGTTTTAGTACTATAATAACCCTGTGGCTGTACTGTTTAAAAACCAATGACAGATTAATCAGGTTGGCACTTTTGTGATAATGAACATGTACAATGATTTTCTTTTTTCAATATGCAGAGAAAGCTGGATGTAATATGAGATTGAGAGAGAGATACTACAGTGCAGATATAAACTCACTGGATTTCCGGGAGGACCTCTTTCTCCTTTATCACACAGACAAGATTTGGGCTGTGGACACTGTAACAGAAAAATTATCCATTAGAGATAAATGATACAGCATTATGTGGAATCGCAGTGTTTCCTATTTTTAATTTATTTTTGTCATGCGTATGATTGTCCTGATCCAAACACTGACGCCGAAATAAAAAACAAAGTTTGAACACTAAGAATGATACAGAAGAACACTCAGGAGAACCAATAGTACATAACACACGTAACTTAAGCTCAATAACCGACATAGGACATAACCAAACAGGGAATATAAATACACTGAGAACTAGACGAGACAGCTGGGGATAATAGCCAACTATAGAAACAAACACGGATTTAATCAGAAACCAAGGCTGAATCCGAAATCACCCCCTAAACCCTCAATCACTGTTCCCTACTTTAGTCCACTAATACAGTTCACTTGAAGGGGTGAATGAAAACAAGCGAGCGAATTCGGACAGCTGCTGTGTGTACATAGGCTATACACTTGTAATTGCAGTGTAATGTGGGACAGAATAAGTGCACTCGATAACATCCGATATGATTTTGGACACCACTACAAATGGCTGTCCCTTCAAATAATGCCCTATTTGAGGGTATAGGGGGTGATTTCGGATTCAGCCCAAGGCAACTGAATCTAAACGGAGCAGGTAAACAGGAACTAAGGAAAACAAAACAGAGTCCATAGAACCAAACATAACCGAACTATTATTTTATTTTATAAATTTTTTTAAAGAGGCCACTTTTTGTCCTTTTACAAATTCCTGATTTTGTTTTTGGGGTCTAATAGAATGTGATTTCATCCTTGAATGTTCAAAAAACACATTATTTTTCACATATTTTACATTAATGCAAAAAATCTTCCTTCCTAGTCTGTCAGTAAAGCTCTATTTAGTCTCTATTAAAGTCCTCATGAAATCAAAATTTACCCTATTTACTTTGTTAGCACATATTAAAGGTCTTAGGGTGAACAATTAATCTGTGCAAGTTAATACATAGAAAAATATTATAATAATTTAAAAATCTGAAAATTTTAGGTTTGAAAATGTGTAACCACTCCCCTCCAACCGTTAAGTCTGCTATGAGCGCTGAAGTAAAACCCTGCCCTCTAGTCAATATTCCGTTTCACTTGGAAATACGTCACCGCACTGAAGAAAACTCACTTGCTACTTCCGGTTCACTGGGACTTTAAGCCCCTTCTTTGAACGTGTTTTTGGATATGTCCTATTTTGTGAATGCTTTGGGCAGGAAATTAATAAAATGAGGTCAATTGTGAAGTGTACATTCTAGGAAGAAATAACTCCCTTTGGAGTGGACGTTGTGCTTTGTAACTTTGCAGACATTTTTTCATGCTCAAACAGCAACATTACACACTAAAGAAGTCAAATGTTAAAAAGCATAATATTCTTTTAATATCATAAAGTCCTCTTTAATGCCAGGCTAATAAGGTAATTGACCACAACTACTTTCCTGTCTCTCATATCGAACATCATCTGGTGACTCAGTTATCAGTGTAGTGAAAAATACAGTAAGTAAAGTCTACTGCAATAGCCTATTTTTGGAGTGTTTGTCTTGTTGCTATATAGGCTAATATTTGATACATTCTTAGACTATTATTTCTTATTCAAAGCTTTAAGAAAGCTTTACCATTTATTTGTTTATTTGTAGCCACGTAATAAGTAGGATAATGTACAGTCAGCTGGTCATTATCACAAAATGACTATGTTATCCATCACATATTCACTCATATTCACTGCTGAAAAACTTTGAGAAACTTCTCCACGTTACAATATTTTTATGAGACAACTGTACTTACAACTGTGTTCGCAAGTTCATTCTGTAAAAGAGAAAAGAGCATTGTTGACTGATACACAAAAGTGTAAAACCATTGACAGATACATTACAGACTTCATATGTGAAAATTATGTTTCAAAATGAGTGGTTAGGACCACAATTTTCTAACCACATGAAGAAAATGATGTATTACAGGTCTCCCATTATTCAGATTTGTGTTTTTTCAATGTGTATTTAAAAGTTTTAAAAACTTTTTTGGTTATATGAATGTTCATAACATTCTAAAACAAGTAGTAAAAAATGTTAGCATTTAAAAAGATGTTAGATGAATGTCCAAAAAAAATTACAGAAATAAAGTTTTCCATAAACATGTATAAATCAATTTTTTCTACTAAATGTCTACTATGTCTATATGAGAAAATTTTAGAAGGCCAAATAAAGCTGAATGAATGTTCCATCAATGTTACTGGAAGTACATTTGTTTGTAACTTTGAGAGAACTTTGCCAGAATGTTGTCAGTCAAAGAACATTCCCTGTTAGCTGGGAGGAAATGCATCCTAACCATCTCTTATGCCTTCCAGGTGAAAACATACCCTAACTCCATACACTCACCAGTTCCCTGAAGAGCTTGTCATCAAGTTGTGGGTCAGTGAGGCTGAACAGGTGCTGCTGAGGTGGTGCGCTGGCGATGGACCTCAGTCTACCGTTGTCCTGCTCGTCTGACAGCCCAATGACAAACATACGGATCTTGTGGTTCTTAGCATCTACAGCTGCAGTCATAGCACTGGGGCTGCGGGGGTGGTCACTCCCATCCGTCAACAGAAGCACTGCTCTTAAGCTGCTGGCCGCTGTCTCTCGGGTGAAGAGCTGAGTGGCGTTTGAGATGGCATAAGCTGAGTAGGTGCCATGGCCAATGTAGGTCATAGAATTCACTCGGCTTTGGAACACATCTATGTCCTGCCAGTCCCGGAAGTTGTGCTCCACTAAGACGGTGCTGCTGTACTGCAGGACAGCGAGTCTCACCCGCATACGCCAGCCGGACACCTGCATCTGCATCAGCTTGGTGCTGAAGCGCAACACAAAGTCTCTCTGCCTCTCAAACAGAAGTATAGTAGCTTTCTCTGAACTGTCCACCAAAAAAGCCAACTCCACTGGACAGAACAAAGCTGCAGAAAAATGACATTTCTCAATATTTAGGTCTTTTTTTTTTTAAATCTCCTAACCAACTTTCAGCTTTGCACAGCAGTTCATTTCACATCCAAAATGTACTAAAACTGCCCAAACACTTCAGCACGTCTCAAATCAACACATTCTTCAATAACACTAGTAAGTATATTTTCACCCAACAAAAACACTTTGTCAATAAACAATGACCTTAAAAAACACTAGTTTTTTTCAGTTGCTTCGGTACGTTTCTCAAATCACAACTGATATTCTCAAAACTACTTCTTCAACCTCAAAATTATCTAGTCAGTTGTGCACATCATAAAAATTTCCAATGCTTTAGTACATTCATGCAATTGATTATGAACAATTGTCTGCTGTTTCCTAAATTATCAATTGCTTATGTCATGTTGATCAGAATATACTATACTGGTTCTCTGTGTCTTGCCCCGCAAACATCTAGGCATTAGTTCACTGTATAAATCATTAAATGCAAAACTTGTCATAATCTGTCAAGCATATTTTCTATACATTTCTGTTACACTCTTTTGTAAATGTGTCCTGAATTGATGAACTGTGCAGATGAATCTTGAATTTCAGCAGTAATGGAGAATATAAATGGCTGGGCAACCAGTTCTCTAAAACAGCTCAGAGGTGCATCTCATCAACCTTGGATTGGCAAGCATATATAAAGCACAACACAGTGTTACAATTTTGGACAATGAAAAAAAAAACACAAAAAAACAAGAACAACCAATACAGGGTCAACAGCCGGGAATAAGAGGAGTAAGGATGTATGGTGGAAGGGTACAGAGGCAAAACAGCAGAAGAGGTAGAAGAGGCCAAGATTGTAAACATGCTTCTGATTAAATAAGGGCCACTTGTGTTTAAAAACTAAAACAGAAAGTAAACTGAACGATACATAACTCCCTCCTCCTGAATGGTGCATCCCATGTTGAAAATGGAGGGGGCTTTGGAGGTGGACGAGGAACCGGAGACAGACTAGACCCTGGAGGAGCCAGCAGAGGGAGATACCAAGATGGAGCCAATGGAGAGAGAAGCCAAGGAATAGAAGATGGAGAAAGAAGACAGGGAGGAGATGACAGAGGGAGGAGCCAGGGAGTGACCAAGAGTGAAGGAAGGAGTCATGAGTTCCCTTTCGTTCAGTCACTCCGAGTAACGTCAGTGACTGACGAATGGGGGTTTCGCTTAGAAGCCTATCATCTTCGAGATCTTAGAAAGCGCCCAATGGCAGTACAAGCCTTCTGAGTTAATTTTGTCAGCTTCTTCGAGACGAGCAGCCTTCCAGTCGGTGTTGGTGTTACAGCACGTTCCAGCGATCGCATACTTCCTGCCTGCTGATCTGTGGAGTGGTCTGCATCCAGCTGGTGTGCGTTTCCCTGGGCGCTTCGGCATCGATTGTGAGGCTTTCCTCTCACAAAAGAGCTCACACGCAGCATGTCCTTTTCAGGATGTCTCGCCCGTGTGCTTCTGGGTGCGGCCGGTCTCTGCCGCCCTCTGATGGGCACAATCACTGCCTGCCGTGTTTGGGCTTACAGCACGCTCAGGCAGCGCTTGTGGATGAGTCATGTTCTCACTGTGGGAACATGGCCATCTCGGTGCTGCAGTCGAGACTTAATGAACTCCGTATCGGAGCGAGAGTCCCCTCTGCCACACCCCAATCTGCAGTCTACACGCGAGGCGGCACTTTGGCTGGTGGCCAGGGTGGCCTGAGGGTGACAGTGTGGAACCAAGCTCCGACACTCATGCCTCGGCCCACACCCCCCTCTAGCGCATTGTTTCCGCCGTGCTCTCAGACGGCAACACCGGGACCAGCCCCTGCTGCCCGCGTGTTTCGTTTGGTGCCGCAGAGGACGAAGAGATGTCGCCACATCTCAAGGTGGGCTAGAGTCCTCTGAGGATGATGATTCGGCTGTGCTCTTTTTTCGGTATGGAAATCGTCTCGGTCGCCATGTGTGCGCAGCTTACGAGCGAGTGCGCGCAGTCACTGCTGACTTGCCTCCATCAGATCGACAGCAGAACGCCACTTGGATTGCTTCATATGAGACCGCTTCAGCACTGGCTTCGCGATCGAGTCCCAAGATGGGCATGGCAGTCTGGCACGCTCCGGGTTCCAGTGACTCGGGCCTGCCTGACCCTCACCCCGTGGTCGAACCTCAGCTTTCTATGGGCCGGTGTGCCCTTAGAACGAGTTTCCAGGCATATTGTTGTATCAACAGATGCCCCTGCCATGGGCTGGGGTGCCATGTGCAATGGACATGCTGGCGCGGGCTCCTGGACAGGACCCCAGCGCTGCTTGCATGTCAATTGCCTCAAGTTGCTGGCAGTACGGTTCGCCCTGCACCGCTTCCGAGCCCTGCTCAAGGGTCAATACGTACTAGTCCAGTCAGACAACACGGCCACAGTAGCATACAGCAACCATCAGGGTGGTCTGTACTCCCGCCGTATGTCTCAACTCGCCCGCCATCTCGTTCTATGGAGTCAGAAGCATCTGAGGTCCCTTCGTGCTATCCATGTCCCGGGAGTCCTGAACCGGCCAGCCGACGAGCTCTCTCGGTTTCAGCCACTTCCGGGGGAATGGCGACTCCATCCCCAGACGGTCCAGCTGATCTGGGAACAGTTCGGCGACGCGCAGGTAGACCTGTTTGCCTCCCACGACTCTTCCCATTGCCGCCTGTACTATTCCCTGACCAAGGGCACTCTCGGCACGGATGTACTGGCGCACAGCAGGCCGCGGGGCCTATGCAAGTATGCATTTCCCCCAGTGAGCCTTCTCGCACAGACACTGTGCAAGATCAGGGAGGACAAGGAGCAGGATCTTTTGGTTGCCCCGTACTGGCACGGCCGGACCTGGTTTGCAGAACTGGTGCTCCTTATGACAGCCCCTCCCTGGCCAATTCCTCTGAGGGAGGACGTCCTCTCTCAGAGACGGGGCACCCTATGGCACCCTATGGCACCCGTAGCCTCCGGTGGTGGCTACCATCACTTTCGCTAGGGCAGAGTCTACGAGACAGAGTCTGTCTCGTAGACTCTGCCCCTACGCGTTGAAGTGGAACCTCTTCGTCACCTGGTGCTCTTCTCGCCAGGAAGACCCCTGGAAATGCCCGATCGGGTCCGTGCTCTTGTTTCTCCAGGAAAGGTTGGAACGAGCTTAAGTTCCTGTCAATGAAGACAGCACTCCTGGTTGCTTTGGCCTCCATCAAGAGGGTAGGGGACCTGCAGCATTTTCGGTTGACGAAGCGTGCCTGGAATTCGGGCCGGCCAATTCTCACATGATCCTGAGACCCCAGCCTGGATATCTGCCCAAGGTTCCCACCACACCGTTCAGAGACCAGGTGGTGAACCTGCAAGCGCTGCCTTTGGAGGGGGCAGACCCAGCCTTGGCACTGCGCTATCCAGTACGCGCCCTCCGCGCCTACGTAGACAGGACGCAGTGTTTCAGGACCTCAGACCAGCTCTTTTCCTGTTATGGTGGGAAGCTGAAGGGAAAGGCTCTCTCAAAGCAAAGGTTGTCCCACTGGATAGTGGACACCATTGTTTTGGCTTACCAGACACAGGGGCGTCCATGCCCCCTTGGGGTCAGGGCTCACTCTACTCGGAGTGTGGCCTCCTCTTGGGCTTTAGCGCATGGCGCTTCACTAACAGACATCTGCAGAGCTGCAGGCTGGGCGACACCTAACACATTTGCCAGATTTTACAATCTCCGAGTGGAGCCTGTTTCCGACTATGTACTCGCCCCTACTAGTGGCTGGTAATGGATTAGGCTCAGGTGTCTTCACTTGCTCGCCATTCCACTCCTTGGACTGGATACGTGCGATTATATCCTCAGGTGAGCTTCCCGGAAGCCCTGAGCTCCTCCAACACTGTCGATGCAGACACCTGCGTAAGTCTAACCCTCGTGTCAGGCCAGGTGTCTCCGTGTGCATGGTTCCCCCTTTGGGCAACCCCCACACGTGTATTTCCACTGTAAGCCTCCTCGATCAGGTGTTTTCCTTTGGCAAATTTGCCACCCCTGGGATTAAAAGTCCACCTTCGGCTGGTTCCCCAGAATCTTCCATATGCAGCCCCTAGTGGTCATATGTGTATTCTAAGTCCTCCCTACGGGAGGCATCCTGGCACATGTTCCTCCTGGAATATGCTTCCCAGTGTACCTTGGTATTCCTGTGATAAGTGGGAGTCCTTCGTCCGTACTAGTCTTACGACAGGGAGCTCGCATTTACGCAGGGAACTGGAAGACAGCCGAGTGGCGGGATTAGATTGGGATCCCCATTCGTCAGTCACTGACTGAATGAAAGGGAACGTCTCGGTTATGTATGTAACCCTCGTTCCCTGAGGAGGGAACGGAGACATAACGTCCCTCTGCCACTCTGCTGTACTGCTGGAACAGCCAGAGTTCAGTCTTGGCTCCTCAGCAGGTAAACATAATGCGACGTGCCTGTGTACTTCCTTATATACCCACGTGGTGGAGCGGAGTTACGCATGCAAATTCTGCATGCCCATGGCATTGGCACTGCCATTGGGTGCTTTCTAAGATCTCGAAGATGATAGGCTTATAAGCGAAACCCCCATTCGTCAGTCACTGATGTTACGTCTCCGTTCCCTCCTCAGGGAACAAGGGTTACATACATAACCGAGACGTCACTGACAACAAAAGAGAACATTCTAGAAACCATGGAAAATAAAGATAACACAGGAAAAAAAAATGTTACAAACCAAGAAATATGAAACAGAAATCAAAGAAGAGTACACTTTTATTGACACCATGGTTAAGCATTTTAACTATCTTGTTTGTGAACAGTGACACAAGGACTTCTCTCTCTGATATATTCATTGACATAAATACTTACTTTTGAGAGATGAACTAGGGATTTTTTGCGAGTGACAGGTTTTTGCAGTGCTGTAGTGCTGTTTATACAAATTGTTTCGACAAATGCTGGTTTGCAAATGTTAAGCATGATTCAAGAAATGAACCAAAGCAACTGAGAAAAACTGTAATAATAGGTAGCCGTATACAATGTTTTCTCCTTTTTTTCTACAAAACAAGAATGACAGCTTTCTGCTGTTTTGAATTCACTGCAGTATGTTACTTGGCCCATGGTTACAATACAGTACAAATTATTCTTAAGTTTCCCCTTTTGTATAGGGTACAACGGGGCTAAAGGCTCCATGGGGTAAAAGGCTCCTTTGATTTTATTTTCATCTAAACCACTTGATGGCACAAAAACTTGCCTCAGCACTTTCCAAAACATCCGCTTTTCATGATGCACGTGGAAATTTGTCTGATCTTTGACGTGATCACGGGCAGCTGTGCAAAGTTGATTCTGCGCTCATTTGCTCTAATATTTGTTGTTTTTAAAAATGTTGTAGATTTAATTAGCAAATAAGAATCACTAAAATGATTGATGTCAGTTTTGTTCAAGGAAATTAAAGCAACAGTTTTACAATAACGGAAGAATATGTAAAAGTATGGTATTTGGGGTAAAAGGCACCATATTTAACATGATCATAAACAGCGCTGACTTTAACATTTGTTGACATGACATGATTAGATTCAGATTGTAAGTATCAGATATTAAGTTGGGTGTGTTACTTATCTCTAGATAATCACCATATTTATAATGAAACCATCAGATTTAAAAATGTGATATTAATCATATCATATAATAAAATATCATTTATTGTCACTACTGTAAATCTATATTAAATTATTATGGGATCTCCTTCAACGCTTTCAGAATCTTTACTTTTTTAAATGATTTTCTATATTTTTCAGATATATTTCTATATTAACATATTTTAATCACAGCATATTTACTGATCAAAAATGAATTATTTTATTCATTAAAATAAACAGAAAATAGTTCAAACTTTGCTAAAGTGATTGTTTTGAACAAGTATTAACTTAGACATTATTAAAAACATTATTTTAGCTGAAGTATTTGTATCAATACTGTGTGCCTTTTGCCCCATGCTGGTGAGCCTTTTACCCCATGTGTGGCCCCCCTCGACACCCCATACATTTTTAAGATTTTTAAATAAAAGAAACCACTTTTATGATTTATATTCACACAAAATCTGTTGCTCTATAAATGTTAAATACAAAACATATATATTTGTCTGTATATCATACATTATAGGAGTAGTGAAAAGCACATTTTTCTTAAGGTGTGCCTTTAGCCCCGATAATGAAATTGAGTAACTGTGATCAGCTACATCTAATTGTTTTGATAGTATTTCATTTTTTAGATTTGAAATGTATTTTAATATCGTATACTGTAGAAATGTAGCAGACAGCTGTCTTATTCAGTTTTGTATTACACTCTAAAAATGCTGGGTTAATAACAACCCAAGTAGGGTTGAAAATGGACTAACCCAGCAATGGGGTTGTTTTAACCCAGCGATTGGGGTGTTTTAAGCAAACATTTAACCCAACCGCTAGGTTAAAACACCCATTTACTGGGTTAAAACAACCCAATCGCTGGGTTAGTCCATTTTCAACCCAACTTGGGTTGTTTTTATCCCAGCATTTTTTTAGATTGTATGTCAGGATTTGATCTTATGCTTAACCATTTTGAAAAGATGCAAACATGCAAATTGGCCTGTGTGGAGTCTTGGCTGTGGTGTGTCTGAGTAAGAAAACGTAAGAAAGCTGTAGTCATTGAACGCATTTTGTGCCAAATCAATGGAAAATTGTTTAGCAAACATTGACTGCTGTTGTGCTCACTCTGTGAACTGAGACACTCTGAGACAGACAGGCAGGCAGACAGATTACTTACTTTTGACTTTATTTTGGATGACAGTGTTGTCAGGCTTCTGTCTGTTCTTTCTTCTGTTCTTACTAGCACTACAGGATAGTATCAGCAGCAGGAGACACAACATCACACCACACTGCATCCTTCCTGCTTATTCACCGTCACTCTACAAATCAAACATATTATTCATTTCACTGTTTAACATTTTGTAAATATGTCCCTAAAATAATGCATTCATTTTTGACATCCTATAGTACATCCTGGCAGATCCTTAATAACAGCATTGCAGAAACAAAGATATATTATACATGATATGTTAATTCAATTTTGTTTGACCACCAAACTACTATATATTAAACTAGCCTGTGGGATAGCAGCCATTAAATAATAAATGCAAAAATAAAACAAAAAAACAGTCAGCCACAGTAAGTTTTTTAAGGCAATGAGCAACCCTTATCTAAAATCACTGTAATACATAGCCCTAATTGGATTTTTGCTTTAATATAACATTTTTATTTGCTCCCATGAAACATGTTTTCAAGTCATGTCCACTCAAGTTTGTGTACAGTTTATTGCTGTGATTAAGAGTGCAATTAGATTTTAAGTCAAACACTTAAACTAATCATTACAACACATTTGGTTCTGCATCTGAAAATCGGCATCTTGACTGTAGAAATGATGAGGGGTTAGGAAGAGCATATCCTATGAACTACCCTGAGGCAGTCACACACGTGGCCTGTCCATTTCAGCCCTGAAGGTGCTACAAAATCATTTTACTACAGTACAGTGTGACACAAGCATGCTGCTGCTATTCCAGTGAATTTTACTGAGAAAACATTACATTTTATTTGATGATGATGTTCTTTTCCCCCCACAATTAAATGCACATTTTAGCCTTTTTTAAGTTAAACCCCTTCTGTTCTTCTATACAAATAATATAATAAATTAAAATAAAATATAATAATATTTAATATAATATAATATTTAACACATAATTATATTTTTATATTATTTTAAAATATGTATGAAGATCTAAACTTTTTTTTACTTAATCATATCAATAGCCATAACAGATTCAGGAAATCTATTCAATATGTAGACACTCTAGTTTCTTGTCCAACAAAATACAAATATAGTATAGCAGAAAGTAGCAGAAATTGATTATGGTGGTTCCTTACCTAAATATTCCGTTTGTCTCCTTAATAATCCAGTCATCCAGTTAATCATTCATGTCCAGTTACATCCTCATCATGTGTGATATCTCCGTATGAAAGAGCTAGAGGCAGAATAGGCAAAGTTTGCTTGAGTCCAGGCATATAATCTGTAAATAATGCAGCAATACCCTCTCTATACTCTCTCTGTGCTCAGTGTGCTGGTATTGACAGTAACCGGCTCACTGCTCTGGGACTCATAGAGTTAAACCCCCTTTTGTCAGTGGATTGGGAGGGCGATTATTCTGACAGACTTGATTCCTGTATTCCTGTCAAACATTTTATGTGTGTCTTTAGCTCATTAGCTAACAGACATAGTGTAAAAGTCACTAGAAAAACAAGACTGTCTTCTGTTAAATTATATTATACTAATATATCAATTGCTTGCTCTCTAACTTTAATACACCATGGGCAGATGGCAGAGGAAAATCGTTTGAGAAATATGCAGGTCTAAACTGGATTTCTATCAGTGTCCTCAAGCTAAAAAAAAAAAAGAAGCCCTCTCTCACCTAAAAATAACCTTTTAATGTAATTTATTTTTATTTGTACACCCACCCAAGGATGTCAATATCTTTTTAAGCGTTTTATTTTTAGGTTGTGTTTTACTTAACAGACGGCGTTATATACACTACTAGTGAAAGGTTTCATATTTTATATCATTTTTATGAGTTGGACCAGTGGAGAAAAAGCTTTGTCTGCATATCTAAATCTACTAGCTTATGCTGAAATGCCTGAAATTAACTTAGTAGATAAATTATATTTATATGCAATATATTTTTATATGTTTTATATTATTATATTTTATTTTTATATCATATTTACATTTATATTAATTTTTTCAATGGATGAAAAAGTCGACACCTTAGATTGCAATCCTGTTCAATGAGGTGCATTAATATATGAAGAGTTCAGATGCAAAAGCCTCTAAAAGCAACTTTGGTCAAAAATGAGATAATGATACTGAGTGAATGCTCTCCGCATATAGTATACGTTCATAAAATACTTTCACTTCAAACCCACTAAATCCCAGCCTCAGCCCATTCAGAAGTACTGGTAGGTAGAAACCTATAGATGGAAACCTGACACAAATGCATCTGAAGTCTTCATATAGGCTTTTGCATCTGAAGTCTTATATATATATATATATATATATATATATATATATATATATATATATATATATATATATATATATATATATATATATTAATGCACCTCATTGAACAGGATTGGAATCTAAGCTGTTGACTTTGAAGAACATAAATATACAAACATTTGGCAATTGACTATTCCACCTCAGTTATGTATTGCATGTTTATTCTCTAATGTACAAAGTAGGTGTGTTCAAACTTTTGATCTGATAGCTACTTGTTTTCCTGAATGTTTCCTTGAAACTACATAGTTCAGAAAAGGGTCATGTCACATACCCTATTCCCCTTGTCATCTTCTGAAGAGCACACATTCCTCCACCCACCTGATAAATCTCAGTTCTTTAAAAAATGTGGAAACTATCAAACACTCTTGTTGGCCCAATGAGTGAAATACCTGTCCAATTGACAAGCTACAAAAAATGTGACAGGACAACGAGGCACTCAAAATGACTTACAGGGAGAAGGAGTCGGAGAACATCAGTGGAAAACCACAGCAGATATAGCAACAGCTGTCAACAAGTTATTATTGATACTAATTGTTAGGGGAAATTTGTCATGGTTCTCTGAAAGTCAAATGTTTCCTCTTAATGTAAAAATCATTAAAAAAATACTTGCTGTGCTGTTAGCTATGCCTTAGTAAAAGCTCAGATCACATTACACATATTTTGACAATGTGATGTTATCATGAGTCATATTTTTAAACAGCACTTAAGATGTCACTTGCAGCACTAAGTCACAAGGGGAAAGTTGACACTTGATGCAAGAGATGTATGCAGCATGTCTGCTATATTGACATCCTTAATATTTTAAAGTGGCTGTTCTACATGAAATGTTTGAGTCAAAGTTGAAAGGTTTGACTCAATGAAACAGTCATTGTAATTTACATCTGATATCCTAACAGTATATCCCATTTCTTCTGACCTGGGAAAAATCCATTTAGAAGTAGTCCATTGCACAAGGAAAAATGTAGTTAGTACACATTTTAGGTAACATAATAAGCTATTTTAGATTACTTTTGACCTAACTTGTTAATCACATTAATTTGAATAGGATAATCTTATACCACATATATAGTTTGACAACATAGTCTTGCCACATTGTGATGGCTAGACGACTGGGTCAGAGCATCTCCAAAACTGCAGCTCTTGTGGGGTGTTCCTGGTCTGCAGTGGTCAGTATCTATCAAAAGTGCTCCAAGAAAGGAACAGTGGTGAACCAGAGACAGGGTCATGGGCTCACTGATGCACGTGGGGAGCGAAGGTTGTCCCGTGTGGTCCGATCAAACAGAATAGCTACTGTAGCTCAAATTGTTCAAGAAGTTAATGCTGGTTCTGATAGAAAGGTGTCAGAATACACAGTGCATCGTAGTTTGTTGTGTATGGGGCTGCATAACCGCAGACCAGTCAGGGCACCCATGCTGACCCCTGACTACCACCAAAAGTGCCAACAGTGGGCACGTGAGCATCAGAACTGGACCACGGAGCAATGGAAGAAGGTGGCCTGGTCTGATGAATCATGTTTTCTTGTACATCATGTGGATGGCTGGGTGCTTGTGCGTCGCTTACCTGGGGAACAAATGGCACCAGGATGCACTATGGGAAGAAGGCAAGTCGGTGAAGGCAGTGCGATGCTTTGAGCAATGTTCTGCTGGGATACCTTGGGTCCTGCCATCCATGTGGATGTTACTTTGACGCAAAAACCTACCTAAGCATTGTTGCAGACCATGTACACCCTTTCATTGTAACGGTATTCCCTGTGGCTGTGGCCTTTTTCAGCAGGATAATGCACCCTGCCACAAAGCAAAAATGGTTCCGGAATGGTTTGAGGAGCACAACAACGAGTTTGAGGTGTTTACTTTGCCTCCAAATTGAGCCCCCAATTGAGCATCTGTGGGATGTGCTGAACAAACAATTCTAATCCATGGAGCAATTTACAGGATTTAAAGGATCTGCTGCTAATATCTTGGCGCCAGATACCACAGCACACCTTCAGGGGTCTAGTGGAGTCCATGCCTCCACAGGTCAGGGCTGTTTTGGCAGCAAAAGGGGGACCAACACAATATCATAATGTTATGCCTGATTGGTGTATAATCAGAACTGACTGTAATTTACTGCAGATTTCCACCAAATATGATGTGATATGCCCATTTTTGCTGTTTCTGTTGACAGTATGATTATGACAAGTAAATTTTTTTACTAATTGTTTCTGGTGGAGTTTGTCAAGTTGGTTTTAAAATAACTTGACAGTTCCTCTCTGCTGCTCCACTTTAAATCCCATTTTTTATTTTTTACTTTTATGAAGTCACCAAATTGAAGTAAATTCCAAATCTGCTGCCTGGGGCGCATCAATGGAAGTCATGACAAGGAAAAACTGATGGTGTGGCATTTTAATCATTCTGTGCCTTCAAGCATTTGCACAAGAACCAACCGCAGAATGAGCTTTGACTTCACTTGTGAACTTAAGGTGTTCAGTATAGACAAAATATATACAATAATTTTTACTTCTGTTGTTGCCCTTTCGTTGGATAAATTGCTTTGATTGTTTATTTTCTCCATTGTAAATGAATAAGTGTAAATGTAAAGTGCTGCAGAGATTTTCTGTTGCATGGCACTAAAAGACAGTTTAACGGCCCTGGGAACTTACATACATGACCACAGGGTACGAAAGGTTTCTTGGACCCATTGTGCTTGGGTGATTTGTTAAACATGTCAGAAGATGATATGGAGAACCCTTCCTGAGGCAGTGAGCACATCCGTGGAACAGAAAGATCTGATGGGAAAAGACCCAATGCAAACTTAACGCTTTTGTAGCTGAATCAGAAAAGGCTATTTTAGAAGAAAAACACAGTATGAAGCATATCAAATACATTCCATCAACACGTTGTGTAACTTAATTAAGGGCAAAGGTCAAGGTGATGTCACTTAATGGCACGTGGCAGTAATGTGGGATACTTACAATCTAGAAGGTCATGAACTTCAGATGGGTTGCAACCCAATCCTATGGCAATTTGTAACTATTTTGGTGAATTTGTGGGTAATTCATAATTTATTTACCAGTGACGGGTATGTTTAGGGGTGGACCTTTTTTTAAAAATCAATCTTTTCTTTGTTTGTACGATTCACATAGTATTCTCTGATTGGGTTGGTTTGCACATATTAGGTCGGCAGCATTTGTTATACAGAAATAAAAAATGTATGCCTAAATTGAAAAGACTAATAAATGGTTTAATCTCTAGGTCAGAAGAAATATGCCAAGCTTATTAGATGTAAAATACTATGACTGTTTTGTAGAACAGCCAGGTATGCTTTTTACAAAAATATATTGATTAGCTTAAGTGTAGGAACCAGTGCTCATCCAAATGCTTTGGTCAAATAATTATTCTGTATGCATTTTAAAGATTAAAGTATTAAAGGGGTCATAAACTGCATTGTTTTCTGGGGTGTACTTATAATATTAGTATGATTTTTACATCAAAAATTGTCATAATTTAGAAATAAAAGGCATTTTCCCTACCCTGTTTTTAGCCCTCTAATCTGAACGTTCTGTTTGAAGGGGCGTGTCTGCTGTGAGACTTCAGGGTAAACGCCCACTTCTGTGATTGGCTGACATCTTTACATATGAAATAGCTAAATATTACATGTGGAATTCTCTTGAAATCTTTGATCACGTTTTTACTATTAGTTTGCAATTTACTATTACTGTTACTGTAAGGTTTAAAGTGTTGATTATAGCATTATATTTAGATTGTGGCATGAAAGATTGCAGTGATGAGCATTGTAGCCAATCAAAGACGTTGAGCGCATTAATGTAGTGATCTTGTCATAGTAACTCAATTTCTGCACAATTCAACAAAAAAAATTCATCATAACTAACAATACAAACACAATGTAAATAAGAGATTTGTTGATTCTAACAGGAGTTTTGTCGAGTCTATATATAATTTAATCTCAGTTTAAATAACTTTATCCTACTAAGAGAAACAATGTGAAGTTTACCGTTTAGTCACCGGTTTGATTTACTGACAAAAACATCTGACTGTAGGCCGACATGAATCATTACATATCAGAAATCACTGGTCACTGGTGATTTTGGTTAGACATGTACACATAATTCGTACATATCAGGTGACATGGTAAAAACTTTTTACTCACATAAATGTGTTGCTCGATCCAGTGTTAGCATCACGTCTGTTATTTATCTTTTACTACTTGTCGTGCTCGAATCATTGGGCGGGGCTACTGAATTTTAGGGTTTGTGTTGTCACCAATCCGGGAAGAAGCTTGTTGTAGTCCCTACCAGCCGTTTGTTGTATAGTCCTTAAAAAGCGATTTCTTTAAAAGAAAATATCTTCCTTTGCATTTAACTTCGAGAGTTGTAACTTTGCAGATGTTGTTTATGCTCAAACAGCAACATTACACACTAGCTAAAGTTGAAAAAATTAAATTATAATCAAGGACCCTTTTAATAAAGTAATAATAAAGTATTAATACTACAATCAGTGCTGAGTAGATTACCTACAAAAATGTAGTTCGTTACTGAATACAAATTACATTTAGTACTAGTCAAAATTGTAGTTAGTACCATAATCTATTATATTGCACAGTAATATAATCTGACTACTTTTGATTACTTTTGACCTAAGTCATTTATTACATTGATTTGAATATAATAATGTACACTTTTTTGTTATCAACAACATTAAGTGTATTAAACATTGCAATATGCCAAGGGTTTCCCGAACTAGGGTTTGTTAAGGAACTGCGAAGAGAGTTCAATTGATTAACCCGTATAGTAAATTAAATATAAACAAGTATAACATTTTGTAACTTATATATATATATATATATATATATATATATATATATATATATATATATATATATATATATATATATATATATAAAAATTACAAAATAATTTATTACAAGTTCTATATGAGAACAGGATGTTACTAATTTCCAATACTAATAAATTAGTGCTATCAAATCGATTAATCGTGATTATTCGCATCCAAAATAAAAAATTGTGTTTACATAATATGTGTGTACTGTGCATAATTATTATGTATATATAAATACACACACATGCATGTATATATTTAAGAAAAAAAAGTTATATTTATATATAAAATATTTACATTTATATATAATATACATTATATATACACTCACCTAAAGGATTATTAGGAAAACCTGTTCAACTTCTCATTAATGCAATTATCTAATCAACCAATCACATGGCAGTTGCTTCAATGCATTTAAGGGTGTGGTCCTGGTCAAGACAATCTCCTGAACTCCAAACTGAATGTCAGAATGGGAAAGAAAGGTGATTTAAGCAATTTTGAGCGTGGCATGGTTGTTGGTGCCAGACGGGCCGGTCTGAGTATTTCACAATCTGCTCAGTTACTGGGATTTTCACGTACAACCATTTCTAGGGTTTACAAAGAATGGTGTGAAAAGGGAAAAACATCCAGTATGTGGCAGTCCTGTGGGCGAAAATGCCTTGTTGATATTAGAGGTCAGAGGAGAATGGGCTGACTGATGCAAGCTGATAGAAGAGCAACTTTGACTGAAATAACCACTCATTACAACCGAGGTATGCAGCAAAGCATTTGTGAAGCCACAACACGCACAACCTTGAGGCGGATGGGCTACAACAGCAGAAGACCCCATCAGGTACCACTCATCTCCACTACAAATAGGAAAAAGAGGCTACAATTTGCACGAGCTCACCAAAATTGGACAGTTGAAGACTGGAAAAATGTTGCCTGGTCTGATGAGTCTCGGTTTCTGTTGAGACATTCAGATGGTAGAGTCAGAATTTGACATAAGCAGAATGAGAACATGGATCCATCATGCCTTGTTACCACCGTGCAGGCTGGTGGTGGTGGTGTAATGGTGTGGGGGATGTTTTCTTGGCACAATTTAGGCCCCTTAGTGCCAATTGGGCATCGTTTAAATGCCACGGCCTACCTGAGCCTGTTTCTGACCATGTCCATCCCTTTATGACCACCATGTACCCATTCTCTGATGGCTACTTCCAGCAGGATAATGCACCATGTCACAAAGCTTGAATCATTTCAAATTGGTTTCTTGAACATGACAATGAGTTCACTGTACTAAAATGGCCCCCACAGTCACCAGATCTCAACCCAATAGAGCATCTTTGGGATGTGGTGGAATGGGAGCTTCGTGCCCTGGATGTGCATCCCACAAATCTCCATCAACTGCAACATGCTATCCTATCAATATGGGCCAACATTTCTAAAGAATGCTTTCAGCACCTTGTTGAATCAATGCCACATGCCAGTATATACATGCAAATATTTCATACATATATACATGAATAAGTGTGTGTTTATATATACATAATAATTATACACAGTAGACACACATATATTATGTAAACACAAACTTTATTCTGGGTGCGATTAATCAATTTGGCAGCACTAAATAAAATATAATTTGTCTTCTGGTTCCTGCTGTTTTATTTAGGATATTTTATATTTTAAAAAGAGGATGTTGTTAGACTTTTCCAATACTATTAAAATAAAACGTGTATTTTCTCTACATAACTTTTTGTCTAACTATAGATACTGCCACACTCCTGTGCGAGTGATACAAACAGCACTTTGTCTGAACTTGCAACAATATGGCAGCTGCTTGACCTCAGGCAACTCCTCATCACAACATTGAGCACTACAGAGGCCACCTTTTACTCATCATATTAAAAACTACACTCCGCAGAATGCATCTTTTACCCTAATGCCTTTTATCCTGATGAAGATGGTTTGTCTTATCAAATATAGGGAGTTACTCAACATGACAGCTATATTGAAGTGACTGCTTGAGGTATTTGGCTCATTCGCCCCATCCTGACACGTTGTCATTTACTGATTGATGAATTTTATAATGGCACAAGTATTTTCCATAGACATATTAGCCTCCCGCACATAATTAAAGAAGAAAATTCCAATATTCTAGTTTTAGTTTCTAAAGAGTGTCAGTCTACTCTGCTCACAGGTCTGGAGTAAATTAGTAAATTGTAAATATAAGACCATAGGTTACAAATAATCTTAGTTAACTAAAATAGTCATAATCAAGATTCATAAAATTAAACCAAGACCAGTCCAAATCCAGAAAGAGAAACACAGAAGTTGAATAAAGTTATTTTTGTTTGTGTTTTTGCGCAAAAAAAAAGTATTCTCGTTGCTTCATAAAATTAAGGGTGAACCTCTGTAGTCACATGGACTATTTTAACAATGATTATATTACCTTTCTGGACCTTGAAAGTGGTCGTTAAATTGATGTCTATGGAGGATCAGAGCTCTTGGATTTCAACAAAATATATATAAATATTATATAAATATTATATAAATAAAAATATTTATGTTGCGAAGATGAATGAGGGTCTTACTGGTTTGGAATGACATGAGGGTGAGGAATTAATTAATTGTCATTTTGGGGTTAACTAACACTTTCAAGTTTAGATTTTCACTTCATTGCCATCTAGTGGTAGAATATAAACAAAGGTTATAGAACCGAGATTCTTGTACGAAAAAGTGTTAAAATTAATTAACTTGGTGTCCAAGTTGCTCAAAATGGGAGACAAGCATTGAATGAAATGACCTGAAGAGAATAATTCATTTTGAATTGACTGGATGTAGAATAATAACATAATCTGTAGACCAGCTTCAAACATCACCTCATTCAAGTGCTGACCAGATTTTACCAATGTTATTACCTGCAACGTGCATAGTAATTCACCTTAATATGCCGTTATATAATACACAAAACTGTTTAAATAAACACTAAACCGTATCATAACACTCCTGTCATTCAACCTTTACTTAAATCAAACTTATTTGATTACTTAACTGATCAGTCATTACAAAACCCTATTTTTTTGTTTATTATAAATACCTACATTAATAAAATTCTAAAGTGCTTTCAGTACATTAATTTTTTGAACTGTTCACTTAATATGCAAATAAGTTTTGTACTTTTAATATACTTTAATATGCATCATGATGAAAAATACATCTTATAAAAAGTTACAACTTTTATTTTAATTACCTAAAGTTTTGTTTGATAAATAACTTCCAGAATTATTTTGTCTATGTACAGCTGTAGAAGTCTTCATTAATTAAATAATGTGAACAAGAGTTTTAAGTTTTATTTTTAAGTAACAAAAACTGGACAACGGTTTACATATTTTGACAAACACAGTAAATATCCAATTATACAAAAACTGTAAAATTAAAGTAAAAGTGCTGTTTAACCGCTTAATGACACCTCAAACGGGTAATACTGGGGATAGTCATGAAGCACTTTCAGGCCTTCGTTGTACAGTTCCAGATCTGCAAAACAAGAGACAATATTTTACTTCCCAGTGCATGTAATGACACTGACAATAAAATCATATAATCATCAATAAAACAAATAATACCGAAAGAGACTTTGTCCTCACGATACTGGCTATGTGAAACAGCCATGATTGTTCCTTTGTTGGACACCATTCCAATAACCTCTACAATCCCACTCAACTCTTCATCCAGCTAAACAGGATGGGGGGAAAAAAATGACAGTTTTTTATAATAAATATCAACATCATACACATAGGTGCATCATATGCTGAACCTATCGCTCACAGGCTCATTGAGCTCCACTGATGCGGGCTTTCCTTCTCCATCTGAAAGCGTAAGAGCCTTTCCTGATGGATGGACCTGTCAATACACAACCATACTGTCATGTTCATGTATAAATCACACTCATCCAGTACGTTATTTTGCAATGTGCATAATAATTCGCCTTATCAGGCTCGTCTCGCAGTTAATATGATACTGAAAACTCAAATACAATAAATCGTATCATAAACTCTTGATTGTCATTACATACAGTTAGATGGCTCATTACGGAGTACTTAAATCGATTATTAAATGTTCATTACTGAGGATATGAGTATAAGTGTATAATCAGTCAATACCTTTTCCAAGCGTCCAATGAAGCAGACTGGTCGACCGATGTATTGAGACAACATCGACGCATTGATTCTGGGCTTTGGGGACTCATAAACGCCTGTCATTACGATTTTTTAGGGCAAACTACACAAGAAATAAAACCCCAAATAACTTCAGTACAGACAAACACCAGAACCGCGGGAAAACTTACATCAAGTGACGTATTTTTTCGGATGACCGCTTTCCCGGTGCGTCAGAGAAAACAGCTCGAAACAAATAGCCTGTTAACTATAGTTCCTAGTAAAAAATAAATAAAAATAAAACAAAAAGAAGACAAAAAAAAAAAAAAAAAAAAAAAAGATAAGATAAAAAACTTAGCACATCCGGACGTAGTTTTTCACAAAAACTCGATTTTCTCATAACCCCCACCCCTACTTTTTTTTTTTTTTTTTTTAAGAAGACCCTCTGTTATATCTGTATTCTGTTCAGTTACTGTATAACAGTTTGTTGAACAAATAGGAAACGAGAAAAAAGGGGGAAAAGACGTTACAAGATCGTCATAACTTAAAAGCTTTAGCTTCACAGAGAATTATGTTTTACTATTTTTCTAAACAAGTAACTCACTAAGCTATAATGTATAATTTCTACCTAAAATAACAACAAGTTTGGTTTTCCTTTTGCCCATTTTTGTTAATTCACGTGGTATTTTTTCATAATTAGAAAGAGATTCATAATAAAAGCTACATTGGATTCCATTATTTGAAAAAAAAAAATAAAAATAATAATAATAATAATAATAATAATAATATATATATATATATATATATATATATATATATATATATATATATATATATATATATATATATATATATATATATATATATATATATATATATATATATATGTGTGTATGTATATGTGTGTGTGAACAACCCACAGAAATCATGTTTGGTAGGCATTTATAGCAAAAAAAAAAGCGAGTGTTCATTTCGGTTTCTGATACCCCGGCGTGGCGTTTTTCATACTCATACCTCTCTCTGCATTATTAAAATCACTTCTTTATCAAGAAGCTCAGCTCATTGAAGCGGACATTTCCAAAAGACAGCTGTTCAACCGATTCATGTAAAATATAACTCACACGCACATATTAATTAAACACGCGTATAATCACATTTGTTAAGGACATGCTAGTAAATATTTACAGACACATTGTGGATTCTTTACTACGTGGGCTTGAACTACTATGTCGCATTTTTGTTTTAAAAGATTTATTGGAAACTCACTGTAAGAGTGAAACGCAATCTTCTTTTGGTTTTCACACGGAGCGAAAAAGCAGATGGACACGACGTGGGAAGGACTCGTAAACAAAACTTCAGTCGAGCAGCTCGCTTTTACCACAACAAAACTGAAATATTATTTACATGTGATTTTTAAGTAAGACAGCATTTCACTCATATCTCAAACGATTGTTCTTTTTATTGTTTACTGTATTTCAGGAGACATGTAGTATAGTAACGCTTGCTAACTTGCTCGTCGCTTGTGCTGTCTAGGAAAAACAAAACAACAGGACAGTTTTCATTGACTTCATGTAACTTTATATATATCACATTGATTTTGAATCCATAAAGAAAAAGAAAATTACAACTGTAACACTCGATTGATGTCGAAATCTGCTCCATACCAGCATATCACGTGTGTTGAGGAGTGACTCTGGTTGACAACACAGACGCACAAGATGTTGAAGTTTTTCGGATTAAAGAATGATGGAGCCAAAAAATCTTCTGAGAGAGAAGCTGATGGATTTGTCATCATTGGTAAGTCATTTGATCATTTTACCTATTAACCTATATCTATTTATAAATCTATCAATCATTGTCTATATTCGAGCTTATTTTATTAGTTGAATAAGAACGTGAAATATTTCACTTAATACACTTAATAGTTTAAATCAGACTAAAAAGGTATCTATCTACAATCTGTCTGTTAATCCATCATATATCCTTCCCTCCATCCATCTATCTACAATATTGTTAATAGTAAATTATAAATCCAAACGATGTCTGGTTATTGCCGATCTACCACAAGAGGGCAGTATAATTAAATCCTCACTTTCAGTGTGAATGTACACTCACCTAAAGGATTATTAGGAACACCATACTAATACTGTGTTTGACCCCCTTTCGCCTTCAGAACTGCCTTAATTCTACGTGGCATTGATTCAACAAGGTGCTGAAAGCATTCTTTAGAAATGTTGGCCCATATTGATAGGATAGCATCTTGCAGTTGATGGAGATTTGTGGGATGCGCATCCAGGGCACAGCTCCGTTCCACCACATCCCAAAGATGCTCTATTGGGTTGAGATCTGGTGACTGTGGGGGCCATTTTAGTACAGTGAACTCATTGTCATGTTCAAGAAACCAATTTGAAATGATTCGAGCTTTGTGACATGGTATCCTGCTGGAAGTAGCCATCAGAGAATGGGTACATGGTGGTCATAAAGAGAGGGACATGGTCAGAAACAATGCTCAGGTAGGCCGTGGCATTTAAACGATGCCCAATTGGCCCTAAGGGGCCTAAAGTGTGCCAAGAAAACATCCCCCACACCATTACACCACCACCACCAAGCCTGCACAGTGGTAACAAGGCATGATGGATCCATGTTCTCATTCTGTTTATGCCAAATTCTGACTCTACCATCTGAATGTCTCAACAGAAATCGAGACTCATCAGACCAGGCAACATTTTTCCAGTCTTCAACTGTCAAATTTGTAGTGGAGATGAGTGGTACCCAGTGGGGTCTTCTGCTGTTGTAGCCCATCCGCCTCAAGGTTGTGCGTGTTGTGTCTTCACAAATGCTTTGCTGCATACCTCGGTTGTAACGAGTGGTTATTTCAGTCAAAGTTGCACTTCTATGAACTTGAATCAGTCGGCCCATTCTCCTCTGACCTCTAGCATCAACAAGGCATTTTCGCTCACAGGACTGCCGCATACTGGATGTTTTTCCCTTTTCACACCATTCTTTGTAAACCCTAGAAATGGTTGTGCGTGAAAATCCCAGTAACTGAGCAGATTGTGAAATACTCAGACTGGCCCGTCTGGCACCAACAACCATGCCACGCTCAAAATTGCTTAAATCACCTTTCTTTCCCATTCTGACATTCAGTTTGGAGTTCAGGAGATTGTCTTGACCAGGACCACACCCCTAAATGCATTGAAGCAACTGCCATGTGATTGGTTGATTAGATAATTGCATTAATGAGAAATTGAACAGGTGTTCCTAATAATCCTTTAGGTGAGTGTAGTTCATCAATGGTAAAAATTGAATACATATTTTATCTAGCCTCATTGACGTCTAATATGAAGTAGCAATCAGGACATGGATTTGGGATTCTCTGAACCTCCGTAGACCACCATTTCCTTTACCTGGAGTGGATACAGATGGCCAAGGGTCAGTGTTGGTCAAATGCCACAAATTTGTAGCATTGACAGTTTATGATATTACATACCTTTTGTTGTGCCAGTTGCAGTAACAAGGTTTTATGCTTTTATGCCTCCCAGCCCATGGTATCTCATATTTGCAAATTTGACAGACAGAAACCATATAATATGTATTATAACGATATTAGAGGGAATGTAGGTCAAAGGGAAAGAGAGATCCCTTGCTTCATAAAAAGCAGGATATGTTTACTGAGGGCTTGAGCCAGATTTGAATAGCTCACACTATGTGTTTATGTAGTTTGAGGAAATATTTGTAACCAGGGAATGGAAAATTACTGCTGAATATTTGAGGATAGATGAATGTTTGGCAAACTTTGCTCTTATGGTTCTCCAATTTTAGGCTAACCATGCTGTGAGACTGTTTTGGTTTGCTTTGATGCTTTTATTTTATTTATATGAAGCCTGTCACTTAACTGTTATGACTAATGATTAATGTTAACTGGTATTAAATTATACTATTTGCACTATTGGCAAGGTTTTTAGAAAGACTGCATGATCTACAAAAATATTTCATATTTACTCTTTTTTTTTTTTTAATGCAGAGTCTCAGTGTTTATTACAAACCAATTTTAAATCTATTGAACCTTATTGTTATATTGATTTCTGAGTCATAATCTTCAGCAGCACTTTCTCAGCATTTTAGGTTCATTTTGAAACCAAGTGCATTACTCAATGTTTGTTTTGATTTTTGAAACCTCTTTTATTCACTCTTCGTCATGGCTTTATGGAGTGTGCTTGGCAACAGGAACACAAATGGCATGTGATGTAACATTGTGAAATTAAACTGGTCCAGAGTGCAGCTTGCTTCATGTGACCCAGTCTTAGTACTTTAGGGTAGAATTGTAGATGAACTCAACACAAGCATGATTCCTGGACTACATAAAGTGCTCTGGCTCAACCGGAACTAGACCAAAGGAGTTCGTCAGACTGACGGCACAGACATATGACTGCTACCTTCGCACAGCAGCCGACATGCTTGACTTGACAGTCTGGTTTGGAGCGCTAAATATGGTTCTGTTCATGTATGGTTTGGTTTTGAACGAGAATAACAACCTCATTCTAAAACCAATTTGATTACCTGAAAGTTCAGATAATTTTTCCTGTATTAATGGAATCGTAGTTGACGACAATTAGTCTATTGTCATTGACATGCATGTATATATCACTGCACATATGATAAAACTCCTGCTAAGTGTGAGCAGTTCATATCAAGTGGTGCTCACTGCAGAGACAAATGACGTCCAGTACCCCCCTCTCTGGATGTCATGGACATTCTAGCTCCACCCATTATGCCCAGATTACATTCAGAGCTGGAGCTGGACGTCATGCTCCATTCATTGGCTCTGCAGTGAGCAGCCTCTCGTTCGATTCACCTCCAGCACACTAGACCAGGCCCAAGGTACTTGCGTATGCCGCTGCGGTAATTGTGCTGACAGCACATAAGGGAGACAATATAGGCTTACTTTACATTGCATTATTTATCTGTGCCACAGATCCACTTCTCTTGGGGAAAAAAACTCCTTCCTTTTGACTTTGAAGTGCAAATGAGACCATATATGATTTGTAAAATGGCAAATAGTAGGAGCTTAGCGAAGGTTCAGTTTATGTTGCATGTCAAGTAACCTTTATTTATATAGCATTTATACAATACAATTGTTTCAAAGCAACTTTACAGTGATAAACAGGAAAATAATGATCAATGATGCAAAATTAAATTTAGCTGTAAAGCTCCTCTTATGGTGCATTCAAGTTCCTTTTCATTCGTTCACGTTTGACGTACATCGGACGTAACCATCGAACTGGGATCACTTCTGGGAGGCCCTATCAACTTCGAGAGATAGAGAATGGGCCAATGGCCATTGGTGTGTGAGATTTGCATCTCGCGCTCCGCCCTGCACCGCAGGTATAAACAGGAACCGGATGCAGCACATATTTGTCATTCACTTCAGAGCCGAACACGGTGTCGATGAAGGAGACTGTTCCTGCTTCAGCAGAAAGAGAAAGAGAGAGAACGAGAGAAGAGGCTTCTTTGAGTGCTGGGAGAGAAAGCACAATCAGCGGCGGCCGTGAGCTCACTGATACAGTGATAAATTGCTGTTTTCACAGCACTGTTTTGTCTGTTGATTCGGTGAGGGCATTCCCAACGGTGAGTGCATACACAGGCTCCACTACTCTCCTGTGTTTTGCCGCGGTCGTTCCTGGGTGTTTCAGTACATTTAAAAGAGCTTTCGTCTAAAAGAGCAGCGCGGGTGTGACACTGCGTCTTTTTCAAGATTTCATTCCACCTGTGCGTTTCTGGATGCGGTTGCTTCCTGTCCTTATTGACGGCCACGATCCCTCTCGCATAAGCATGTTGAGATTGCATTTGTGGGTGATCCATGTTCTCTCAGGACAATGGGATCACGTCGGCGCGCTGTTCGTGTCGCTTCCTCGTGAGGGTTTGAGCATTCAGCGCGCTGTGTGCTGTCTAGCAACCCAGGATACAGCAACCCAGCGTGTCACTCGGGGCTCTAGATGCGCGGTCGAGACTTAAGACCTCAAACGGGAGGGACCTTCCCCAGTGAGCCTGCTTGCACAGACACTGTGCAAAGTCAGGGAGGACGAGGAGCAGGTCTTGTTAGTTGCACCGTACTGGCCCAACCGGGCCTGGTTCCCGGAACTAGTGCGCCTCGGGACAGCACCTCATTGGCCCATTCCTCTGAGGAAGGACCTCCTGACTCAGAGACGGGGCACCCTATGACACCCGCATCCGGACCATTGGAAACTCTATGTCTGGTCCCTCAACGGGACGTGGAGGTTCTAGGTGGCCTACCACAGGCTGTGGTAGACACCATCACTTCGGCTAGAGCTCCCCCTATGAGGCGCCTCTATGCTTTGAAGTGGTGAGTGTACACTCACTTAAAGGATTATTAGGAACACCATACTAATACTGTGTTTGACCCCCTTTTGCCTTCAGAACTGCCTTCATTCTACGTGGCATTGAGTCAACAAGGTGCTGAAAGCATTCTTTAGAAATGTTGGCCCATATTGATAGGATAGCATCTTGCAGTTGATGGAGATTTGTGGGATACACATCCAGGGCACGAAGCTCCCATTCCACCACATCCCAAAGACGCTCACCACCACCAGCCTGCACAGTGGTAACAAGGCATGATGGATCCATGTTCTCATTCTGTTTATGCCAAATTCTGACTCTACCATCTGAATGTCTCAACAGAAATCGAGACTCATCAGACCAGGCAACATTTTTCCAGTCTTCAACTGTCCAGTTTTGGTGAGCTCGTGCAAATTGTAGCCTCTTTTTCCTATTTGTAGTGGAGATGAGTGGTACCCGGTGTGGTCTTCTGCTGTTGTAGCCCATCCTCAAGGTTGTGCGTGTTGTGGCTTCACAAATGCTTTGCTGCATACCTCGGTTGTAACGAGTGGTTATTTCAGTCAAAGCTGCTCTTCTATCAGCTTGAATCAGTCGGCCCATTCTCCTCTGAGCTCTAGCATCAACAAGGCATTTTCGCCCACAGGACTGCCGTGATACTGGATGTTTTTCCCTTTTCACACCATTCTTTGTAAACCCTAGAAATGGTTGTGTGTGAAAATCCCAGTAACTGAGCAGATTGTGAAATACTCAGACCGGCCCGTCTGGCACCAACAACCATGCCACGCTCAAAATTGCTTAAATCACCTTTCTTTCCCATTTTGACATTCAGTTTGGAGTTCAGGAGATTGTCTTGACCAGGACCACACCCGTAAATGCATTCCTGTTGGTATATGGAAGGTCTTTTAAGAAATTCACACTTAGTGTTTTGCAGCAAATCATTTTCACTCATTGTCATTTGGAGATGGCATTTTGAGACGACACGAGAAACAGAGTCCATTGCCTATGCAACAGATTAAAGCAGAGTATGTGACCCACCTCATGATGCAGTTGGAAACTGCAGTCCGAGAGGAACAGCTACTCGCAACTAACACCAAGACCTGGTGACCTCCAGTAATTATATCACTGTCACTGTGAACACCCTTTTAGACACAAGTCATTCAAGCTTTTTCCCAGAACAATGGACACCTTCTCAGAGGGCGTTATTTGTGGAGGTGTTGTGAAGGTGAATAACAGGGAGGAGCCGTGGTGTGTATGAAGGCCCCAGAGGTGAGTAGACGATCACAAAGACAGATTCAGCTGAGTGATTCTCAAGAGCAACAGGAAGAGGCTGGGTTTCAATCATCTGCAACTCCAGACAGGAAAGAGATGTAATGATGCCGTAGAGGAAAGAACGGGTCCTGCAAGGAGAATGTCTTTTTATGTTACACAGCGTTCTGTCTAGTTATGATTCCAAGGTGTTGCAGGTTTCTGTCAAGTAACACTGTTGATTGTGGTTGTAAGTACCTAGAAGGAATGCTTCGTAATATAATAATGTAATCTACCTTGTTAGTTAATCCACATTATTGTCCTCGCCGTGGAGGAAAAGCAATTATTTTTTACAATTAAGTCGTTGCCGTAAAGGGTTCATGATTGGTGTCGGGAATCGCTATGTGCTAAATAATATGCCTTCTCTGATTGATTTTAAAACTATTCATTGTTTTTATTCTTTGCCTTTCAGGTGAAACTCTCGACGACCAGCGACAGAAGATTCAATCCATGAACATTGAGCAGCCTGCAACAAATGTAATAGTACAACCATCTAAGGTAAGTTTTGTTTCACTTGAGAGTGATCCATAATTACAAATACTTAATGATAGTATGACAGCAAACTTTAAATAAAGTTTAAGTCATCATTCACTTATAATCTTCTCATCCAGTGAGCTGTTAATGTGAGAATGTAACTCTTTTTGTACAATTTGTCATTTGTACATGTGATTCGTATACGGAAAAGCATGAAAGTCCACCCCTGTACTTAACCGTCAGTAGAGCATGCATAAGTAAACATTCAAATTATACTATGAGGCAGTTGAATGCTTGAATCTGATTGGTTGACGAATTTTCTAAGGTGTGCAATTATTTTTAGGAAACGCAAGCCTAAAGTAGTTCCAGGCAGGTCTTAACTGCATTACAGTTCCATATCACCTCGTCAAATGATTTCAGATATTTCAATGGTCCTTACAGACCACAACAATAAATGAACCAAAACACACAAGGACACTGTCCAAGCACTGGTTAATAGTTCACTGGAGGGCAAGATTATCAGTGAATACCAACTTAAACTTACCTCACGTAAATCTGTCACATAGCAGAAGACTGTAAATGTAGTGCACATGCACATCATAAGTCAGTGCAGTCACATTTACCGTTATTCAGTGGGCAAAATTCAGTCATTTTATTAGGAATCCATGCTGTAGCAAAGTTCGTAGATATGGGAAGGAAGAAGGCGGGAACCGGCGAACATTTAAAAGACTTTAATAAATAAATGAACAAAATGAAAGTAACGCGGGCAGCCCCTCACGGACGACTGCCACGCAAACACATAATAAAACATAAGCAAAACGCAACATAAAGTCCAGGCCTGGTCCTCTCTCATCCTCCCACGTCTCTCGCTCGTCTACCTCGCCACACATGCAATCTGGAATTTCGTGCGAGGGCAAAAGATTTTCCCAGAAAGATCTGCAACAGGTTTAAGACCCCACTGTGAAGTTCTTTTTCGTTGAAATTAAGTTATAAGTGAACGAACTTCATTTCGGCCTGATTTTGTTTGAAAATTACCTCACATCAGTTCGTTCTTCGATTTTGCTTTGAAGTATATTAGGGCTATATATCGCCATGTTGAACAACAGAAAACTATTAATTTTTAAAGTGACTTCTGTGTGAGCTTTAGTTTACACATCACTATTAACTATGACTTTTCTGCTGGCAAATTTTCACTGTCACCGCACCTTTATGGTTCTTTTTTCTTTTTGGATTTAACAGATGGTCAATATAAATCATTATTTGGAAAAAAGGGCTATATAAAGACAATGATGTACATACTTGTTGAGGAAAGGTGTGCTGTTACTTTTCTAAGTGATAATAAAACATCAAAACATTCTTTGCTTAGAGCTGAGTATCAGTAGACACGCACTGTATGCTACGTTTTCAGTCTGATCCTGAATAGAGTAATTAAATCTTAAGGATCACTCATAGAGTCGTCTGTGTTAGCGGGTCGGCGTGATTTCCATATGCTGTGTGCTGGGCACACAACAGCACTGAAGAGAGAAAGAGCCCCTTGAGTTACGCTGGCCGAACGGGTGTGTGACAGGTGCCAGGTGGCAGCGCCAACATGTGCTGCTGCCATTCAGCAATCTGTTCCACCGCACCGCCTGGAGACATATGGCTAATGAAAGACGCTCAGTCTCACTCTTTCTCTTTGAATATGAGAGGCTTTCGCAAAATACCAAAGCCAGAGTCAGTTATCGGAGTTGACAGGACAAGTGCGTTTTACAATCATGTGGAAAAAAATTATTGAAAAACCACACATGAAAAACATCAGCTGTCTATGTGAGTTTCCAAAGAGGTCACACAGTTCCTGGATTACAGGTGCATTGATCACAAAAACAGCACAATGATTTAAAGCAGGGGTGTCCAATCCTGCACCTGGAGGGCCACTGTCTTGTAAAGTTTAGCCCCCCAACCCTAATTGAACACTCTTGAACCAGCTAATCAAGGTCTTACTAGGCATGCAAGAAACTTCCAGGCAGGTGTTTTGAGGCTAGTTGGAGCTAAACTCTGCAGGACACTGGCCCTCCAGGACTGAGTGTGGACACCCCTGCTTTAGAAGTTTAGTTCACCCAAAAAATACAATTCTTTCATTTATTTACTCACTTTCATTTAGTTCCAAACCCGTAAGACTTTCATTCATCTTCGGTGCACAAATTAAGATCTTTTTAATGAAACGACTCCGTTAATATGGATTACTTTTACGAGCTCTCAATGACATTTAGAACCGTCTTGAGTTTTGGCTGAATAGAATCTGGATTCTCTCAGATTTCATAAAAAATATCTTCATTTGTGTTCCGAAGATGAAAGTGCTATGGGTTTGGAACGAAATAAGAATGAGTAATTTTCTTTTTTGGGTGAACTATCACTTGTTGTTAAAGTCACAATGAAATCAAAATATAAAATTCTTATTGTTTATGGAATGGTATGGTGCAGTGTTTATTATAAATGTGAAAAAAAAAATGATGCACAACTGCACATTATTATTATTATTATTATTATATATCTATCTTTTTTTTTTTTATTCATGTCGCAGATAATCTTTAAAAAACCATTAATGTCCTCTCCCTCTCGTAACAACACTCTTCCCTGATGACGTGTGCACCGGGACAATAAACTGTTATTGTGTTGCACCCCAGCAACCTGTTACTAACATTGTTCGTCTCAGCATCCAATCGTTTCCCGGTGGACAAAATCCAAAAGGTTCAACCCTACACCCATTTCACATCTGATGCCAACTTTTAGGGGGAAACTAATTGACACTACATGCAAAACATAGAAACATTGACAGGAATAGAATGACACCTTCATAGGATAGACGTTAAATGCCACAAAAGCACATCCACAGAAATTACCAGAGAGTTAAATTAGTACAAACCCCATTCCAAAAAAGTTGGGACACTGTACAAATTGTGAATAAAAAAGGAATGCAATAATTTACAAATCTCATAAACTTATATTTTATTCACAATAGAATATAGATAACATATCAAATGTTGAAAGTGAGACATTTTGAAATGTCATGCCAAATATTGGCTCATTTTGGATTTCATGAGAGCTACACATTCCAAAAAAGTTGGGACAGTTAGCAATAAGAGGCCGGAAAAGTTAAATGTACATATAAGGAACAGCTGGAGGACCAATTTGCAACTTATTAGGTCAATTGGCAACATGATTGGGTATAAAAAGAGCCTCTCAGAGTGGCAGTGTCTCTCAGAAGTCAAGATGGGCAGAGGATCACCAATTCCCCCAATGCTGCGGCCAAAAATAGTGGAGCAATATCAGAAAGGAGTTTCTCAGAGAAAAACTGCAAAGAGTTTGAAGTTATCATCATCTACAGTGCATAGTATCATCCAAAGATTCAGAGAATCTGGAACAATCTCTGTGTGCAAGGGTCAAGGCCGGAAAACCATACTGGATGTCCGTGATCTTCGGGCCCTTAGACGGCACTGCATCACATACAGGAATGCTACTGTAATGGAAATCACAACATGGGCTCAGGGATACTTCCAGAAAACATCCGGGTACTGAAATGGCCAGCCTGCAGTCCAGATCTTTCACCCATAGAAAACATTTGGCTCATCATAAAGAGGAAGATGCGACAAAGAAGACCTAAGACTGTTAAGCAACTAGAAGCCTGTATTAGACAAGAATGGGACAACATTCCTATTCCTAAACTTGAGCAACTTGTCTCCTCAGTCCCCAGACGTTTGCAGACTGTTATAAAAAGAAGAGGGGATGCCACACAGTGTTTTTTGAGATGTGTTGATGCCATGAAATTTGAAATCAACTTATTTTTCTCTTAAAATGATACATTTTCTCAGTTTAAACATTTAATATGTCATCTATGTTGTATTCTGAAACCTCATTCAGATGCTTAAAGGAAGAGCTGAGAATTCTAATCAATTACTTGCATGGTCTATCAAAACTGGAATGATTTTTATTTCCTTGAACGACAAAAGCAGTTTGAGGAATAAAAAAAAAGAATAGAAAGCACAAAAGCAATTGAAAGCAAAATACAGAATGTCCAAGCTACTCTTTTCCATTCAATGAGTGTGAATAGAGACTTAATATTTCTAAGGAGAAGATTCAATTCTGAGTTTCTCACACACAGCTATCATATGGTTTCAGGAGCCTTGGATTTTAGCGCAAGTCATATGAACTGCTTTTATTGTGCTTTTTAGTCTTTGTTGGGGCTGGAGAGCTTTCGATCACCATCCACTTTAAGAGTTGGGTTCCACCTTATTTAGTTCAGTTAGTTGTTCAGGGTTTTTGTTTTTCCCTCTATGTATTGTACCAGTCTCATGTTACAGTGAAGAACTGGCATTAATAGATCATCATTCGTTGTCTGGCATGTTTTTGGCACACATACAAGACAAACAGGAAAGGTAAGAGTATGAAACCACCTCCACAACTATGACAACCAGATTCTATTTACCTGCAGCATAAGCACCAGCTTAAGTGTCTATGAATTTTAAGCTTTGCTCATTTAATCACTGACATTTAACATCTTTTTGAGCATTTAGTTTCACATTTGACCTTGATTAATAATGCACAGGAATGACAGTGTCTCTTAATTGTGTATTTGAGCTGATTATGTTATACACCACTACACCCAAACTATTATATATTTTAGAATCCGCTTTGCCATCCAAAGGTTTTGGGTCGGTAAGATTTTTTTTATGGTTTTGAAAGAAGTCTCTTATGCTCACCAAGGCTGCATTTATTTGATCAAAAATACAGTAAAACAGTAATATTGTGAAATTCATAATTTAACAAACTGTGATATAGCAAAGCAGAATTGTCAGCATCATTACTCCACTCTTCAGTTTCACAAGATCCTTCAGAAATCATTCTAATATGATTATTTGCTGCTCAAGAAACAATTCTGATTATTCTCAATGTTGAAAACCATTTGTGCTGCTTAATATTTTTGTGGAAACTGTGATACATTTTTAGGATTCTTTGATGAATAGAAAGCTCAAAAGAACAGCATTTATTTGATATAATATATATCATATATAAGTGTTATACAACTGTTTACTGGTACCTTTGATGAATTCAATGTGTCCTTGCTGAATAAAAGTTTTAATTTCTTTAAAAAAAAAAATGAAAAAGCTCACTGACCCTAAACTTTTGAACGTTAATATAGTTCCCATAAGATGAGAATTGTTAATTTTCTAGATAAAATTAATTCACTTCCATTTACAAACAGTTTTACAGTTTATCTATATGCTCTGCACATCCGTGCATTTATTAGTTGTGTCTGAAGTTCAGCTCTAGTTGTGGTACAACATGTGACTTCCTTCATCGTGATGTTTCAGGGCTGTAATGAATCCTCATCGACCTCATGATACCAGATTTCTCAGCTCTGTGGCTGCATGCTTTCTCTTTTTGGGTGTACTGATGTGCGGCAAAAATGTTTTGACTAACTAATAGCAATTAATACTAAAGAAATACCTGGCATATCATATCACATGGCCTTAATGATGATAATAATGAGTAAAGGCTGAACTTATTCAGCATTAATGAGGTTTTAAAGAGCTAAACACAGTGGCAGTTTGGTAAATGGTAGCATAGTTGAGTCACACATGCTGTGACGAATATAATAACAATACTGCTCTTCAACAGATCCGCTTTCTCAGTTTTCACTGTGGATTTTCTTTCTTTTTGTTCAGCCATCCAGCATCAGGAACAGAGGATTTACAGAGACGGCTCAGCCTTCCTCCCAGCCCACATCTGCTAAGATGTCCTCAGAAACGCACGGCGTAGATGCCACCCCTGCTCTCCCTGAACTTCTAGGAGATATACCGTTCACTTTAGCGCCACACATCCTGGCCATGCAGGCAGGCCTGCCCTTTGTAACCGATATCACCTTGCCTCACGACATAAATGACAAACTAGCCAACTTTCGTTATGACTTCTCCTTGGAGAACTCTGTGCTTTGTGAGCCGTGACTCTTGGCCCATCAGTTATATCACAGTGAACTATGAGCCTTTGGTTGTCAAGATTCTCCTTAACTGCTTGCCTATTAAATAAATGAAGGTCTAGTTTCAGTTAGCTGACAAAAATCGATCACTGACTATAGGGTGTTTGGCTCAAACTAACATATTGTCAGTTTAGTTTAAATAAGTTCACATTAAGATGGTTTACAGTCTCTCAGGATATTACACTTGATTGAGTGAGATGAGCATTACCGCCTCATTTAAAAACAGTAGATGAGCATTTATAAGATGACCTTACATTTTTCAAATGTAGTTCAAATTTTAGGGTGTAAATTCTGTGCAATTTTGCATTTTGACTGGGGTTCTGTAGCATAAGATGACATGCTGAAATAGTTTCGAAACTGCTATGTTTCTTAGTAATTGAGTTTGGTTGTTTGATGTTTCATTCAGACATTGCAGTCTGCGTTGGCCTTCCTCGGTTTTTTCTTAGTTCTGCAAAGACTTACTGTAATTTATGGAATCGGTTTCAATAAGTTTGCTTTCAGATCGTTCACTTAAACCAGTCAATACATAGAAAGAATGATTTTATAATCTGTCACCCAGCTATGTAGTTCTTTAAACATGTCTAAAATAAATAATTGGATAATAGATAAAGTATTTAATTCAAATATAAACTATATATTTTTAATATATTTAAATATTTAAAATCTATATTAAAAATGGCAATCGTAATGGCCTTTTGGCTAGTCCACTATATCTGCTGTAACTCTACAGTGAGTACTAGTAAACCTTAAAGGTGTTGCAAAAACACTCCCCTGTCTGCTACTGGTCAACCAAACCCTTTAGTCCCGCCCTAAACTGAGGCCATTGGTTGAGTCAGTGTTGCTGTGCCGGGCTGTTCAGAACACTCAAACAGAACAATGTTTTGATTAGTGATGCAGTGTTTACACTTTTCAGGGGAATCAGTATAGAATATTGCTTACTTGTTTCTGTATTTTAAGTTGGGATATGAAGTTGTTATACATCACAAAAATTACACATATCACCTTAAGTGAAAGGATTGCACTTAAAATAGAGTGACGGACATTGAAGTGCTCATTATAAATAGGCCTTTTGTAAATGTGTGCATGTATATAATTTTCTTTTTTCTTTTTTTTCTTTTTTTTGGTGAACATTGCATACCTCTGCTGTTGTTTGGTTTTAATGCATGAAGTTTTGAAGTTCTGCTTAAAGATAACACCCTATTTTGGGAGGCAGATATGTATTCTGAACAATGTTTGATTGCAAAACATGCACATGGATTTTAATAGGATTTACTGTTCTGTTTGAATAGGCCACATGGTTGTTGATCTGTTTTTTCTTTTTCTCTTTCATCTGAATTTTGGTTAATGGATGGGTTTTATAGTGTGTGGCGTGCTGCTATTTACACAATGCACTCAGGTTTAGCTGTGTCTCCTTTACATCCTCTTTACTTTACATGATTGTGTGATGTATCAAATCAAACTTTTGTTTATTTCATCTAAGATTACTAGGTTCCTCCTAATTTATCTCAGTCACTGAACTGTCCTTTTCAAAACACTGTACTGAAGTGTGTAAAGCGATTAAATGCCACTTTTGTTCAGGTAAACATTATGCCATCACCTTAACTCTGGATTCCTTATTGATTCTTATCTGGAACAGAATTCCTCATTGATTCTGATCCCACATGATGTTTATGCTAAATTCTGATCATTAGCGGAATGTAATGCTGTTGTTTAATTAAATATTATTTGATTACATTATGTTGCAATTTGCTGTTTTGTATGGAAATATCTTGCAAATACTATTTAGCACAAAAAGGATTTGTTACAAATTTCTAAATATATACATTATTATACACACTCATATTATGTAAACACAAACTTCTATTTTGGATGCGATTAATCGATTTGACTTCACTTATATATTTAAACTGAGACAACTTGCCCCAACTTGACATTTATTATCATTCTTATCCTGAGAATACAGCTTAACCTTCGAGTTAAAATGGCAATCAATACATTTTATAAATTACATTTAGGGCCATGGTCTCTCTTATGTCTTCTTATGCTCTTTGCATTGCTTACAGTTAAATCCGTTACACCATCTGTGTTATCTAGTATTAATGTTTGTACTTTGTACCATTAGATTAGTCTGTCAGTTTACTGTCTCAACCACTAGCAAGACAGAATCCCAAACGTTCTGAACCACAATGAATCTATTGGCTCCATCTGAGTCCATCATTTTCACCCAACCAATCATATTTTATTTCGATCATGCGGTACACCAATCAGAGGTCGTGAGAGCTCCGGACGCTCCCGCCCACACGCCTCTGTGACTGTGCCGCTGAAGTGCCTGTCATTTGGAGTAACACAAGAGGGGTGCTGAGACACACGACAGTCGGGATAACATTTCCTCAGCGTCAACTTTTTTTTTAGGTTTCCAGACTAGGAAGAAGCCCTGACACATTTTAAGGGCAAGTTAGCGTCAACAAATCATCTGCATGACTAAAGGACAAAAACTTTGTTCAGGGAAGCTACACTGCTACAATTTCAGCGCACTAACCAACAAGCCGAGGCTGCGCACTACACCAACATTAAAATATTCTTCTGCTTCTGCTTTTTTAACAGTTATAAGACGTTTAATTATAAGTTTAATTAATGTGTTGAGTTTAGTTAATGAATTAATGAAGGCTTTGGGAAGGAATTTATCGGCGTATTTTGCAGTAAAACTACCACAAAGTTAGGTTTAGTCATGTCAGCATCACCTGTGCACTCGGCTCGGGTCAGGCGCAGCAATGACGGGTCCCCCATCAACACCTCCTCCTCAGCATCATCATCATCATCATCCTCCGCCGGCAACACGAGCCGGTTGCAGCCCATTCGCGCCACGGTGCCCTACCAGCTCCTGCGTGGAAATCAGCAGCACAGCCCGACCCGCCCTCCCGCGTCCTCTTTCTCCTCCTCCTCCTCCTCCTCCATCTCAGTCGGTAGCAACACAGAACCGACCGCAGCAGCCCAGCACAGCAGCTCCAGTTCCGGCAGCCCGACGCTCGCCAGTCCGGCAGGAAACGGCTCGCTGGACGGTCGGCTGATCCCGCGGCAGAGGCGCTCTCCTCCGGAGCACAGGAGCTCACCCGAGCGCTGCCCTCATTCACCTGTCCTTAGAGGTAAACAACAGGCCCAAATCCTGCTTCATTTACTGCCATTCATTTAAGCATCTTCACATACGCTGTCGTTTAAATGGGCCAGGCTGTTTATCATGGACTGTATATGAAAACAACATAAATTCTTCACATAAAACTGCTATTATAGCACTATAAACCAGAAACGCATATGCATGACACAGATATGATAGCTTTATAAGAGTCTTTTATGTGTGTGTGTGTGTGTGTGTGTGTGTGTGTGTGTGTGTATATATATATATATATATATATATATATATATATATATATATATATATATATATATATATATATATATATAATATATAATATAGTGAATACATTGGCCTATATAAAATGCATTTGACCGGATTAACTAAATCTGTTTATTTATTTAAGATCGCAGCCAAAGGCGTTTAAAAGAGTTAATATATAATAATGTACATAATTATGGTGTTTGTGCATCATGGCCATGGCTGTGACTTAACCTAGTAAGCTGCCTGGACAGTCGTCGTATATCGTAGCCTACATTCACACTGAACGCGAACGTTTTTGCCGTTGTGTCATAAGCGTTTTTTTTTTTAAACGCTGCGTTCGGTTCCATTCGGTTTCTGTCTTATACGCAAGAATGCGTCCCGTGTACACGCCCCCTGTGATGCCCTAGAAAGCCGTCTATGTAGTGAGCTCGCTAGGTTTTGAGACACGGCCCACTCCTGCTAAAGCTAGCGCTCTGTAGCTTAACACACGCATAACTACCACTATTGCGTTATTTCTACTTCTCCGGTCCTGAATGAGCTCGTATGTCTTTCTCCTGGTTGTAGCTAATTCGCTGTTGTTTATCGGCCAGGGATGGAAAGAATTACGTGGGTAATTGGAGGTTGAGCGTATGTGTGTGTGAAGGCCACACACACAGGGGGCCTCCTCACAAACACACAACCTCAACCCTACTGTTCTGCATCATAACACATTATTATGAAACCTGAATGTTGCAAATTGAGCACCTTATTTAACGACTTTATGTGTTGCCTGTATATTTAGGATAAATAACATGTTAAAATGTTCATTCATTCCAAGTGCTGTATTGTCAGTCTCCATATTCAGGCCCTTCTGCCCCCCAAAAAAACATATTTACTACACTACTACTTAACTATGGTCACTTGGTATAAGCCACCATTGTCATAAAAAAAAAAAAAAAAAGATTTGTTTATGATGATTTAACAGTAATAATGGTGGTACAGTGGCCCAAAATATAGATCCATACAGATTAGTGATTTGAATGCTTAATGCATACATTTATTTTTAATTCATTGCATTAACACAATATCAAAACAAGTATTATTTATATGCTTGCAATGATATCACATTCAGAGAGTAAGTGAGACCAGGTACTTTTTCTGAGGGAAATGTATATGGATGGAGACTGTGGTTTAAAGGTTCACTCAAAAATGGAAATTCTGTCATTAATCACTCACCCACCCTCATGTCGTTCCAAACCTTGGATCTTCAGAACACAAATTAATATATTTTTGATTAAATTTGAGAGCTCTCTGACCCCATATAGACAGCAATTTAATTAACACTTTTAAGGTCCAGAAAGGTAGTAAAGACATTGTTAAAATAGTCCATGTGACTCAGTGACAGTGGTTCAACATTCATTTTATGAAGCGTCAAGAATACTTTTTATGCACAAAAAACAAACAAAAGGTCTTTATTCAGTAATTTCTTCACATCTGTGTCAGTGTCCTACGCTGTTAACGTAGTAAACACAGTGCAGCGCTTCCGAGTTAAGTCAGAGCTACACCAGCTTACCATTGGCCGATGCTGTTCACGTGAGCACCATGACACATGCGTGTGATGCTGACGCAGGAGCTGGCCAACATAACCTGCGTAGGAGAGCACGTTGGAGGGTGCTCTCAGATTTCATCAAAAATATCTTAATTTGTGTTGAGAAGTCAAACGTCTGCAAATTGAGCACCTAAAGCCTTATTTAACAACTGTATGTGTTGCCTATATATTTAGGATAAATAACATGTTAAAATGTCAAATGTCTTACGGGTTTGGAACAACTTGAGGGTGAGTAATTAATGATAGAGTTTTCATTTTTGGGTGAACCTTTAACCTGAAACCTTTAAATATGCAGACATTTTTATTTTCATTGGTTATGAATTGGTGTTTGTGGTAAGGCTGTGTATCAGAAATACAGGTTAATTTTTTGATTATATTGTGAGGTGAATCTTAAAGATTTGCCTGGCTGATGACAGGTTGTGATGGGAGGATCAGATCATTTTTCTATATCACTTGTTCATCAAAATGAGGTAATCTTTATCTGAGTCATTTTGTTCAGTTGAGTGACGTTAAATGTTATATTTTCAACAGCCAAAATCCCTGAACACGCCCACCTATGCAATCTTTATCATATTCCAAATTAGGAAATCATTATAATGTAGCCAAAGATAATTTATAAGGAACACAAATAATTACTTTACCTTCTGAGTCCTTTGTTCATTAACAAATCGTTCATGAATGACCCATCACTGAAAGAGCTCTAATGTCTTTTTAAATGTTTGTTTTGCCAAGAAAGCAAACTGTCTCTTTCAAGTTCCTTTGGTTTAGACATTGAATAGGCATTGGAAAAATCACATATCATAGTTCACTCTGTATTTTTCTGCAATGTGCAAAACACTTCTATTTGCTTATTAAGAAACAAAATTATTACTATTATAATTATTAAATAATAAATGAACTATATATTGTTTTTATTATTATAGTAATTTGTAATGTGCATTTAATGTGTCATTTGTAAACTGCACACAGTTGGGCATCATATGGATATTATTATTCATTTGTAGTATTCAGCATCAGGATTTTAAGTTAATTTATATATTTAAAGGTGCACTGTGTAAATTCTAGCAGCATCTAGCAGTGAGGTCGCGAATTGCAACCGTCCACCGCTCACCCCTCCCTTATGAAGTACATAGAGAAGCTACGGTTTCCGACACAGGACAAAGATGTCGTCATCTGAGTAGGCCTGGACAGTAATTCAATATCAATGTATATCACGATATTTTTTTTTCAATAACAGTGATATGATTTTTAAACACATTTCCGATATTCCGATATACATTATAGCATTTCTCACTGACTGACGTTCAGGGCGCAGAACACGATTGGCTACTTGCGTGACGTACACCACAGACATGCAGCCAGTGCTCAGCAGTAGTAGGCTAAGAGCCAACGCGGCAAGTTTTAGCTACAAAATGAGTACCCCTGACCGCAATACAAATGTGACTGAACGAGCTTCCACAAATAAGGAGAAAGCAGAAGAAATAGTTGATAAGAGAGGAAAGACTAATTCAGTGGCGTGGAAGTGGTTCGGCTATCTAAGATCTGATAAACTTCAGGTTTCAGTGTGCTGTGCAAAATGTGCCGACAGGGGTGTAACAATACATCGATATAGATTGACGTATCGATCTAATGTCTAACGATACGATGCATTGATGCTAAGTGTTAAAAACTGATACCTGTAGGCTATTTATATATTTAAGAGGCACATTTGTTTTAACACTCTCCACATTTTCACACAAGGTCAGTCTATGTATTATTGTCCTCGTTTAAATTGCCTTTCAGAGCTTGTGAAAAGCGCTCGGACAGTGCTTCTCGAAAGTTTATCATTTGCTCGTGTTTAAAGCCTTGCAAAAAGCAGCGCACGCTCATCTCAAACAGAGCACAAATAGGCCACTGAATTGAGTCTTCATTTTATTTATTTTTTGTGCTTCAGTAGATAAAGGTCTATGGTTTTGCATATAAGGAGAATAGAACACTATGTATCGTTCTTCACACTGAAATTTAAAACTGTTAAAAGAAAATAAACTGCGGCATAAGAGCGCTGCGTGCTGAGACTGTTGCTTCAAGCGCATCATTCTGCACATGGGATACGCATAAGTGCTTTGTGCCGCTCTGTATTGAGGGTATGCACGTGACGTCACCGTCAGCTGAAGTGACAGCGTTTATGAATCGCGATGAACCGTCCGATTTACACCCCTGGTGCCGACTAGCAGCGGGGACACATTAAATCTGTTCCACCATCTAAAGCAGTTCCACCCGATAGAATATTCTGAGAGTCAGAAGATGAAGATTCTGTTTTCAGCAAATTTGAGCACTTTTCACTTTATTCTTTATCCTGGCTGAAGCACTTTTGTTTTAATCTATATTTAGAATAATATAATCAGCCCAGGTTATAGTTTAAAGTTAAAGATATTAATAAAGTGAGTGAGAGTCTTATTTGATGGTGATTTCACATTTCTTGTTTGTATGAAGGCTAAATACAAATAAAAGGTGAACATTCATTTATTTCTACCATTTTAATTTCAAAAATATTATATAGTTTTATAGGAGGAGGTTTCATAGACTTGGCAAATACATTTTTTTATTAGTACACACATTCATTGTGGGTGTTCTTGGCAGTTTTTCTGAGGCTTTTATATAGTTCATATCGGAATTATATCGTATCGACCAAAATTAAAAAATATTGTGATATAAATGTTGGCCATATCGTCCAGCGCTACTTCTGAGACAGCAGAGAGTAGCTAGTAGGGATGTGACGATGAGGACATTTTCCCACTGGTTGTCGGCGTGTGACAACACCCGATAAAGCGTCTCGATTTACGTATGGTAACCCTCGTTCCCTGAAGGAGGAGCGAGGCGTCGTCGGGCGTCACCGGCAATTGGGATCACTTCAGGAGCCCCTAACAGCTTCGAGATATAGAGAACAGGCCAATGAGAATTGGCGTGCGAGATTTGCATCTCGGCGCTCCGCCCAGCGCGTCAGCGGGTATAAAGCGAGTGAAATGCGCGCCGCGTTTGTTTTTCACTGAGGGCGAACTACTGACTCGGCCTGCAGTGATGGTACAGCAATTGTGGCGGCGGGGCGTGCGTCTCCGTTCCCTCCTTCAGGAACGAGGGTTACCATCGTAACGAGGCGTTCCCTTTCAGTCGGTCACGTTCGGCGTCGACGTCACGGACGTCACCGGCAGTGGGATCCCTTTGGAACACGCCACAGTTGCTACCACTTCCAGCGCCCTGGGAAAGCCCCTCAGACCCGGCTGTTCGGGCGGGAAATTCACGCAGGGAGAGTCAGCTGCTGTTCCGCAAGACCCACTCAGCCGACTATTGGATAACGCTGGGAAAAGCGTGCCGGGGCGCTGCGGAAGCCACATCATGCCGGAGGAGTTACCATGTGGAGAATACTGCGTATGGACTGGCCGTGGGCAGTGCTACATCACGGAAGCCCCAGGGTGGCTCCGGCCATTTAGGCGGGGGTCCACACCACACTGAGGCGGCAGAGAGGGAAAGACACGAGCTCGCCGAGGGAGACTTACCGTGGAGAATACACATATGGGACGCCGTGGGGTCACAACATATGGAACCCAGCCTAACACAAGTTCCACCAATGCATCGGCGTTAGGCCTGGCGTCGGGCGCTCCGCCACGTCCGACTGCGAGGGTGCGGAGGACTCGACAGGGTTCGCCATACTGGGAACTCGACTGGAGCATATAAGCGCGCGTATCCGTTCCATGGGGAAGGGAGTGGCGCAGCAAGCCGACACTTTAGAGCGGGCGCCGGTGTTACTGACTATGGGAAGTGAGCACACAGGAAGATACCGGCTCTACGCGAGGCTATAGAACCTAGCGAGCGTGTTAGGTGTCGCCCAGCCCGCAGCCCTACAAATATCTGCCAGCGGCGCCACGAGCCAGCGCCCAGGAAGAAGCTACACCCCTGGTGGAGTGGGCTCTTAACCTGAGCGGGCAGGGCACGTCTTGGGTTCCATACGCCAAGGCGATGGCATCCACTATCCAGTGGGCCATCCTCTGCTTGGAGACAGCCTTTCCCTTCTGCTGTCCTCCATAACAGGCAGAAGAGCTGTTCTGAGGTCCTGAAGCTTTGCGTTCTGTCCACGTAAGTCCGCTAAAAGCGCGGACGGGACAGAGAAAAGCTAGGGCTGGGTCTGCCTCCTCCGAAGGCAGCGCTTGCAGGCTCACCACCTGGTCCCGGAAAGGAGTGGTGGGAACCTTGGGCACATATCCCGGCCGGGGTCTCAGGATTACGTGAGAGTTACCAGGCCCGAATTCCAGGCACGATTCGTCGACCGAAAATGCCTGCAGGTCCCCTACCCTCTTGATGGAGGCCAATGCAGTCAGGAGTACTGTCTTCAGAGACAGAATTTTTAACTCAGCTGACTGCAAAGGCTCAAGGGAGGCCTCTGCAGTGCGGTCAGCACCAGAGACAGGTCCCAAGAGGGTATAGAGAGAGCGAGGCGGATTCAGTCTCCTCGCCCCCTCAGGAACCTGGCGATCAGATCGTGCTCCCTAAGGACTTCCCGCCTCGTAGTCATGATTGGCGGCGATGGCGGCCACATAAACTTTGAGGGTGGAGGGAGACAGCCTTCGCTCCAACCCGTCTTGTAGGAAGAAAGCACAGAACTGACCCGAACACCTTCGGGGGGTCTTCTCGGCGAGAAGAGCACCATTCGACGAACAGGTTCCACTTCAGCGCGTGAGGTGCCTTGTAGAGGCGCTCTGGCGGAAGTAATGGTGTCTACCACAGCTTGTGGCAGACCGCCTAGAACCTCGCGTCCCGTCCAGGGACCAGACATGGAGTTTCCAGAGGTCCGGACGCGGGTGCCAGAGGTGCCCGTCTCTGAGTCAGGAGGTCCTTCCTCAGAGGAATGGGCCAAGGGGGTGCTGTCGCGAGGAGCACTAGTTCGAAAAACCAAGTCCTGTTGGGCCAGTGCGGGGCGACCAACAGGACCTGCTCCTCGTCCTCCTGACCTTGCACAGTGTTTTGTGCAAGAAGGCTCACTGGGGAAGCGCATATTTGCGTAGGCCCCGGGGCCAGCTGTGTGCCAGCGCATCCGAACCGAGGGTCCCCTCGGTCAGGGAATAGAACAGCTGGCAGTGGGTGGAGTCGGGCGGCAAACAGATCTACCTGCGCGCGGCCCGGCGACTCCAGATCAGCTGGACCACCTGGGGATGGAGTCTCCACTCTCCCGGGAGCACTGGCTGTCGTGAGAGCTCGTCGGCCGCCGCGATTGAGCAGGCCCGGAATATGAATGGCGCGGCGACCTCAGATGCTTCTGACTCCATAGGAGGAGATGGCGGGCGAGTTGTGACATGCGGCGGGGCGTGAGCCACCCTGTTTGTTGATATGCGCATAGCGGCGCAGTGCTGTCGTGCGGACCAGAAACGTGCTTGCCTCTGAGCGGCGTTTTGAAGCGGCTGAGTGCAAGGCGAACTGCTAACAACTCCAGGCAATTGATATGCCATTGCAGTTGGGGCCCGTCCACAGACCCGACACTGCAAGCCCGTTATGCGTGGCACCCCAGCCGGTGGATGAGGCATCCGTGGAGACAACAGCATGCCTGGACACTTGTTCTAGAGGCACGCCTGCCGTAGAAATGAAGGGTCCGACCACGGGCTGAAGGTTTGGCGGCATCTCAGCGTCACTTGGACACGGAGAGTTCCGCTGCGCCACGCCCATCTCGGGACCGATCGTGGAGCCAGCGTTGAAGCGGTCTCATATGAAGCAATCCCAGCGGCGTTACTGCGGCTGCGGGCGCCATATGCCCCAGGAGCCTCTGAAAATGTTTCAGTGGTACCGCTATCCTGCGTTGAGCGAGTTCACGCAGTTCAACACTGACTGGGCGCGCTCCTCGGTGGCGCGCGCCGTCCGGCGACAGTCTATCTCCATCCCGAAAAGATCCTCTGCGAGGGGCAGAGTTTGCTCTTCTCCCAGTTGACCTGAAGCCCCAACCGGCAAAGGTGGCGGAGCACCATGTCCCTGTGTTTGCACAATTGCTCTCGCGACTGGGCAAGGATCAGCCAGTCGTCGAGGTAGTTGAGAATCACGAACACCACGCTCTCTCATGGGAGCAATGGCGCCTCCGCGACTTTCGTGAAGACACGGGGCGACAGGGCCAGCCGAAGGGTAGGACCTTATGCTGATATGCTCGTCCGTCGAATGCAAAGCGTAGGAGCGGTCTGTGTCGAGGAGAATCGAGACATGAAAGTCACGCGTCCTTCAGGTCGATCGCTGCAAACCAATCTTGGGGACGGGCGCACCTGAAGATGCGTTTCTGCGTTAACATCCTGAATGGCAGCCTGTGAAGGACTGGTTCAGAAGTCGCAGATCCAAGATCGGTCGTAACCGCCGCTTTTCTTGGGTACAATGAAATACGGGCTGTAGAAGCCGGTCTTCATAACGGCTGGAGGACCGGCTCTATCGCGTCCTTCGCCAGTAGGACTGCGATCTCCGCCTGGAGCACAGGGGCATTCTCCGCCGTCACGGAGGTGAAGTGAGCGCCCCTGAACTTGGGGGCGCGCCGGGCGAACTGAATCGCATAGCCGAGCCTGATAGTGCGGATGAGCCAGCGAGGCGGGCTGGGAAGCGCTAGCCAGGCTCCCAGGAACCGTGCAAGCGGGACCAGCGGCACCACAGAGCGTACCGCAGCGGGGCAGCAGCGGCGGCATGCAGGGACCCGATACGGGCGGCATGGTAGCGGCCCAAGGTGGGGTCTGAGTGTGCTGTGCAACACTTACCTGCTTCCGCTGAGGGGCACGCGAGTGTGGGGAGGCCGTTGGTGGCGTCCCAGACACAGCCGGCACCCCTGCTGGCGATAAGAGGCGCCTGAGGTGACAAGGCATGGAAGCGTCGAACACCGCCAAGCGCACTCTCTTGGCACCCAGAGATTCCGGAAACTGCTCTTTTATTGACAATTTGGGTGCCGCTAGCACTGGGGCTAGCGGCGGAACAGGATGACACAATATCGCCCCGGCCCTCCTCCGGGAGAGGTGCTGCGGCCGTCTCGAAGAGCAGTCTCCTCCATCTCTGGGTGGCCCGTCTCAGGGTCTCTTCGACGGCGCTTGCCACCTGGCTTGGCAGCGGCCTGAGCGGGCTGGGCGTCCTTCCCACGGCCGGCTCTACGCCCGGCGCCGGGTGGAGAGGCTGCTGCTGGGCTGGGGCGGGGGCGGGGGCAGCGGCGGGCGGGCGTCCTCGGCGGCGAGCAGGCGGAGGTGCTGCGGCGGCGGCGGGGTGGAGGCAGCAGCTGACCGCCCGGGGCAGGATGTATTTATGGCCTCCGTCTGCTTCTGGGCGGCCGAGAACTGCTGGGCAAAGCTCTCGACGCGTCGCCGAACAACCCGGCCGGGAGATGGGAGTCCAGGAACCGAGTCTTATCGGTCTCCTCATGTCGGCCAGGTTGAGCCAGAGATGCGCTCCTGGACCACTAGAGTGGACATCGCCTGACCCGATGGAGCGGGCGGCGACTTTACCGTCGCCGGAGGGCGAGGTCCGTCGCCGTCGGAGCTCCCGGAAGAAGCTCTGGGCCAGGGCTACCCTCGTGCATATCCATGAGTGCCTGGGCCTGATGCACCTGAAGCAGCGCCATGGCATGCAAAGGCGGACGCAGCCTGGCCACAAGACCTGTAAGCCTTCGCAGTCAGACTGGAGGAGAACTTACAGGCCTTGGGCGGGAGACGTGGGTCACCGCGCCAGGTGGAGGCGGTCGCCGGACACAGTTGCATCGCGGCGCCCGCTCCACGGCGGGATCCCCACGTACCCCTGGCTTGCCCGCCGTCAAGGGTAGTGAGGAGGAGGAGCCACCGGGTCGGTTCCTGGCACTAAAGGGTGTCGACCACGACCTGGTGAGCTCCTCATGCACCTCGGGAAGAAAGGTACCGGGCGGGGCGCTGAGAACCAGCGCGGCCCGCCCGAGAAACCAATCGTCCAACCTAGAAGGTTCGGGACGTGGTGGGGTTCCACTCAAGCCCGACCTTTTCGGCGGCCCGGGAAAGCATAGCCGTCAACTCGGGGTCTGACTCGACCGCTGCCACTCTCCCAGAGGAGGCAGTGCAGCCGAATCTTCATCCTCCGAGGACTGGAACTCCCCTCCGATGCAGCGATCAACATCTGCTCCTCCGCCGAGCTCCGAAGAGACCGCGGGCGCCCATGGGAGGGCCAGCGGGTCCCCTCCGAAGCTCAACCGGTAGCGGCGCTTGTGAGGGGTTAGGGGCCTGCGGAGGTGCGCTCGGCGGGTTAGCCCTAACCGTAATCCTCAGGTCACCCGGCCATTCGTCGAAGTAGATCTATTCTGGGAATAGAGCTAGATCGAGGCATGGGTAGGGGACTCCACCTTCACGAATGTGGCGAGTCTCGACCTAAGCGCTGCGATAGTCATGTTCCCGCAGTGAGAACACGAACTATCCACAAAGGCTGCCTCAGCGTGCTGTAAGCCCAGGCACGTGATACAGCGATTGTGACCGTCAGCGGGTGACAGGAGCGACCGCATCCAGTAGCGCACGGGTGGAATGACATCTCGAAAAAGCGCAGTGTCACACCCGTGTAGCTCTCTTTGTGAGGAAAAAGCGCTCTTTTTTTGTGCTGAAGCACTCAGGGAGGACGCGGCAACACACCGGGAAATAGTGCAGCCCGTGTGTGTGCACTCACAACTCTCTTGCTGTGAGAACAGCAGTTGTTTCTTTTTTTTCTCCTCTTAATGCAGCAGGGGCGCGGTCGCGCTGGTTGTGCCGTCTACGCCAACACACGCGTTTCCCTCTCTCTCTGGCCTCTCGCTCTCTCTCTCGTTTAGTTCTTCATCAACGCCGTTCGGCTCGAAGTGAATGACAAGCGTGCGTGCATTTCACTTCCGCTTTATACCGCGGCTTGGCGGGCGCGAGATGCAAATCTCGCACGCCAATTCTCATTGGCCTGTTCTCTATATCTCGAAGCTGTTAGGGGCTCCTGAAGTGATCCCAATTAAGTCGGTGGCGTCCGGCGTCACGTCGAACGTGACCGACTGAAAGGGAACCAGTATCACCGGTGGGGGCTTTTCAAATTGCTAATTTTAAACCGAAAGTAAAACGGCTGCTCGGGCATTCATAACGGAGCGATGCGGAGCAAAGCGAGTGTTTTCAATGAATTCCTATGTTAAGCTTCCATAGGCATGAATTGAAAATGCATCAGACTGGACACGCACTGTGAATGACAGTGCAGCCGTAAATGTGTGCGCACTGTGAGGCCATGAATGAATGACAGTGCAGCCATGCTCATTTTAGTTTCAGTTTTGAATTGGCATCAGTTCTGATGGTGAATGGTGGGTTCTTTAGCCCATTATTCTTAATGAAAAACACAACAACAAAACGGTACAATGACAAACTCACTTAAATAGGCACGTTTACATTTCTCTTTGAACAGGGTACCCGCAGGATCTTAAAAAGTCTTAAATTTCTAAATAAAAATTTTAGGCCTTAAAAAGTCTTAAATTCACTGAAGTATTTAGTTCTAGGTCTTAAATAATGTTAAACGGGTCTTAATTTAAAACTACGTCCATGCAACACTACCTCTAATTGAAATGCTCCTGCAGCGCTTTAGAGTGTGTGTTTATTCCAGGGTGTTGTTCTTTCTTTCGTTAGTCCAACTATAGTTCACTGTATTACAACTACAAATGAGACCAGCATGCGTCTTATATTGCAGCCAATCAGCTGTCGTGTTATTGTACCACAGATGCATAAAACGGATTTATTCTTCAGCTAACTGTTCTCCAGTTCTTCCAGTTCGTGAAGGCGAAGGCAAATCTTTCTTACCTGCCATCTCGCATAATGACCAAATAAAAGTATGATATGCCTGATAGCACTAAAAAAAGAGTTAATAAAAGCGATGTAAACCCCAAACTCAATTCGCTACTGACACACGGACCGATGTCAGAATGGCTGCGGATTCTGTGCACACGTTTGCCGCCTAAAAAAGTTTGGGACGTGTGTCAGTATTGGATCTGCGCATTACTGTCACTTAAAGTAAAAGCAACCTAATATAGCCTGTACCCTCTCCTGTCTGTGTGTTAATGTGAAACAAAAAACAACAACAGGGGGAAAAAACAAACAGTAGCCTACCTAAACTTAAAGCACTGTTAGTATCTGTATCTTTATTTGTATTTATTTGTCCTATTGTCATTTGTTTATAAGTTCTTATTTTATTACTGTCCATTTACTTGATTACTTAATTACTTGAGAACTTTTTACTTATATTAAGCAATTGCTTATTGCTGTAGTTTACTTTTTGGTCATATTTCCCACCCTAAGCGATCATTTTATTAAAGCTAGATAGCATAAGCACACCACTGGACCAGCCTTTTTTGTAATACCAAACAAGATTAATGCATTTTGTTTGTTTTATTGCCATGTGTGACTATTGTGCATCTAACATAATATGGTAAATGTGTCATTCTAGTTATGTGTGTGTGTGTGATCCTGGTGGGATTTGAGCTATGAGGAAGTGCAAGTTTACTAATACTTTGTTCAATCTGAATAAATTAATTTGCTTTGCAAGTAATTCGTGATTCTGCATTTCCTTTGTATGTTTTTTATTGCATGATATAGGTCTTAATTCATTAAATTTAATTCATAATGGTCTTAAAAGGGTCTTAAAAAGTCTTAATTTTTGTGCTGCGACTCTTGTTCGGCTCATGCTTTGAGCAGACACATTCAGTTTTTAATTGTAGTGTCTGTTCTCTAACTGAACTAAATGATTTTATTACTATAAAAATCAAAACGACGGTGGGGCCGGTGCCGTGGTGGGCAAGTGTTGTAACCGGTGTTGTGTCTGAACACCGATAACACCGGTAACAGTTTGTCCATTTAGGTCTACTGTAGAAAAATGACGGCCAAATGGTGACTTCACTGTAAACATACACTCACCTAAAGGATTATTAGGAACACCATACTAATACTGTGTTTGACCACCTTTCGCCTTCAGAACTGCCTTAATTCTACGTGGCATTGATTCAACAAGGTGCTGAAAGCATTCTTTAGAAATGTTGGCCCATATTGATAGGATAGCATCTTGCAGTTGATGGAGATTTGTGGGATGCACATCCACGACACGAAGCTCCCGTTCCACCACATCCCAAAGATGCTCTATTGGGTTCAGATCTGGTGACTGTGGGGGCCATTTTAGTACAGTGAACTCATTGTCATGTTCAAGAAACCAATTTGAAATGATTCAAGCTTTGTGACATGGTGCATTATCCTGCTGGAAGTAGCCATCAGAGAGTGGGTACATGGTAATAAAGGGATGGACATGGTCAGAAACAATGCTCAGGTAGGCCGTGGCATTTAAACGATGCCCAATTGGCACTAAGGGGCCTAAAGTGTGCCAAGAAAACATCCCCCACACCATTACACCACCACCACCAGCCTGCACAGTGGTAACAAGGCATTATGGATCCATGTTCTCATTCTGTTTACGCCAAATTCTGACTCTACCATCTGAATGTCTCAACAGAAATCGAGACTCATCAGACCAGGCAAAATTTTTCCAGTCTTCAACTGTCCAATTTTGGTGAGCTTGTGCAAATTGTAGCCTCTTTTTCCTATTTGTAGTGGAGATGAGTGGTACCCGGTGGGGTCTTCTGCTGTTGTTGCCCATCCGCCGCAAGGTTGTGCGTGTTGTGGCTTCACAAATGCTTTGCTGCATACCTCGGTTGTAACGAGTGGTTATTTCAGTCAAAGTTGCTCTTCTATCAGCTTGAATCAGTCGGCCCATTCTCCTCTGACCTCTAGCATCAACAAGGCATTTTCAGGACTGCCGCATACTGGATGTTTTTCCCTTTTCACACCATTCTTTGTAAACCCTAGAAATGGTTGTGCGTGAAAATCCCAGTAACTGAGCAGATTGTGAAATACTCAGACTGGCCCGTCTGGCACCAACAACCATGCCACGCTCAAAATTGCTTAAATCACCTTTCTTTCCCATTCTGACATTCAGTTTGGAGTTCAGGAGATTGTCTTGACCAGGACCACACCCCTAAATGCATTGAAGCAACTGCCATGTGATTGGTTGATTAGATAATTGCATTAATGAGAAAGTGAACAGGTGTTCCTAATAATCCTTTAGGTGAGTGTACTTAATGTATATTAATTTAAATGTGTGTGTAATTGTTAATGTTAAAACACTGTATCATATCCTAGCTTAATATACAGCCAAGTAATCCGGTTGATTTCCCTAAAAACTTTTAAAACTCTTTCAGATCTGAAGTGTTACTAAGCAGCTAGTCAAAAAGTGGGACCCATTCCTTGATATAAAGTCATAAAAATTGCATGTTCATTAATTAATTATAGAAGAATTTCAAAATAGTTTTAGTTAAAATAGTTTAAATGAAGTATATCGTGTCATGCTGCTTGATGTCCATGTCAGCTACCTACTGACAGAAATGGGCTTTTAATTTACAGTAGTTTCTTGTAATTACAGAAATCATCAAAGATTCTGTGGCCTTGAATTCTTGAGCGTTTTGTCATGAGTTAAATGAACAGTCAGATATTTTTAGAAGGGTAACTCTTGTTTCAGACATGCTGTCTCTGAGCTCTCATAATTCTGTGTCATGTTAAGCACTATTCATTTGATGCACTGTGTGTGTAGACTGAGTGAGTTCAGAGTTCAGACCCCTCCCCCCACCTGGAAGAAATCTTTTTACATTTTAAAGTTAAATGCATCAGTCTGGTGCACTTTGAGAGTTCAAAAGTTGTTGTTATTATTATTATTATCCCCAATACAGTAATGTATATTGTAAAACAAATGCAGTGTAAAAAAAAAAAAAGAAAGAAGCATTTATTTTTCATGAAATTGCAATACTTTAATGCAATTTTTTTCACTTGTAAGAGATAAACCCTTGGCCTTGAGCTTTTTTTTGAGTGGAAATCTGGAGTTTTCTTTGATTACAATAGCCACTTATCACAAATTTTATGAAATGCTTAAATCATATGTCCATAAAAATGATGTACATGTGAAAATAATGTATAACTGGGTCCCATTGTGTTCCCAAATGCATGTTAAGCACTCAGCACATGCAGAGATGTAGTTCGCTGCATTCACTGTGAACTGAGATGTGGAGAAATGGCACAAAACACATTATTAGAGAACTTTTATGATATTAGGTGAAGTTTAAAAATATTTTCGTCTCATTATGAAAATGTGGTGGGACAGATTCGATTATAGAGAGTCTACATAATTAATAGGAAACACTGGAGTTAATTTATCTGAGAAATACATTACTTCTTTTGCACTTAGTACGTTTTTGTCTTGTTCTCTAAGACAGCAGTATTTTTGGCCGTGGCTTTGTGTGCAGCCGTCTGACTCAGCTCCTTGGGTTGATATGTGATAACAGGCCTGGGAGCAGCATTACGACTTAATCACAAAAAACACACTTTCTCTCACTTCTCTCCTCTACAACAACATATGATAGACTTATTTGAAATTGATTACAGTACATAAAAATAGCAACAGATGAAGAACATCCTTTCTGTCTATCAGTTCCCATGTTGACCTTTGTATCTGTGCCAGAAAGGCCACGTAATGTGCCACAAGAGAAATATTTAAAAAAAATACATAAATTAAGACTGTGATATACTGTTATCAGCATATGTTGAAGTAGATTCCCGTTGTCTCTGAGAGAATATGCACTCTGAATGCAGCCTCGGATGAAGAAGCCTCTGTCAATTTTTAATTTCACTTTTTTGTAGTGAATAATTGACTGGTGTTTGAGACTCCTTTGCCGGCTTAACCCTCGCGCAAAGTTTGCACATTGCTCGTGTGTTATCCACTGGTTCACCGTCATGGTTTAAAACTGAAATATTTCCAATGTTGCAACATGGCATTTTTCCTCTATCACCAACTCCATCTTGGCTTGCAAGTTGATGGACAATGATTCACATTTTGTGCACGTCATTTCCTGTGATAATAAAAGTAAATGATAAATAAATAAGTAAATAAACAAGTAAATTAAAGGGGACCTTATTATGGCCCTTTTCACAAGATGTAATATAAGTCTCTGTTGTCCCCAGAATGTGTCTGTGAATTTTGTCTGTGACAATCACCTTACTGCTTAATTCATAATAAACGAACATAACTCTCATCTCTGTGAATATAATCATTGACATTAGTGGTAACTTTAGCCACAGAAATTGCTAACAAGCACATTTGTAAAGGCAATTTTCAAAATATAAAGTATGATACTTACATCTTCAGGGTGTGAAGCTGGATCATGAACAGTTGATACTGCTCCATCCATGAGGAACAACTTTTTAGCTAAACCTGCTTTGTATTGACCCTCGTTCACAAATCAGTCTGGTGTAAAATGATTAGATTTTAGGTAACTTGAGGGGCACATTCCCATCATAAACAAATGGAATCCACTGCGTCTTCAGTGGCTCAGTTCCCGGGAGTAAATGAAGAGTCTTATGCTCACTCCTACAATTAACAACAAAACACCAGACTTTTTTAGTAGGAATCTAAGACATTTATCTTATCACTACAGCTTCTCCAGCGACAGTGTACAGCTCACTGGCGGGGTCTAACAGGCAGAGTCCGTCAGCAGTCGTGGGTGGGGCCTAGGCATTTTGTGACGCCACAAAGGTAGCATCTGCAAACGGCTTGTTCTGAGGCACTGCTTATGATTTATGGGGGTATAAAAAAAAAAAAAAAGGAGCGGGTGTAGAGCTGCACGATTAATCGTTAAAAGATTGCAATTCTGATCAAACACCCACACAATCTCATTCCTAAATGGCCACGATTCTGCTGTCTTTTATGCTTGTTTCACATCGCAAGCGTCATGTTATGAATTTCCATAGGAATGAATTGAAAATGCTCGATCTGTTCCGTGCCAGGAACACACACCATGAGAGGGTTGGCCGCCACGCTTCCGATGTGAACGCTCTCATTCATTGATATGAATGAATACGTGCTGCTGACACTTGTGATGTTTAGGAAGACTTTTAGGAAGACTTTGGTTAACCTATGAAATAGAGGTCTGCCGATATATAATTTTTGAATATATCGGCATCAGCAGATATCTGTGTTCCGATTTAAAGTCAGGCACGCCCGCGGGCAGCCCCGTGTTATTGGTTCAGCGGAATTGGCATAATGCTACAATGCTTGCAGTTAACTTTAAGGACTGTAGTTGAAAACTATCAGCAGCTTGCTTGCTAACATATTAGCCCCAATGTTATAAGTTCTGTTTTATTTTTTCCTGTATCGGAGTCTGAGAATTTCACTCTGTGCGTGGGGTGGAGAAAGCAGCAGCTCTCACAAACACTGCAGCGTGATTGAGGGCGAGGGCTACATTACTCCGCCCCGCACACAGACAGCACCGTCCTCGGAGACACAGAGCTGTCCTCACTCCTAGAGCAGCCCAGAACAGTGTATGACAGGCTAGACGTGTTTATACTCGACGCATCCGCATGACCGAGGGTGTGTGCGGCAAAAATAATGTCAACGCAGGGTGGGCGGTCGTGCACGTTGAGCTCAGTCATAGGAGGTGCGCGCACAGTCAGCGGAGGCTCGCGGAAAGTAAAAACAAAGCTGAAGCACCCTCAAACGCAAGCAAAAGCACTCTCAGTTGATACTGTAATAATATACTGCCGAAGCAGATTTGCACATCTGTGTTTGCGCTCTGGAGAGCGCCATCTATTTACAACGTGTGTTTGCAGCAGGGAGTAATGTAGCCAGATCTCTAGAATGTGATTCGAGTTTTTATTCAGTGCTGAGTTAATGCAGGTTCGCGAAACTCGAGGCTGTACAGTCTATAAAATCCTTTGAATAAAATTATTGATTTTCATGCTGCTAAGAGGACCAATGGCCAGCTGCATGCTGCAAAGTTTCGGAAATAAAATATAAATATCTAAATATAAATGCTGGATTCACTCTGCACGAGACAGAAATATCCTCCTGACACCCAGAATAGACGTTTTGCCTCTGTAGAGGACATTATATTTTAGTGAATTTCTCTGACAACATACAGTTTTGTCTGGATATTTTTATGAAAATATTCCTTTTTGCATTACATATTGTCCTAAAAACACATTACTATGCAAATTAGATAGTGTATAGATGCATTTCGTAGAATGAAAATGGAATTTATGGCCATGTTTATCATTAATACTTGGTCAGTTTATTGATTTGTTTGGTTAACTTTGGATAAATATTTTAATACCGTGCAGTTCACAAAATTAAGATTCGAGAGATGGTTCAAGTCAGTGTTCAATAAATGAAGCTAAGTTTAGAAATGTTGTGCATCCACTTATTATTAGTGTGACATTTTAGCATGAAAATGAAGGCGAAAACTTTAAGATCTCAGCCCTAGAAATCGGCTGCACATATTGGCCATCGGCTGACCCTGACCTCTAAAAATCGAAAAACACATTGATCGATCTCTACTATGAAAGTACGATCATCACACTGCAACATTCAAACCTGCGTCCACGCTGCCACTGATCTGGAGAGAGCAGCTGCCGTGTATGAAGCAGCTTCACAAACTAACAGTCTTTTCAACCACTCATTATCATTATTTATACGGGATAAAAGTTTATAGTTTGTGTATAAACAGAGTAAATCATCTTTTAAAAAAGTATGACACTTATAGGTATGTACTGTATTGCTTATAGTTATGCCAGGAGGTTGGCAACAAGTGAGTGTTTAAAAAAGTGTTTGTCATTGAATCATTCATATAAAAGATTTATTCACCATTGATTGATTTGATTCACAGATTGATTCATCCAATAACGAAACAAATCGTGATTGAGACATTGACTCCAAAGTATTTTTTATTTTGTTCAAATGTATATATCTTTTAAATAGAATAAAGCAATAACCATTTTGTCCGAACCGTGGGAGAATCGCAATCTCCATTTTACACCAAAAAAAAATCATGATTCTCAATTTATCCAGAATCGTGCACCTCTGAGTGGGTGGATTTTTACTATTCTAGGGTGGTTGTGTACACGCACTGCTGACATATTTATTTTCAAACACCATGTAAAAGTGATTTTTGCATAATAGAATAAATGAGCAAATATGCCTAACTGTAATTTAATTTTTAACCCATGATTTTACTGAGGAGTATCGGCCAACACTAGAACCAATGCATGTTTTTACACATGCTGGTTTGGTGTGTTTATTTAAAAATCTTTGATCGTTGAGGTACTAAGCAATTATTAGTAATATAATGGTAATACTGTATATAGTATATTTATGTTTTTCACTCTGCCATATATAGTTCAGTGTGAAAAGGTCTCTGGCCTGGGTGTTTCAACATTAAATTGGAGACTGACTTGCTTCTTCCAATGACTTTGGTTCTTATTTGCATTAATTATTAAATAAGGGCTATTTCTGGAATACAAGTGTTTTTTTGCACCATAGAACATTTTGCAGCATCATCAGAAAAGACTTCCTATTTTTAGCATATTTACTTTTAGTACAGCGGCTTTCTACCATATTGTATAGATATAGCTGATTTTACTAAGTTGTTTTACTTCATATTTAACTATATTTATAGACCCTTAACAAATCCTCTTATTAACCTTTTATTTACAAATTTATTATATGATATTATATATTTCATGCTTGGCATACAACAAATCAAAAATAATAAGAACCCTAAAATCTTACAAGTAAAGAGTTGCTGCAAAAGGGATTTGAACACTTTAGCTTCACAATTTGTCATTTATATTAGCTTCAAAACAGTAAGTTTGTTAGGTTTAAAAGATTTTTTTAAGTGTGGCATAAGTGTCCAAATACTTCATGGAGCAGCTTCTAGGAAACAGTCTTTTTAAAACACATTGTATTCTCAGTCTTGTTTTTATTAATAGACCCTGACAGCTGTATACTCTTGACTCCAGTTTTGCTAATGACTATAATCTTGTTTTTTGGATCTATGCAGTACCACACATTATTTGTTCCAATGATTTAATTTACCCTTTTCACAGACTGTGATGACGCATTTCCACAGTTATCATCATCACAGATGTAGATTTATATTAGATTTTTTTTAAACATATTTTCATTGTTAAAAAATGTAATACACATTAATACCGCTATGCGCTACCGCTATGCTATGCTGCGAGGGTGTTTCTCATACAACAGCTAAAGGACATCTTTGACATCTTTCTCTCAACAGTTTTTCCTGCTTTTGGAAAGTTGTGGAAACACTATCGCAGATTTTTTTCTTTTGTTTTTAAAGTAAATGCAAATACAAAAATTATATTTGCTGTAGTCTCACATTCACCACTATAGAAGTTTTCCCAAGTTTGAAGATTTTTCCGCTTCTGAGAACCTCAGAAATATGGAAAGGGTCCATTACCACCAAAAAAAAAAAAAAAAAGCCCTGTTTATTGTAGACCTTACATTATGAATATTCAGAGGTTACTGAATACCCACAATATGCATCATTTAATAATATGATGTGTGTGTGTGTGTGTGTGTGTGTGTGTGTGTGTGTGTGTGTGTGTGTGTGTGTGTGTGTGTGTGTGTGTGTGTGTGTGTGTGTGTGTGTATGTATGTGATCTTTTGCAGTCAAATACATTTGACATACAATTCTTCTATTGTGTATTTAATTTTTTTTAATACTTTTTAAATTGCACTGTATGAACTCCACAAGTTTGTGTAAAATCTGATGTTCATGTTCAGCAGAAACAGCCATTATAAAGCTTGGAATAGCCAGGACATTTTTTATATAACTCGGATTGTATTTGTCTGAAAGAAGATTGTCAAATACACCTAGGATGTCTTGAGGGTGAGTAAATCATGGGCTACTTTTCATGTTTGGGTGAACTAACCCTTTAATACATTAACTAATGTTAACAAATGAGCTCTTGTTGTAAATGTATGACCCCAGCTTTTTAATGTGATTTGTGGCATCCAAAAGTGAAAGCGGATTGTCTGAATACTGTGGTGATGTTGTGATTCAAAATGTGACGTGTACGGGTGAGTCCGTTGGAGAGCGGTGAACACTGATGCGTTTGGAGGGGAAAAGTTCACATTTGCATGTCCCCCTGCCTCGCAGTTCGTTTTTGTTTCCTTGCGCGAAACACTTCGCTCGGTTCAACAGCACTCCGACTGTGCTGATGGATGTCGTACAATAGCGCCTGTGTTTTCTGCAATGCAAATCGACTCCCAACAGAGACTGTATTTACTTCTGAAAGCCTTAAACTTCCACATATTCAGTGTTCATGATGTTATAGGCTTGTACTTCCTTTACCTTGGCTGTCAAACTAATGCGTTATATCCCACTAAATAAAGTTTGCTCAACCCACTTTACCCACAGTAACTGATTCAAGAACGAATGCCAGGAGCTGTGATCATCAATTCCCATTAAATTATATTAATGCCATAAAAGAATTCCAAACATGTGAAGACATCATAACCTGCAGGCTGCAATTCTGCAGCGAAGCAATTACTCTGTTTTATTTCCCCACCGTGCAGCAAGCAAAACCACCTGTCCCTCGTCTAATATGACCTAATTCACAGCTCGAAACCAGACTGGCTGTATTGCGATGATGTTTGTCAAAATGTGATTGTGTGAATAACAACAGAAGGTCTTTCAGTGTTTCGTCCACCAACGCACACTTTCTCTGTTTGCAAGCGCAGTATTTTACTGAATGTCACCTCTCACGCATTTACTTAAGGCATTCAGTGCTGCTCCGTTTACCACACTCAAAGCTTACAGATACAGCACAACAAATTGTTAAAGCTGATAATAATATAAAATAATATAATAAAATAATCAACAACAAAATTTATCATTGATTAGGTAATTCTGTAAAGCCTGACATAATAGTCAGATTTTTTTTTTTTTTTTTAAATGGAACATTTTATTGAAACTTGAAATATATTAAAACATCTTTTACTTTGCATACATGTTTTTTGTTGAGTATCATATTTGATTAATCAGGCTTTTATGGTTCATATAGTATAATATAGTAAAAATAGGAGCTGATACTCAAAAAAAAACAATTATTCAATTATTCAACTCAATTATTTTATTCAGGTGGCATTAACTGAGCAAAATATGTTTTGGTGCAGTTGCTGATATTTATATGGCCAGATAAAATTCTGATTGTAATGTAATTCAGTGATCTTTGAATAGTATAGCAGACTACTTTCATAAAATGCATATAAATATTAGTTATCACTTTATATCTTCCAATAATTTTTAATAAGATGCTATTTAAATGCTTCTTTCTTTTTTTTTTTTTTAAATGAGAGATGCTTGAGAGATGAACAAATAAACATTACTAAAAAGCCTGATGTATCATATTTGATGTTCACATTTTAACATGATTTTCTATAAAATAAAATAAAATAAAAAATATGGATAATCAAGTAAACCTAAGTTGCTTCAGTCCAATAAATGTTCATCTTGAAATATTACAAACAATATAAAAGTTATTCTTATGTTTACTTTGTAAAAATCAGTAAAGAGTTCACAGCAAAAGACACAAACCACAACCGGAAGGTGGACGTTTTACAGTTTTACTAAAAGACCTTTTACTTGCTAAAAAAATCATTTATCAACTATCGACAGAAGACATGTAGTACATGAAAGTTTTGATCATGTTGATAATTTAGTGGTCTTAGAAATTTGCTTATCAAATATCATACAGTAGGTTTTATGCTGTACATTTTCTATGGAAAGAAACACTTTTACTTACATTTTAAGGTTTCATTCTAGTAATGTGAACATCTATTTTTTTATATATATATATATATATATATATATATATATATATATATATATATATATATATATATATATATATATATATATATATATATATATATATATATATATATACATATATATATATATACATATATATATATATATATATATATATATATATATATATATATATATATATATACATATATACATATATATATATATACATATATACATACACATATACACACACACACACACGATATTGACAAAAGTATTGGCAGGAGCTCAGTGAATTCAAGTGTGGTACCGTGATAGGTTTCCACCTGTGCAATAAATCCATTCGTGAAATTTCCTCACTACTGAATATTCTACGGTGAAATCAATTGGGAACAACAGCAACTCTGTTATAAAATCACAGAGTGGGGTCCGCGCATACTGAGGCGCACAGTGCACAGAAGTCTCTACAGAATCAATAGCTACAGACCTCCAAACTTCATGTGGCCTTCAGATTAGCTCAAGAACAGTGTGTAGAGAGCTTCATTTAATGGGTTTCCATGGCCGAGCAGCTGCATCCAAACCTTACATCACCAAGTGCAATGCAAAGCGCCGGATGCAGTGGTGTAAAGCACGCCATCACTGGACTCTAGAGCAGTAGAGATGTGTTCTCTGGAGTGACCAGTCAAGCTTCTCTGTCTGGCAATCCGATGGACGAGTCTGGGTTTGGCGGTTGCCAGGAGAACGGTACTTGCCTGACTAAAGTTTGGTGGAGGGTGGATTATGGTGTGGGGTTGTTTTTCAGGGGTTGGGCGTGGCCCCTTAGTTCTAGTGAAATGAACGCCTAGTGCTTCAGTACACCAAGACTTTTTGGACAATTTCATGCTCCCAACTTTGTGCTCCGTTCCTGTTCCAACATGACTGCGCACCAGTGCACAAAGCAAGGTCCATAAAGACATGGATGAGTGAGTTTGGTGTGGAGGAACTTAACTGGCCTGCACAGAGTCCTGATCTCAACCTGATAGAACACCTTTGGGATGAATTAGAGCGGAGACTGCGAGCCAGGCCTTCTCGTCCAACATCAGTGCCTGACCTCACAAATGCATTCAAATGGTCAAAAATTCCCATAAATGCACTCCTAAACCTTGTGGAAAGCCTTCCCAGAAGAGTTGAATCTGTTATACTGTAGCTGCAAAGTGTGGGCCAACTCCATATTAAACCCTATGGATTAAGAATGGGATGTCATTAAAGTTCTTGTATAGTGTATAATGTTATTATAATGTTCATAATAATTTTAAATGAATTTCAATGAAATTACTGAAAATAATTATTCATTTGAAATGCCTGATTCATCGATTAATCAAATAAATAATTAACATATTAGGCCTAATCGGTTAACAAAATGGTTGTTAGTTGTGGCTCTAAAGCAATTAAAGGGAAAGATGAAGAAATGTATCTTTCAATCTCACAATCTGTCAGCCCTGCCCTGCTGTGGGGGTGTCATTGTGCTCTCCTGAAACGGTTCTTGGCATAAACCTGCCCTGCCTCTTTCCATCTGTTCTCAGGAAACTGTAAAACAGGCTGAGAGGAAGCAGTCCAGTGCCAGGGCACCATGAGCAAATGCCTTCCACACTCACTGAGCAACATTTGGGCAAGTCAAACCGCGCACCAAGTCAACCTCGGCCCCCTCATGTTTAACAATACCGACTTGACGTGCAAATAAGCATAGCTATTATTGCCACAAAGCACATGTGTTAAAAAGATTTGCTTTATTAAATGAATGCCAGGCCTCAACTCAGTTTACAATTCTAATGCACTGCACAGTTTGGTTAAAAACAAGGTTACACTTTATTTTAAAGTTATTCTCAAGTATAATATCCTCTCTGAGCCCCGCTATAGAAGACTGCAAGCCAAATCTGTTTACCACTTACACTAAGATTATATGGGCACATGAACTGCGTGAACTACAGGTACACTATGTCACCTGTAAAGAAGCGTAGCTTACAAAGCTAATATGTAGTGTGAATGAGCCTTTTTAGGTTGTTGAGAGTCATGGACTAATCTAAAATCTAAGAAGAAAGAAAGTCATACTGATTTGGAATGACATAAGGTTGAGTAAATAATGACAGAATTTTCGGGAACTGTCCCTTTAAAATAAGCTTGAACTTTTAAAAAAAAAAAACTAGAAAACTCCTAAATGTTGGTAAACTCGTCTATTAGTACACATAATTCAAATTCAATTAAATACAGCTAATTAAACATTTCAATTTAATGAATAAAATGTTTAAAGCTGTTGACAGATCTGTTCCTTTGTTAACAGTCCTCAGTGAGGTTATTTTTATATCTTTAACAGATCTTGTGAATGCACTGCACTGGTATATCTGGCCTGTGTCCAGACTTTCATATTGGAACTCAGCATACGCTTGTTTTACAATATCTTGCTTAAGCTGCTATTTGTCATTCACTCCCTCTCTTTAGCTTTTCCCATCTGAACATAGAGAACTTTTATCCCTCTGTATAATATTAAAATAACACTTTATAATACCTTAAATTCATAACATTAACAAACATTATTACGACATTAAATGCAAGTTAAACTGTCAACATGCTGTTAATTGATTTTTCAGAGTGAATGTCATCTTTATAGCGTGTGCACTTTGCTACAAATACTACTTTGTAAGATACTAAAAACATTCTGTATGACTGCCATTTAAATCCCTTTATATTGTAGTTTGAGAGGATTTAACCTACATTTTCCAGTGACTCTGTGCTTTTTAGGAAGTGCCCAACAAGAGACACAGTAAGATAAGGGCCAAGTCTAAATATGGTATTCTAGAATGGACTGTAATCCATTAGCTTTGCTTTAAATGACCCTGCTCATCACCATAGCAACAGTACACTCTCCGTGTCCACAGCGTCTCTCGTACACACGTTTGTCTTTTAGTCCTAATCCTATTCTCTGAATCCTGCTTAGTATCTTAGATCTAATTATTTACACCGCATATATGAGAACTCGGGGTTTACATTTTGGATCTCTCATCTCCTTTAAGTTTTCATTTCTACTCTCTCTGTTGGTTTCACTTGATGCTCGCTCTGCTCGTCTGATGTGGGCTTCACACCATGCAAACACATGGGCGATGATAATATAATTGAGGGAGGTGTGAACAGCTTTTGGCAACCTGCAACTAAGTGAGATGTTATCAGGCTTAAAACAGCCTGTTTTGTGAACTGACACTGTAGCTGTAAAATAAGCAGCTGGCTTGGGTCACAGTGTAATCTCACATTTAATGTGCTGAGTTCTCTCTTAACGTGACTTCTGTCAAAGGTCACGTTCGATGTGTGGGGTTTGATTGACGCACATAAACATGATAATATGCAACATTTTTAAATTGCAAAATTGAGGACTAGCCAGGACCTGGAAGGTCAACAGGTCAAGAATAACTAGTTTATTAGTGTAGTTGTACAAAACCACATAAAAATGATTAAAATGCAAAATTGCTTTTTTAAAAATTATTTATTTTTTTATTTTATTTTTTTATAAATTATTTACCAGATTAGGGGCCCTATTTTAAACTATCGCTCTAAGCACATGGTCTGAAGCACATGGCGCAGGTGCACTTAGAGCATGTCCAAATCCACTTTTGCTAGTTTAGCGACGTAAAAACAGGTCGACACACCAGGCGTATGGTCCAAAAGGGTTGTACCTAGTCTCTTAATGAGCCATGGGTGTGTTTTGGGTGCAACGTGCAATAAACCAATCAGTCTCATCTCCCATTCCCTTTAAAAGCCGTTGTGCATGCATTGTGTACCCACCTATAGGCGCATATTACTAACACGCCCTTTAAATAACACAAAAAATACTGTGCTATTGACTTTAGACCAGGTTTTTGTTTGTCAATGGTAGGGGTGTAACGATATTCAAACTGAACCAAAATAACGCGATACACCACCCATGGTATGAACCTCGATACTCTCGTATCAAACCGAGCGCGCCCCGGCCCCTGCTTCCTCCTGGCCCAGCTCTCACTTCACATTATGTCACAAAACAATTTTTTTTCTTCCTTGACATTTGATTAAATAGTAATAGTACACTTTTAACAACTAATAAGAGCAGTATTTTTACAAAATATTATTATAATAATATTATTTACTAAATATACACTAACTTTTGTCTTCCAAGTGCATGTCACGTGACTTGGGTGATCGCTCAGCAGTTTACATACGCACTGCAGGACGTCATACTGAGATTGCAGACCCCTCACATTTACGTCTCTTGTGTGGGCACATTTTGTACAATAATGTAAATCGTGTCGTAGACAAAACCGCACGTCGTCTGCTGTAAGTGTTTGACAAAAGTAGCTCATACGACAGGAAACACGTCTAACATGCAAGCGCATCTCCGGAGACATCATCCCGACAGTGATCAGCAGCACATGTAAGAGACCTCAAAAACAGGAAACTCTTTCCACTGCCTTTAGAATTAAAGGGATTGTTCACCCTGAAATGAAAATAGTCATATTTTATTCACCCTGTTGTTGTTCCAATGCCCTATGTCCTTCTATCTTGTTCGGTGGAAAGTGTTCAGGAGGCATATTATAAGGTTTTGCGAGAAAGAAACCTTATTATTCAGTCAAAATACTGAGCTTGGCCATTACTCTGCGCGTTCCTGGGAGTGCGTGTGAGCCGTCAGTCAGCAGTCGCTCACACGTACTATAACTTTCACTGTTGTCATGGCTGCCAGCACACACACGCACCATTTTGAGAAATCTGGCTCAATAGAAACAAACGCGACTCTCATCTCTTCTATAAGGTAAATAATAAGAAATAATACAATAATACTAATAAGGTAAACCTCCTGAAGTTAATGTTGTGTTCCGGTTGTCATGACAACATTGCGAGTAAGCGTAAGCGGCTGCTGGCGGCTCACGCACTCCCAGCACAGAGTAACAGCCGAGCTCAGTATTTTGACAGAATAATAAGGTTTCTTTATACTAGTTAATAAGTTAAATACTAGTTAATAAGTTGTTGTTGTTGTTGTTGTTGTTGTTGTTGTTGTTGTTGTTGTTGTTGTTGTTGTTGTTGTTGTTGTTGTTGTTGTTGTTGTTGTTGTTGTTGTTGAGTTAAAAGTAAATCTAGTCTTGTTATTGCTGGTGCCCTGCCATGAACCCTGCCCCCACAGAACCGAACCAAACCGAACAGTGGCTCCAAAACAGTGATATGAACCGAACCGTGGCATTGGTTTATCATTACACCCCTAGTTAATAGAGCAGTCGTTTTCAGTTGCCTCAAAATAGCAACGTACCAACAATGCGCCTGAACACACCTCGTTTTCAGACCAGCACGCCCACGAGCGAACAGATGGGCGCAAGTGCATTTGCTATTTAAACAAAGTGCCGCTGGACAGGAAAATGATAACTGCGTTGGGTTGAAACTAGCAAAAAACACTTGCGTCGCGCCTGGCGTTGCATTGTGCCGGGTGTTTGGTAGGACCCAAAAAATTGCTGACTAACAGGTCAAAGACACAAAGTTTACCAGTTGGTCTGGATTCATGCTTGTTCACTTGGGATTAAGCTGGTTAATGTTAGTCTAGCTGGTGGACCAGCATAGTTATGCTGTTGACCATCAAATCTGGTTGATAGGGATTGGTCTTAATGGTCAACTAGTCATTCAACCACTTTTAGGGAAGTCAACTAGTGAGTTTATTGGTGAATTTTAATATTTAATCTTGAATTTAACACCAAGGCATTTCATTTACTTCCCTTTGGCTCTGCTTTTCATAAAGACATGAGATCAGTTTGCCTGCAGCTGCCTTGTGTACACAGATACCTGAGTTTGTCTTCTGAAAGCCATAAAGGTGGATAAAGCCATAAATGGATCTGATGATGTATTCATAGTGCCACAGAGAGGTGTAAATATTGTCATCTCTGCTGTAGGAAGATGTCACGCTCTGACTATCGCTGATTGGAAAGGTTCATGTGTCCTTGACCCAGTTCCCCTCCATCTTTGTGGGATGAGGGATGTGTATGGGGTATTTTTATCAAATGCGTCAAGGATTGATGTTCTGCTTGAATACAAAGTGCAAACAAGTTAACCTGCTTCTGTAGCTTTAGTCTACATCTATGGTAGACGGGATATGAGCAGAATGGACTGATAAGATATTTTTCCAAAATGTAGGTAATATAATTATGCTGCTTTGTAAAGGGAAAGTTCACCCAAAATTTTAGTTCTATGATTACTTACTCACCCTCATGTCGCTCCAAAACAAAGCAACATTCTTCTGCATATCACAAAAGGCATTATATTGATGAATGTTTCAACTGTTTTTGTTTATAAAATAAGTCAATGTCTAGAACATTGAATCCCATTAAGACATTCTTCAAAATAGAGTACTTATTATGGAAATAATATTCTTAAAAAGAATATACTTAAATGCGAACTGAATGTAATGTTTTCAGACACTTAAATGCATGTTAATTACAATTTAATGAAAATGTTTTATAGTTTATATTTATATTAAATGCAATTAGCTAAACTTTACAGTTCTTTTTGACCCACTTAAGTTGGACTTACGTATAAGTCTTTATATGTAGGCCCTAGTTTCATAACTGCTAATTTGTCTTTGAAGTATGGTTGAAGTGTACTGCTGAATGAACTGACAAACATTTATGGTAAACTGAAATATGCTTTTAAAGCCATTTCTTTTGAAACTTGTATTTAAAAAGTTACATGCATTTAAATACATTTGTAATTAAACATTTGTATTGATGAAGTTGCAATTTAGTACATTTAAGTTACATTAACTTTAAATGTAATATCGAACAACACAATACAGTTAAAATTATTTCAAATAATTTACATGTGCTTTAGTATGTTAGTCAGCATGTCAAAATAAGTGTACTTCTTAGAAGCATGACATAAGATTATTAAAACAATGATTTAAAATGTACTATAAAGTAAAACTTTTAACTTTTTTAAAGTGTACTTAAGTGTGTTAAGAAATATTGCCATGAAAGTCTACTATTCTTAAGTACAACTTAACTGGCCTTTTATTTCATTAATTCAGGATGCAGTGCAATGAGCATTTTGAGTTGGACATGATTTCAACAAATAGTTCTGTCAAGTCATTCTGTCAGCTCACCCACTAATTTATTTTATGTGTAATATTTACGTGTGCATCAGTAAACAGGTAGCAGTTTGTGGGGAGATAGCTTTAGGGCTGCCACCACCCCTGTCTGTCTGCTCATCACCCATCTGTTTCTCTTTCTGTTTGTTCCTCATAGCAGTTGAGAGGTCAAAGTCGCAACAGGTGTGGAGCACAGGTGCTATCAGACGGACTTCCTCTTTGGGTGCTATCACCGGGCCCTACCTGATTGGGCAGTGGCCACGTGAATCCCACCTGCACAACCCCTTGTGCATGAAAGACAAGTCCACACAGGTAGGCACTTTCACCCTATGTGCTCCAACTCTAACTCTGGCTTCAAAGCCTGTGTGTTCAGGTGTGTTTGCAAATGTAAGTTTGACAGCATTTACAGGTCCATCATTCTTCTGGGTCTTTGTTTGCTGTCTTACTAAGGACTTCTGGGATTTCTGTGAGCTGAAAGTAGCAGATGATTCTCAATAAGTGTAAACGCTCACTGTGTTTTAATGTAATATTCACATTATATATAAATTACTTTGAAGTCCTTCATCGGTCTAAAGATGTGGGAACTTTAAAAGAACTACAGAGTTGTAAACTGTAGTTACCTTTGCATTTGGCATGAAACTGTTATTGGCATTAAATAAACCATTAACCACAGGTAGCCAAGACTTTCACAGCTTACACATGGAGTCTGGTATTTGTCCCACAGCTGAATTGCAGAAATCACTCAGAGACTGTAATACATCATCAGAGGCTGGAGTTTGTGACTGGAGTTTTCAGTGATTTATTAATGAACATTGGCTGCCTTGCTATCTACTACCTAGCCTGGATGCCAGCCGAACTTAGCCCCACCCACAACATTTGAAATCGGGAAGTTCGGTCTGGACTTGATCAGTTGTGGAGCAACTATGCTAGAACCAGAGCTGTTCGGATCAATCAAATTGTCAGGGCAGGCTTTATATGATGATGGACAGATGATCAACAGTAACGTAATCATCCACGTCACCAAATAGAACGCTTAGGTTGAATTTATTTACTAAACGGAGAACTTGTTCGTATATGCCTTCACCTTTACTATTTTTCTCAAAAATTATGATTGTGTTGGTAAGTACTCCATGTATCCTTAAAATCTTTTTACAACACCATCTTTTTACACTCATCTTCTTCTTCTACTTCTTCCAGCGTGTGTGCAGTTGAGTTCTGTTGACAACTATGCGTCGCTCAACATACATCACTTACTCCGTTGCTCAGATTGGTTGTAGATCAATCCAGTTGAGTCAGTTTTCGCCCCATAATCACAGCCCAATGGAGCAGTATCAGACTCATATGCTGACTAGAATCTGAGTATGACGACGTCAGGCTACTACCTACTAGGGATATCAGTTTCCATAAATTTCCATAATTGATCATTGTTTAAATGAACAGTCAATTAATCGATTAATCTTTAACCTTAACCTCCTAAAGCCAAAGCAGGGGGGCGCTAGTAAGTTCTCACATTACTTGCCCACTTGCTTAACCAACACATAAGTGAATAATAATAGGGAATAAGTGTTGTTCCCTAGACAGTTTCACTTACTAGGTTCACTTACTTGGTCACTTACTTTGAAGCAGATCTTATATCAGGATGACATCTCACAACTGACCTATTCAACCCATGCCTCATTATAATGGTTTCAGAATGAACTGGCCACAACAGTTAATAGTTAAACTGCTGTTGAAAAAAAACCTTGCATAACCTACACAAACTAAACTAAGTGACCAGTTAACGTTAAGTTAGTGTTATCACTTAAAAAAGTAGTAGCACAAGTCCCTAACCTTTGATATGAGCAGTAGGAAATGAGGGGGTGATAACGGTTATAGAAAAGACAATTGTAGTGTCTCTTCTAGTGTCTGTTCTCTAGCCGCAGTGGGCAAGTGATGTAACCGGTGTTACAGCTGAACACAGTGTAACACCAACTATCGCAGCAAGCCTATTGCCCTGTCTAAATTTTCACTAAAAATAAATAAAGCAGTAAAATAAAGCAGTTTTGTTTGTTTGTTTTTTTGACCCATGTAACATTGTAATCCAATAAATAAGGTTATGAAAACAAAAATGTATGCAATTCTCGACAAAAACTACTAGACTAACCAGGGCTCCAGACTAACATTTGAGAGCAGTGGCACCAAAATTTGGTGGCGCTGGAGGAAAATGTATCATAAAGTTAATTTAATAATAAAATTGTTTTGCATTATTTTGCTAATAAGTCCAGTTACTAATAATATTACGTTTGTTTATTGGAAATTTAATAGTGAAGCACTGAGCTTAAATTGATATTACTACATTAAATCCATGGTGAATGTTGGTGATTTGTGAACTGAAACCACTGAACTTCGTTCATGACAATGTTTCTCCTGGTTTCCACGTCAGCTCTGTTTGATCTGATATCTGTGGTTTATAACAGAATTTTGCGCCGAACGCTTCAACAGTAAGTAACAACGGTGCTTCTCAGGTGCTGCGAGCAAATCACTCCGCAGAAGTAGCAGTGCTTCGCCTTCTGAGAATATAGTTGGCTGTGTCTCACTGTGTGATTTGTACACGCTGTGACTATACACATCACAACATGTAAATAGGAAAATGTTAGCGTTATTTTCTCACTTTTTGAGCAGTAGGCTAGTTGGAGCCGTTTACTTCCAGTCTTTGTGCTAAGCTAGGCTAGTGGTGGGTGCGTCAGACAGAGTTATGGGATACACGGAAATGAAAATGGTATGTATGGACTTGTCTAACTCTGGGGGATACGGTGAATAAGCCAAAGTCCCAAAAAGTCGGCGTGTTCCTTTAAATATAGATTAATCCTTTATTACATTTATTCAGTTAAGAGCAGTGAGTGATTTTTCTCTTTTTCTTTTGTTTTTTGATTAACATAGTGACACAGTCAGCAGCAGGAATAATAGGCTGCTGTCACATATCTATGGCATGGATCCACTATACTGACACACATGCATTTTCTTTCTCATATGTGTTAATTCATTTAAGACATAAGTGACAGGATACTTGCCAAGACAAGCATTTTGACATTATTTTTCAAAGAACTGGTATTTGCGAGCTTTCATGTGCGCTAAAAGAATACAAACTGATTTCTGTGACTTATGACTCCTTGCACTTTAATAGTTTAAAATCACTTGAATTTTTAAATTGACAAGACCTAAAATCTAGCCTGGTTAAAACCAGACCATTCTCAGTAGTAACTGAGTTATGGTCTGGCAAAGCTTCATAGACAAATCATTTTCAAAGGGGCGTCACCAACGGACGTCGCTCAAATGAAGGAGATGACGTATGCTGAGCAACAGAGAAACATCTGAGACTCTGACAGCAATTCTCTTGTTTTTATCATCATTGTCAGTGCCAGGTTGTAGAGCTGAGAGTCCAAGCTTGGTCGCTTCCTTGACCTGATCCTCCATGAGGGCTACCAATGGAGAAATAACCACTACCACAGGGCTCTCGCTAAGACCCATTTGTTTAGCCACCAAAGGGGCAAGCTGGTATATCAGACTTTTGCCGAATCCAGTCGGTAAGACAGCGATACATCTTTTTTAGATATGAAGGCTTCGAGTGTTGTTTTTTGCTCTGGTTTTTAACGAAAAGGAAAAGTTTAAATCACTTAAAACAGATGCGACAGCTGATTCGAACGAGTGATGTTCCACGGCGGCATCCATCTTTGTAATGTACAAAATCTGCTTTACCATCGCTGCGCTGTCGTCATTGTGTAAAGCCCGCCCCAACGTTACTGATTGGTGCCGCGATTTCGAGGGATTAGAAATGGGCTTGAATGGGCTCTTTGCCAGACTAACTTGCAGAGCAAATCTAAATTTGCCGGAAGTTGTCTGGGTTTTCCCAGGCTACCTAAAATCATGTGCAAATGCCACAATTTCAATTAGTCAGCTATCCTGAGTGTCTTTCATGCTGTGATCAGGCAGTCCTTATAGTCAAGCCCTGTGCTGTGTATATACATAGTTGAGGTTGGTTGTAGGTCAAGCGTAATCAGTCAATTTGAGGTGTTAGTTACAGAGCAAGTAGCCTCTTTGACTAGTCGATTACTATGGCATGTCCCTACAGAGAACACAATGTACCTCATGCACACCTGTCCTATGGTCAGGTGCTGATTTACCCTCAAATGTCAGCAGGTGTATCAGGCAGAATACAATCACCACAATCCCACAGTTCCACCCACCATCTGCTGCTACACTGAAGGTGAGATTTGGCACCTGCGGGAGTGCAGTGTGTCTAAAGGTAATGACTCTGCCATGCCTCTTATTGTGTGCTTCAGCATGCACCGAGTGTCATATAACCGTTCAGAAAGATGAGATGCCACAGGAATGTCGTTCCCCGTGTTTAACAGCCTCCACTGTTACCCCCAGTTTTTGAAAGACAACTACACTGTACATCTGTTCAGAATGTTCTTATTCTGTAATTCTGTTTTATTTGTGCTTTAAAAGTTCACCCAAGTTCACTTGGAACTTGTGTAGTTCCAAACTGACAAAAAAAAAAATTAGGCAGAATGTTAGCTTCTGTTTTCTATACAAGTGCAAAACGCACACACCATAAAAGTGTCTCATACACTATATTTTCACCCTTTGAAGTCATTATTCACAAACCTCCATTGCTATAATTCTCAAATATAATTTGTATTTGCATTTTAAAAACGTTTAATGTCGAAAGAACTTGAGGGTATGTAAATGACAGAAATGTATGTTTATCTATTTAAGACATTGCTGTGATGCAGTGTTAACAAATTATTAAAAATATTTTTGCTAATTAATAAAAGTTGAAATAAAATATAATTTGATTAAAAACTTAAAATTTAGTAATGTTGCCTTCGCATCTAACTGAAATAAAGCAATAAAAAAAGCAATAAAAAATAAAAGCAATAAAAAGCAATAAAATTACTAAAACTGAAAAAAAAAAAAAATATATATATATATATATATATATATATAGAGAGAGAGAGAGAAAGTATGGTAATAGTATAAAAATGTAAAATGTATGAAGGCAACAGTGACCGAGTGCTGATATTCATTTCACAGAGATTAGCCAGTCATAACAGAGGTCATTTACATTTAGCTTAAAGATACAGAAGCAAAAACGTCTTGTTTAGCCTTTAGTTTCCTGACTCTAAAAAATGACAAAGGGTGAAAAATGATTATGCAAAACTATATTACGACTGCTCTTGTGCAAGAAGCCTTGAGTAACATTATAAGAGAACTATATTGCTACAAAAGAGCCAAATATGGCCCCTTTTACACATACAGTGAGTGAATGAAAGGTCAGAGGTCAGGTGTTGTGGTCCATTTGGACTTGTGGGTCATGAGAGCAGCGGAGGAGTTGCAGCATGTCACATGACCCCACCCCCTCCCCACATCCTGTTTTCACTGCTGCATGGCAACAGAGGCCACACACTCTTCACACACCGAGATACTGTAAAGATACTGAGTTATTGTTGTGTTTACTATATTTCCTTGGAAATTCCGTGTGAAATTTCATGCAAGAAGCTCTATATATTTTTTGTATAACCAGTTGGTTTAAAAACGAGCAATAATTATGTTCACTTGCCAAAGCCTGGGTGTTACCAGGACAGGCCATCTCAAGTCTCACCCTTTATTACTCACCGGTGTCAAAGAACTACAAACGACTCTCATTTTGGCTCGTCTTTAAAGTTTGATGCATGCACAAAAGCTCTATAGATTATTGCAACAGCTCTGTTGGGATTCAGATTTTTTTCCACTCTATTATTGAATGGTGTCTTGGGTTTAACCCCTCGTCCTCTTTGTCACAGTGATTCAGTGCTGCTTTCCTCTGCAGTAACACAGTCAGATCAGGTGAACAGCGGTGACTTTGGGATGTTCTACTCTCAGAATAACCAGAAGCCTGCAGTCCTACACTTTTTCTTAAAGGGATAGTTCCCCCAAAAATGAAATCTGTCATTATTTACTCCACCATCATGTTACTCCAAACTTACTTTCTATCATGAAACAAGGAGAGTTTGTGTTGCATATTTGCACAAGGCTATATGATGCTTTTTAATGTCTTCCTTTATTTTAGTGTGTAATGTATCTGTCTATGCATGTATAGTTACAAAAAAAAGTTACAAAACTCATAGTCTCCCACAAAATTGCTCTATACCTAACTAAAATTCCTGATATTACTTCTGCAAACATTTATGCTGCAGTTTGAAATATTAGCATAATGACTGTCCAAAGGCATACGCAAAGAAAGAAGGCGACGTTTCAGTGAATTGTATTGTTGTCATGTTTTGAACAACATGAGGGTAGTAAATAGTGGAAGAATTTTTATTGTCAATCTTTTGAATTTGAGTAACAGAAAGAAAGAGAGGCTTTCAAAGCCTCTGTCTGTCCCTTTTGGCCTTCTAATGTCGATCTGTTTCCAAAGGCCTGGCTTTGAAGTGTGACGTCTGTTTGGCTGATGAACGCAGTGGTTTTATAGGGCCTGAATCTGCACAGCAGCAGCTCCAAGCAGTCCCATAGAAGCGACGTATGCTCAAAAGACCCATTTTCATCTTTCTCTAGAATATATATTTCCTCTACTCAACGTTCCACTCCCTGTGCTCTCTGCTCAGTCGCTCACGACCCAAGCGAACACTCATGTACCACTCACTCTCACCGGAAAAGCAAAGTCTGCTCAAATATTGTGCCGACATGAAATTTCTCTGTAGTAGAGTCTTGTTTCTGTTTGCAATAGCTGTACTGTGCTGTAACATAGTGTGGTATAGCCTTGCTGGGCAACGCTGGTAAAATGACGCTACCCTCTCGTTCACTGCTCTTCTCCCCACTCTGCTCACATGCTCTAATAATAATAGCTTTGTAGGACTATACTTTATTTTGATAACTGGTCAAAAAATAAATCTTTTAAATCTGATTATGTTGCATAGACCTGAATTAAGAGTAATATATTGATATTTAATATTATTTTAATATATTTTCTGTACATTTTTGGTGTGTTACTTTTAATAACTTTTACTTTTTAAATGGTTATTTTATTGGCTTGTATTTTTTTAATTCAGATTCAATAAAATAATTTAATTTAATTTTAAAAAGTCTAATATTAATGCAATTATACAAAAAACTCTTTTGGGGTACATACCTATTGTATTGTTATATATTATATTGACAACTCATCAATTAAATATTTATATAATTAATTCATCTTTAATTAATTAATATAATTAATCTTATATTCTGCATAATTGGGTGTTTTTAAATAAACACACTGACAAAAACTATACTAAAGTTTTAGGGCTGGATGATGTATATAAAACATTGATTGATATAAGTGATCACCTGGATTTAGACCTACCTATATTGTATTTATATAAAGCGTTCACAGGCAAATTAGCTTGATGTATTCCCCTGGTATCGAAAACAGGCACATTATAAATGTCAGGAAACACAATTCCTGGTGGCATGTCAATATCCATTGATCACTGGATCTTTGGTAAGTTAGTAAGGAACACTATCGAGTCCAACCTTTAGTTTAAACTGATAATCGATCGTTTTTGCAGTTTCCCCCATTAAATCCAGTCATGCAGCAGCTCTTCTGCCACTCGGTCTGGCTGAGGGGGTGTGTTTCCAGCAGGAAAGTGACATCAATGCATACCTCTATACCACCAGGAAATGACTGAGGTTCTCTTAAGCAGGGCACCTTACCCCCAATCACTCCCCGGGCGCCACAGCAAAAATGGCTGCCCACTGCTCCGGCTGTGTGTGTCCATGGTTTGCAGTATGTGTGAGTTCACTACACACTACTCCTAATGTGTGTGCACTAACTTGGATGGGTTAAGTGCAGTGGACAAATTCCGAGTATGGGTTACTACTTTCACTTTCATGTTGGGCAATTTTGTGTTTCTTTCTCTCTTTTTCTCCAGTGACAAAGACAGGAAGTTGTTTAGTGCTAGTGCAACAAAATTAAGAGCAAAGGATGCACATAAGTCATGTATTTGATGCTTTCACTGTGTGTTTTATCATTCTAATGCTGCCACAGAGAAGGAAAAATGTAGTTTGATGACTCAAGGGCTGTTAGCTCTTAAACTGCCTAAAATGTGTTGTATTTTCTAATTTTCATTTTCATTTAAATTCATTTTTTGGCTATTCTTCATGAGCTATACACAAAAGCTCAATTGTACAGTTAACATTTGAAGGAAAAATATGAAGATAGAATTTTTTACATAACAAGCTGCTAATCACACTGGATTATGACACTTCAGGGCACACACTCATGTGCTTACTTCACATTATACAGTGTGAGTGCTGCATGGTGGGTTGACTAAACAAATAACATACCTGAGTGAAAACATCACGTCCACGTGTGCCCACAGACTTTCCTATAGTAACAGAATGTTGTTTTTGAAAGGAATGTAGGTGACCGTTTATTGAGGAACCGTTTGCAGGAACAATGCAGCCTTTGTGATTTTGGTGTGAAATAGTGGGTCAGGAGGATGATGCATGGGAATGTGATTTATCGGTAGGCTTGGGTACTGTAATAGACTGAGTGCAATTCTGGCAGATTCCAGTTGTGGCCGCTAGGGGGTGTATATGTTTACGTTGCTTTGGAATTACCCCGCGTTCTAAAGAAGAGTGTTCTGGCTTGTGGTAAGCCAGTTGTGTTTATGTTGACTCTGTAATAAAAGCAGTTGCTAGTAAACCCACTCACCTGCATTCTCCTCTCCTGTGTGGTTTTATAACTGAAACCTATATAACCGGTATGTAACTGGACCGAATCAGAATGCAAATTTTGGTTCCTTATTTCAGTGCCACTTAAATTCAAACATGCTGTCGTGCTCTGGCTGGCGCCGAGCCAGAGACGACGTGCTCAGCACTTGTCACATACGTAACTATTCAGTGTTTTCAACCACATAGTTTTTATTTTAGGTTCCAGATATTGAAATGCACATAAGTAGGCCTACTAGCAAAGCAATCAACAATCTAACACTCTTCATTGACTTTGTATTGCGTGGGGCGGCCGCCTTGTCATTTTTGACATATAACAAAAAACAGAACAATGTCTAAAAGCTGATATGTGACAAGGTGTACAGCAAACAAGCTAAAAAAACACAGAACTAAGTTTTTATAAGCTTTCGACCCAAATAAACGAGCGTTTAAGAAGACAAAAGTGGATACAGGCAATAAGACGTGAAGCTTCAGCAGGAAGAATGGGTAAGTTTTGGGATCCTGACACTTAGTATGCCTACATGTGCAGTAAACATTTTGTCATTGTTAAGTCAAATATCCAAATGTCAGTTTTATATATTATATTTCCTGTCGCAGATTATGTTCCCCTCCAGTGGGTGTAGTTCTCAGTGTAATATAACATGTCGTTCTCTGTCTCAATTGCCTGTATCCACTTTTACCCATTTTTCCTGCTGAAGCTTCACGTCTTATTGCCTGTATCCACTTTTGTCTCCTTAAATGCTCAAAAGCTTATAAAAACTTAGTTCTGTGTTTTTTATCTTGTTTGCTGTACACCTTGTCACATATCAGCTTTTAGACATTGTTCTGTTTTTTTTTTGTTATGAGTCAAAAATGACAATGTGGCCGCTTCACGCAATACAAAGTCAATGAAGAGCGCTGGACTGTAATGTCATCCACCATCGTTTTTGTGGCTCTTTTTTTTATATATATATAAAGTATCGTTCAGGCACCGGTACCGTTTTAAAAGTATTGTTTGGCACTGGTATCGTAAAAAAAAAAAACTATACCCAACCCTATTTATCGTGTGTGAGTGTTTACTAAAAATTTGAGGAAAAATATTTCCCAGAAATTAACTAAATCTTGCAGAACTTCTCTTTGGGACCAGCAGAGGTAAAAATTATTTATAAAGAAAGTAAAGTGCACACTGTCATTTAAAAGTCAAGATTTCTTTTTGAAAGAAACAAAAACAGCATTTAATTGATCAAAAGGGACAGCAAATATATTTACAAATTCATTTCCATTTCAAATAAATGCTGTTCTTTTGAACTTTGCATCCATCACAGAATCCTCCAAAAAATTAAATGGTAAGAAATATTTCTTGTGCAGCGATTTAAGAATTTTTTTTTAATGCAGCCTTAGTGAGCATAAGAGACTTAAAAAAAAAAATAAATACATACCAACACCAATATATATTTATATATATATAATATTATAATTTTTATTTTATTTTTTTATAAAAATATTTATTTATTTATTTATTTATTTATTTATTTATTTATTTATTTATTTATTTTTCTTCACCATAATCAAAACAACAAAAGTATATTTTGTGTTTCAGACTCCTGGATGTTGGAGTGACGAGACCGAAGAGGAAAGGAGCACACACCAGCGCTCAGCATCCTGGGGCAGCTCTGACCATCTTAAAGAGGTATGCACACACACATGCACTAACAGTGCATTAACAGTGAAACACTAGATGAAGTGTCTTGCGCACGCAGCTGTGTAGTTTTTCCCCTTGGGTTTGGAGAACAAGAAAGTGCAATCACACTAACAGCTATTAACAGAGCTCTGTCCTGAAAGTGATGAGCGCTGCACTTCTGCATTTGCGATGATCTCATCCTGTGTGGCCAGCGATGTAGCCACTCGTATGGGGGGAAGGCAGTGGAAATGAAACCCGTTACCCAGCTCTGTACAAGAATGGCAGTCACGACGACCCATCCGTCTGCACCCGCTGCTATATATAACTTCCTGTGTGGCTTCAGACTTCCGGCACTAAGCGGCGTGTTATTGCTAACGTTAGCCGCAGCAGAGTCAGCCTTATCACGGGCATTCAGCCCAACCCTGACGATTTAGGGAACAGTGAGATAAGACTATCAACTTCCCCTCTCTGCAACAACCATTATCCCCCTCCTGCCAATTTATGGCTTTTCCATCACCTCCAAGCTTTTGGAACAATAGGGACGTGTGGTTTTTCAGAGCAAGTAATATGTGCAGAGTCAAGTCATGTGTGTCCTTTCACACTGAAGTCACATTTTTATCAATTAGACATTTGTTTTGACAGAAAGGCCTGATCGTTGATGTGCACAAACCTGTATGATTTACAGAGACCTTATAGTCCTCTTTTGCATAAGCAACGTTCACGTGCAGAGTAATTAATTTCCTGTGCAAACCCCCAAACAAAAGTGTGTCTGCTCAGAATTGACATTATTAGTATCAGTTTTCGCTGGGAAAAAGAACTAATGACACTGGGGTTAACCTTCAGAAAACGAGCCGCTTGATTTACAAAACATTTTCTATCATATATATGCCATATTGCCTACTCATATATATATATATTCCAGTATGTATGTATGTATATATATATATATAATATACAGGGCTTGACATTAACTTTTTTGCTCACTAGCCACTCAGCATTTTCACTGGCCACAATTTAGCTGTTTGGAAATTACATTTTATATGATTAAAGTTGACTTTGGCATGCTTAAATTACTTGATTTTGAGTCATTTTACTTGATTTAGAATATTTAAAACTCTTTCAAACTTACAAATGCAGAGTGACCACCCAAATCAAGACTACATTGTATATCAGCTGGTATGTGCAAGTGGGCAATATGAGCATAGGCTAATATGAGAAATTTAATGAGTTATTTTTGTTAGGCTATATAAAAGAACAAAGAAGCAAATTACAAAACAAATAGTAAATTAAAAAAATAAGATACAGTATGTTTATTTAATATGTATACATTTATTTAACATCTGTTTGATTAACATTTAATGACAGACAGGTATTTAATTGGGCTGCTGAATGCATGGATGTAATATTTGTTTCATTTGGTTGTAGGCTGAAATTATATTTAACCCACCAAAGTGGCCAGTGGGAGTGGCTGCCTTACCCGCCACAGCTGAAATCTACCCGCATTTGTCGGGCTGCCGGGTGTTAGTGTCAAGCCCTGTATGTATGTATGTATGTATGTATGCATGCATGCAT